>CAJHNH020000016.1:27500-237500 GCA_905116865.2 Candidula unifasciata
CTCTGTCTCTCTTCCTCTGTTCCTGTGTCGCGGTCTCACTCTCTCTCTCTCTCTCTCTTTCTCCCTCTCTCTTTCTCTCTTTGTTTCTGTCTCTGTATCTCAGTCTCTTTCTCTCTCCTCGTTCTTTATTTCTTTCTCTCTCTCTCTCTCTCTCTCTCTCTCTCTCTCTTTCTCTCTCTCTCTCTCTCTCTGTTTCTGTATCTCGGTTTCTCTATCTCTATTTCTGTCTCGGTTTCTCCCTCTCTTTCTCTTTCTCTGTTTTTATTTCTAGGTCTCTCCATCCCTGTGTGCGTGCGTGTTGTATGTGCTGTGTTTCTTTTTTTTCCCACACTCTCTCTGTTTCTGTGTCTCAGTCTCTCTATATCACTGTCTTTATTTGTCTATATTGATATATGTTCGTCTGTACGTCTGTCTATCGGCTTTCTCCCACCTTCACTCACTCTTACCTTTTTCTCTCTCTCTATTTCTTTCTCTGTCTATCTGTCACTTACTGAAGTCTAGTTTACTGAGACTGAGATGACCCCAAAAAAAAAAAAAACAAGGTTTTTTTAGGTACATCTAGTTTACATAGATATACAAGCCAAACTTACTCCTGGTCACAGATGTACAACCTGGAAGGCAGTCAAACCTGGTACAAGAAACTGGTCTGGTTCCTGCCCTACTTTTACGATCGCAGCTGGATCTACTCTCAGAGCAGTCAGGACAACTGTTCCACAGAGCAGATCCTGGAGGTAGGTCAGGAGGGACTAGATGAACTACGTTCAACCAGCTTCCCTTAAGGGCGGCTTTAGATTATATTGTGGCATTTGTTTGCCTGCGTCCAATTTAATGGTTTATAACCGCTCGCCATCAAGGGCTATAAAATAGTCTCTTTCAGTGTTGATACGATTACCTGACCACTTTCCCCACCGGCCACTTAGTTGCCCATTGGCCAGCCATTAAGTCACCAAGACGTCGATTCGTCAGGAGTGGTTGCATTACAGAAGATACTGCAATCATGGGCGCTGGAACCTAGAGGCTCAGTCCCTTGAAGTGCCCCCACCTCCCCGTTTACAGATACATTTTAGAGTATCTGAACCCCTTCCCCTAGAAAATGTATAAGAGGGCTATGCTCCCCAAACCATGTACAGATGTTCTGTTCTTCAGTTTTCGTTAATACACCTCATATGATTTCATCCCTGTGTGGGTTTCGGGATCCCATTTCGGGAGGAAAACAAGAATAGACCCACTGCCTTCTCAGCAAGCATGTCGTAAGAGTCGACTAACTTGGAGCTTTCTTCGAAGTCGAAATGCACCTACCCGAGCGGCAAGGAGCAACCAGCTGCACACAGGCAAACCAGTAAAACTGATCTACACGCAAAACGCAGGCCTTTGCACAAAGCCGAAGTCCAAATGGACGAACAGCTAGGACTTTCCACACGAGCTTACAGGCGGTGGAAAAAAAAAACGAAAAAAGAAGAAGTAAACAGTGCAGAGGTACAAATAGATCATTACGGTCTGAGAAGAGTGGCGTTGCGGGGAATTACCATGGGATCTGGCCGACGCTCAACACTCAGGGGAAAGAGCAGACGGCTATACAGTCAGACAGTTACTGTTACCGTCGGAATTGGAACTCTTCGTTTGCTGATGAAGATGGACAGGAAGCGCTAATAGGAGAATTCTGGGTGCTATGATGTCGATTCTAAGTTTAACATTCGTTCCAGAAGCGTTGACAGAAAGGTTGTTTGCCTTTATTTCTTTCTTTGGTGGGGTCTTTTCTCTCTCAGTTTTTACCCTTCCAGGATTACAATCTGTAGAACTACCGCCTTAAGAACGAGAATCAAACAGCTACAAATCCCAGAAACACCGTTTAGTCGTGTAGCCGTTTGGCACGGTTATATTTGGACATCACCAACAGTTAGGGTGTACCTGTAGTCTGCGTGGATGGGTTTGATATCTCTGTTTGTGGGGGCAATGACCAGCGTGGATGGGTTTGCTATCTCTGTTTGTGTGAGCAATAATGACCTGCGTGGATGTGTTTGCCATCTTTTTGGGAGCAATAATGACCAGTTTGGATGGGTTTGGCATCTCTGTTTGTGGGAGCAATAATGACCAACGTGGATGGGTTTGACATCTCTGTGGAAGCAAAAATGACAAGCGTCGGTTGGTTTGACATCTCTTTTTGTGGGAGCAATAATGACCTTGCCCGACTGATGCTGTGTTTTCAGGTACTCGGCAACTACTTCTCCGTGGGCTCGCCTTCATACCTGAAAGATGAGAATTATCGCACGATCCTCAACATGTCTGCTTCAGAGTTCTATCAGACATACATGAACGGAAATCTTTACAGGTAAGTCAGTCGTCCTCGTAGTTTGAACAGCAGGACGAACACACACACACACACACACACACACAGAGACACACACACAGACACACACACAGACACACACACACACACAGACACACACACACACTCGGACTCGCACACATGCATATACACACACGGACACACACACATATACACACATGCACACACACTCGGACACACACACACTCACTCACGCACACACACATACACACACACACACAAAAGGCAAAAGTAATAGTACTTACAATGAACGCCTCCCCTCCTTCTTCTTTTTCGCGTTCACCAGCTGTAAACTCCGGCGGAAAGTTTTGGTTGTTCATGCATTTCTTGACTGCAGTCCATGTTCCAGAATCTAAGTGTTGCGTGTGCATCTGTTTGACAGATCTGACTCATTTGTATGCGGACTGCTGGTTCCTTGCCTCTCAAGCAGATGCACTCCGACTTTAAAGGAAGCTTCCAATTATTCGACTCTTACGACATGCTTTTAGGTAAGCAGTGGGTCTATTCTTGTGTTCAGTATAACAGGGCCCCGGAACCCACACGGGAAGCACTATAAGTATCGGAACTCTTCCCTGGCTGCTGAAGATGGGGACAGATCGCGCTTATGGAAATGCCCCGAGTGCTGTGATGTTGGTTCTTGAATCAGCTAAACTCAGGTCAAGGTAAAAGCCAAAAGTCCATTTGGACGAACAACCGCGACTTACCGCCGGAATTCACAGCCGGTGAACAAGAAGAAGAAGAAGAAGAAGAAGAAGAATCAGCTCAACTCATCAACTCATCTCAGGTGAACTGGGTATAAAGGGCTAGACCTATATTTTAGAGACCAAACGGCCCTTGGAGGGTGATGTGGTCAGCATAACGCTGACCGCCTTTACTTCCCAGGTACCAAGTACCCACTCAAGGCTGGGTCGATCTGGGAGCCAAGGTCATTTGTGGAAAAAAAAGTCCCGACAGAGATTAAATGTTTATGTTTTATGTACAATTTTTTTAATAACGTTTGAATCAAAATCTTGCTGCGTAATATAAATTTAACTTACGACCAGTTCAGGTTACGGCCTGTTAGTCGGAACTGAACTCGGTCGTAAGTCGAGGCCACCCTGTAACACAAGAAGAGAATTGATTACCCACATCACCAAACAACAACTGGAGTACATCGGGGTGGTGGAAAGTTGGAAGGTGTAGAGAGAGGGACAAAGAAGGAGAGAGAGAGATGGTAAGGGAGGGGGGGGGGGTGTGGTTTCTGGATAGCCTGACAGCACATCATGAGAGATCATCTGTGCCAGCAATTAATGGGGAAAAAACACGAAACACAGTAGCAACGCCACCCGGTGTGGACTTAAAGAAGTTACTCGTTTCCGTCTCATTCGGCGCCTTCTTTAAACTGTATATCATCATCCTTCTGTAGCAGGTCCCTCATAGAACGTCGCTCCCATCACTGGTGTAGCAAGTTCTTTACAGAACGTCGCTCCTATCACTGGTATAGGAGGTTCATCACAGAACGTCGCTCCCATTACTGGCCGTCTAAAGGCAAGCGGGCCCATAAACAGCTGTGCCTTATGCCTAATGTATCTCATGTCCGGTGCCCAGCTACGGTCGCTTGGTCTCCACATACCTCCCTTCCCCTCTAGCATTGCTCCTTGAGCGATGCATCCCAGTTTTTCCCTTCTTACAATGTGGCCACAACATGTGAATAGTCTAATAGTGATACTTTAGGACATATTTAGTAGGTTTTGACTACAGGCTTATATATGTGTGTACGTGCGCGCGTTTGCTTGTGTGTGTGAGGGGGTGGGGGGCTAGAAACCAGTTTATATGTAATAAGTTGGTTATATGGTGCCAACCCTTAAGATTGTGTAGTCCAGCCGGTATTCGACATGTGTGTGTGTGAGTGTTTGTATGTTTCATGTTTTTTTGTTTTAGTCTGCCTTTATTTCTTTAAACATGTGGGTTTATGCTATCATGTTTATGTAAACGACTTCCCTGAATTATTCTGTTAAATGCCTGCTTGGTGTCTCTCTGGCAGCAACATATTAGGGGACATCCCCGAACAGTTTAGCAGCCTCTACAGTCAGGGAGCAAAGACAAATCTCTTCTGTATACAGAGGGCACCGGAAGCCTACGACGCCATGTGGGTTATCGCTCTTGCCCTCAACAACACGCTGACAGCCATGATCCAAAACAGTAAGTCTAGCTTCCATTTCTTCTTTCTCTTCACGTTCACAGGCTGTAAACTCCGGTGGCAAGTTCTAGTGGTTCGTCTACTTCTGGACTTTAGTTTTGTTCCAGAACATGAGTGTTGCGTACACATCCGTTTTAAAGAGCTGACGTTTTTGTATGCAAACTATCGGTTAATTGCCTCCCTGGCAAATGCACTCCGACTTCAAAGGAAGAACCCAGCTTGTCGTCTTTTACCACGTGATTGTTGGGGAGACAGTGGGTTTACCCAGAGAGGGCCCCACAACCCACACGTGGGAAAATAGGACTCTTTGGGATGGCCCCTGTAGATTGTGAGTGCTTAAGATTTAGCTTATTTAGCTTGTACCTAAATCCGGGATTGTCCATTACCTAACTGATGACTCAAACGCAAGTCTCTCGATATGCTAAACGATCTTTGTAACTGCTCGGCCTGCCTCCCCTCCAATTTAGCATAACAGGAAAAACAAGTATGTGCTTGTGTATGGTAGGATGAGAAAGGGGGGGGGGGGTGGAAGGATGGGTAGCTGGTTCAAGAACTATTCGTGACTATTCTTCTTCTTCTTCTATGCGTTTACCAGCTGTAAACTCTGGCGGAAAGTTCTGGTTGATCATCCACTACTGGACTGCAGTCCTAATCCAGAACCTGAGTGTTGCGTGTGCATCCGTTTTACAGATCTGACTCATTTGTACGCAGACTGCTGGTTTCTTGCCTCTCAGGCAGATGCACTCCTAGTTCGAATGAAGCTCCTAGTTAGTCGATTCTTACGACACGCTTTTGCGTAGGCAGTGGGTCTATTCTTGCTTTCCCTATAATAGGGCCCCGAAACCCACACAGGGTAAGTTTCATGACAATGAGATTCTCCCTTTGTCCTCAGAGAGCAGTGTATGCCTGGAAGATTTCCGATACCGAAACGAGACGTTCTGGAAATTTCTGGAAGCAGGAATGATGAAAGTGTCGTTCAACGCAAGCACAGGTCCGTTCTCCTTCAACGCGAACAAGGAAAGGATCACCGACATTGAGATCTGGCAGTACGTCAACAACAATTCCACAAGTGAGTACACGACCTAGTCTACAGATTTACTGTAGTACCTTCTTTTTTACCTTTACCCTGCAAATAGTAAAGAAATGGAGTCTGGAAATGGATATTTCAGAAAAACTAATGTGTTCATACACACATGTCACAAAGATACATACGCATATATATATATATATATATATATATATATATATATATATATATATATATATATATACGTGTTTGGACTCCGTGGTTTAGGCGTTACCAGTCTGACTTGTAATTCAAACGTACAGCGATGGAAACCCACTGCTGGCTGTGTGGATTTGTATCACGGTTGGGCGCTGCAGGTCGACCCAGCCTAAAAGGGGTACCATAGTGTATGTTCTGGGGAAGTAAAGACGACCGGCGTAATGCTGATCACATTACCCACCTAGTGCCGATAGTCTGTAAAATATTGGTGCTCTTCCCATATGCCCGATGCGCCTATAGTCGTGAAAATATATATATTGTTATTGTTTGCGTTTACCGGCTGTACGCCCTGGCGGAAAGACCTGGTTGGTCGTCAATTTCTTTGGCTGTGTTCCAGGATTTGAGTTTTGCGCGTGCATCAGTTTTACAGATCTTGCTTATTTGTATGCAGACTGTTGGTTCATTCCCTTTAAGGCAGATGCTCTTTGACTTTAAAGGAAGCCCCCAAAAAGTCGACTGCTACGACATGCTTGTTTTGAAGGCAGTGGGTCTTTTCTTGTTTTCCCTACAATGGGACCCAGAACTAACAGGGGGAATATTTCTATATATATAAATATGTGTGTGTGTGTGTTTGTGTGTGTGCTGTTAATTGATTAAAGAGTATGATATAATTACTAATGCCACACACACACACACACACACACACACACACACACACACATATTTATATGTGTATCTGCTTGGCTACCCGTCATTCTGTCGGTTGATCCGTCTTCTGCATGCCTGTCGGTAGGTTTGTCTGTCATTTGTCTGCCCTATGTCTGTCCACATGTCGGTCTGTCTGTCTGCCTCTCGGTAGGTCTGTCTGTTTACCCGCCTACCTGCCTGTCTATCTACCTGTATATGCTCAGAGAAGACTTTTCCCAGGTCATGATGGGAGTCTGGTGGTGGTGGGCAAGTGCCAGTTTCTGGAGGCCTCATCCTGGGACTGTCGAGTCTTCAAAGACAAAGTTTACTGGGCCAGCGGTGAGTTCTTCGTGTTGTTGAAGTGACATTATATCGTCTGTGTTCCGCATTAAGTGGCAAGATAAGATAACAACCAAAAGGTAAAGGTAAAGTCGGGAGATGTGAACCAGCGTAATTGCACACGATTAAAAACCATAAGTGCTCTGCCACCAGTATGGACAGCTGATAAGAATTGTCCGCCTGTGTCGCCATTCGCACGTAACTCTGTAGCTACAGCGACGTTCCGCCATTTACCCCAGAGCGTCACTCTGATACCCATTTCTTAGAGGCTGGGTGAACCCCGGAAACCGCCCGGTTTCGAATACCGACCGTGGGCTGCAGCGAGTCGCAGTTGGATTTGAAAGCGAGCCTCTTATCGACTGGGCTAACGCAGAATGAGGTATTAAAACAGTTTTTGTCAGTGCTAAGTCTAGGAAGGCTCAGGTGGCTGGGTCACACCTGGAGAATGGAGTCCTTAAGGACTAGAGTGAATTACGAATGGGTAAAATATGTCGTGGCCAACCTCTACTATGATATAAAGATGTGTGCCAGAGGGACAAGAATGATACAGGTATTGAGGCGGATTCGTGGGAACAAAATGAATTGCACTGTGTTGCGTGAAGGAGGTATATCAGAAAGGAAATGAAAATAAAGGAAGAAATTACTGCAGAAAGGATGAAAGCTTAGCGTCTGAGCAGAAGCACACTTAATACATATGATGACAGTAACGATCCTGCAATGTATTGCTCTAACTGTGGAAGAATTTTCTAATCGCCGATGGGCTTGTAGTCACACTCGCCGTCGCCATGGCCTGTGAGTCTCATGCCTCATAACAGCACCCTATAACACTATTGTCTAGAATAGCTCTCAACCTTTCTAATGATGCGACCCTTTAATAAAGATCCCTCATGCTGTGGCGACACCCCCCCCCCCCCCCCCAATTACTTTCCTGCATAACTTCAAAGAATATGTGTTTTTAGATGGTCTTATGTGACCCCTGTGAAAGGGTCGTTCAACCCACAAAGGTGTCGCCACCGGCAGGTTAAAAACCGCTGGTATTGAACAGTGGTTCCTAAAGAAGGCACTACTGCCCTCTGTGGGTACCTTGATGATTTGGCGACAAGCATCTTCTTCTGCCTTCTAACCCCTCGTGGAGCATAGGCCCTCAAACAACTGATGCCAAGTCGTTCTGTCCTTTGCTGCCGCGACAAACATGGGACGATACAAACGCTGATTGCGTAGGGTGGCGACTGATGACCACCCATGCTTTTCAGCTAGGCACATGATGATGTTATTTCTCGTTCAGGGGAAATGTATTATTCTACATAAATGATGGTTTTTATTTTCCGGGATTATTCCTCTAGACAATTCCCGATGAACTGGGCTCAGAGACATAAATGATCTAATTTATTTTCCGGGATTTTTCCACTAGGAAAATTCCACTTGGACTGGGTTCAGACACATACATGATCTGCTTTATTTTCCGGGTTTATTCCACTAGGGAAAGTTTCAGTAGACGGGGTTCAGACACATAAATGATCTGCATTTTCCCCCGGGTTTACTCCTTTAGGAAAAGTCCCCGTGGACGGGGTTCAGACACAGATCCGAACCCTGCAGGTTGACCCGAGGATCGTGTCCACAGTGTGTGGGATTGCAAGTCTGGGCATCGTTTTGTCCCTGGGTCTGCTCGTCTTCAACACCGTTCACAGAGACCACAGGTCTGTCTCTCTAATAAAGTTTGTTCTGTCTGTCTGTCTGTCTGTCTGTCTGTCTGTCTGTCTGTCTGTCTGTCTGTCTGTCTGTCTGTCTGTCTGTCTGTCTGTCTGTCTGTCTGTCTGTCTGTCTGTCTGTCTGTCTGTCTGTCTGTCTGTCTGTCTGTCTGTCTGTCTGTCTGTCTGTCTGTCTGTCTGTCTGTCTGTCCGTCCGTCCGTCCGTCTGTCCGACCGTCCGTCAATCCGTCTGCCTGTCTGTCCTTCTGTCTTTCTTTCTGTATATATATCTGTATGTATGTTGGTCTATGTATCTATTTATCTAACTATGGATCTGTCTGTCTGTCCGTCTGTCTGTCTGTCCATCCGTCTGACTGCCCGACCGTTTGTCAGTCCGTCTGCCTGTCTGTCCTTCTATCTTTCTTTTATTATATCTGTCTGTTTGTATGTTTGTCTATGTATCTATATATATAACTATGTATTTGTCTGTCTACCTGGTTGTCTGTCAGTTTCCATGCCTGACTGCCTGTCTGCCCATCCTTCCGTCTATCTGCCTGTCTGCTTGTTTGTATATGTGTCTCTGCCCCCATCAGCCTGTCAGTCTGTAACTCCATCTAGCCTATTTGATTGTCTGTCTGTCTGTGTTCGGTTCAGCGAGTCCTAGACATTTCAGCCGAACTACATGCTAAAGATTCAACACAAAATCCCACCTGCCCTCTAACCTCAAAGCGTACATTATACAAATGTCTAACCCTAAAACTACATTACCTCCCAAACAATGTCTTGCGCAACGAAACAAACCCCTTTTTTACTGTTTGTATTATTGCTGTCATGAATATTCTAACTTTGAGAGCTGTCTCATTCATGGATTCCCAGATTGCGTGAGGCATGGGGCTTTTTATGCACGAGCCGCTCGAAGATTAATAGTTTAGCATTCCTGTTTTCTTTTTCTGCTTTTCATTTCCCAATTGTATTTAGGCTCTCAACTATTTCTAATCAAACCCTGTGTGCGAGCGTGCTTTCATACAAGTGCGTGCGCGCGTGACGTAGAATATATATATATATATATATATATATATATATATATATATATATATATATATATATATATATATATATATATATATATATATTGATCTGATTCAGTGCTAGAATTGGCCCTATCAGCGTACTCACAAAACCTAATCTACTCACCAGTGGATGAAAAGACTGGTTATCATTACCTGTGATGGTCGAACAACAACACATATATATTTAAATCGATTAGATTTTGCGGCTAAAGATTAGTATGGAATTAGATCACCAGTCGAACAATCACGATTGCTCAGAAGATAGAAGCGGCTGGCCAAACGGCTAAGCGATCCTGCGCAGTCTGTGGAGACAGCACTAGTCACACGATCCCTAGTTCTCAGGTTCAAAGACTGCCCCTTCCCCGTCGGCCCTTCCTCGCCCCACCCCACCCACATTTCTGCCCACACTTTTTCTTCGTGGGGACTGCGTGGTCTCAAAGCATAGCGCCCACCTCGAGTGCTAGAGGTCCCCGGATTCAAGCCCTGGTGAAGGCTGCGATTTTCTTATTTGGGCTTCTAGTAATTTTCCCTGGTCTCTGGGTAGTAGGATCAGGCGCCAGTGTGTTTTGTTGCGAAAGTTTTTAAAAAAATTTTTTTATGCCTTGGCATTTGGA
The DNA here is from genome assembly GCA_905116865.2 of Candidula unifasciata. Taxonomy (NCBI): domain Eukaryota; kingdom Metazoa; phylum Mollusca; class Gastropoda; order Stylommatophora; family Geomitridae; genus Candidula; species Candidula unifasciata. The sequence continues at coordinate 37,650 of CAJHNH020000016.1, forward strand.
AATCGACAAAGAGTAGCCTAACGGCGATGCCAGGGCAAAATTTGGAGTTAAAATTCTAACAAAAGTATTTCAGTATCCTCGCCGGTGCTACGGAGTTCGTGCACTGCGCTGAGATTCTTCTGACTCAGAGACTTGCCATGATGTTGATTCGTCGTCTAAACTTCTTCTTCTTATCGTTGATCAGCTGTAAACTCCAGTGAAAGCTCTGGTTGTTCGTCCACTTCTGGCCCTGTTCCAGAACTTGAGTTTCGCATGCATATCTGTTTTACATATCTGGCTCATGTGTATACAAACTGATGCACCCCGACGTCTTTTGAAAGACCCATAATTATCAACTTTTTACGACACGCTTGTTAAGGAGCAATGTGTCTATTTTTGTTTCCCGTAATATGGGGTCCCGAGACCCATACGGGGACTATGCCGTTTGACAAGGCAGGTTGTCACCACTAAACAAACGTTTAAGAGCGCCTGTCGAAACTGTGCTAAACAAAAGTCGGTGTCTGGTGCCTGGACTAACCAATTATCGGTTTTCAGAATAGAAATGGGTACATACATTAGCTATTCGGTGGCCACATAGGGCACGGGGGAAAGGTCATTAACTCCATATTTGTGGACTTTTTTTTTCTAGCTCACCGCATTTTCTTACAGGCATTATGAGTATTCTCTGGTGTAGAGGGGAGGACGTGTCCGCGGATCAATATTTTTGAGCAGCAGCGAAAAGAGCTTCTATGAGAATTATTAGTTAAAAAAAATATGTAATTGGTGTCGGCTCTGTGGCTAAATCAATGCGAACGCTTCTTAGTGCCGGGTTTGAACCCAGCTGCGGGCCATGCACCCTGCGTTGGTTTCGACGGTGGTATCAAGGGACTGACTGTCCAGAAAGCAATGGCAAACTACTAGACGTAAATTTGCCTAGAGAAACCACACATCAGTCAGGGGCTGTTGGGGTTGGTTCTGCAACGTCCTGTCAAGGATACGCAACTAACCTTTTTGTGCAATAGGTGTTATTTGTGAGAGGCAAGGCATTTAGAATTGTGGAACAAGAATAATCTTAGCAAAAACAGGCAGGAGGCGAAGGATGGAGAAAAAGGGGGGGGGGGGAGAATTAATGATAATAACGAAATTGATCATCCTACATAAAAACATAGACCCATACATGCTATGCACTCATCTAGTGTATTATTCACTACGGTAATGGTTCTTATGCTTCTTACCCTTGTTTTGTTCCCCCACCTCCCTTTTTTCCCCCGTCATCATTCACAGCCTGTAACTTCCTGCCAGCGTAAAGTCCGGGTGTTCGTCCACTCCTGGACTTTAGTCTTGATCCGGAACTTGAGTTTGGCGTGCACATCCTTTCAACATGTCTGGCTTATCTGTAGACAGACTGTTTCTTTATTTCCTGTCGCGCAGATGCGCTGAGAATTTGAAAGGAAACCCCCTAATAGTCGCCTTCAAGAACACTCCGGGCTGCGAGGGGCAGTGCGTCTATTCTTAGTTCTCAAAAATGAACACCCTGAACCGATAAGGGAAAGGTTATTATTGCCTACATCTCAGGCTAGTATTGTTTTCGGCAGTGTTCATTTATTTAATTATTTTTTTAATCTGTGTAATCATTCTCCAGGGTAATCAAGATGTCGTCTCCACGTCTGAACAACGTCATTCTTGTGGGCTGTATCCTTGGTTACAGTAACATCCTGGTGCTAGATATCCAAGGGGAGGACACTGGGATTGTGTGTGTTGTGAGTAGTTGTCCCTGGGCTTTGTCCCGCCTGTGTGAATATATATAAACCCCCCAAAAAAAGGAAAGTAAAAGATCCTTACAAAGGCGACCGGGTCACCCATTGACTCGCCGGTAGACGACTTCGCCGCCGGTCGGGACAATATGTGAGTCTGTGTCCCTTGATCGCATTAACACTGCATGAGTCCTTTTCAGGGCTTCTTGATGGTGAGCAAAGCTAAGCCATTTTATATGCGCACATAGACCTAGTCACAGTTATAACCAAAAGCTCCCCGTGTGGGTTCCGGAACCCCATTGCGAGCAAAACAAGAATAGACCTACTGCCTCCCCAGTAAGCATGTCGTAAGAGTTGACTAATTGGGGACTTCTTTCGAAGTCGGAATGCATCTGCTTGAGAGGCGAGGAACCAACGGTCTGTATACAGATAAGCCAGATCTGTGAAACGGATGTCCCTCAACACTCAGGTTCTAACTGAGTTCACAGCCGGGGGGACGCGAAGAAGAAGAGGAAAATAACAAAAAGATCCTCCTTTCTTGGGAGGGGAGGGGAGGGAGGGGGGGAATGCTGGTTGAATGTGACTATCTGTTTTCACGCCTGTAGGTGTATTGGGTATATAAGCCTAGACCTATAGTTTATAGATCAGTTGGCACACGTTGAGTTATGTGGTCAACATCACGCTACCTTTACTTCCTCGGTAACTTCCCTAGAAATGTCCGCCGAGATTACAGCCGGTGAGAGCTAAGAAGAAGAAGAAATTGAAGAAATTATTTCAAATATAACATGATACTTATTCAGCACATTATAATTATTATTACTGCGCGCTTAAAAATTGCTCAGGTCCCACGATGGCCAGTTCTCGCGACCCACCCTCACCCCGAGTGTTCAGCGTCCATGCAGTTTGTGGTAACAAGTAAAGTAAAGGACCCGTTTCCACGCCTTTAGACGTTTTGGGTATATAGGGTTAGACCTATATTTTGTATACCAATCGGCGCTTGATGGGTGATGCTTTCCGTGTGGGTTCTGTAGCCCAGTTGTGGGGAAAACAAGAGTAAACCCACTACCAGCCCAAAGCATGTCGTAAGAGTCGACTTCAAAGTCTGGAGTACATCTGCCTGACAGGCAGGGAACAAACAGTCTGTATGCAAATGAATCAGGCCTGTAAAACGGATGTACATGCAAACGTCAGGTTTTGGAACAGAAGTGGACGAAAAACCAGAACCCGAGCTTACAGCCGATGAACGCAAAGAAAAAGAAGAAGGTGGGTGATGTGATCAGCATCACGCCTGCCGCCTTTACTTTCCAGGTTTATGCCTGGTACCCACTCAAGACTGCAGTTTGTAATTGTGTGTAATGTAACAATAACAAGGGGAGCATTTCCTTTACATCTGTCTCATTCTTACAGGTTCGGACGTTTACGCTTGTGTTGAGTTTCTCGCTGACATTCGGCGCCTTGTTCGCCAAGACATGGCGAGTCTATGAGATCTTCGCTGCCGGAGCCAAAGTGCTAAACACCAGGGTGGGTAGTCTTCTTCTACTTCTTCTTCGCGTCCACTTCTGACCTGCAGTCTTGCTCCAGAACCTGAGTGTTGCGTGTGCATCAGTTTTACAAATTTGATTCACTTGAATGCAGACTGTTGGTTCCTTGCCTCTCAAGCAGATGCACTCCGACCAGAAAGAAAGCTCCCCAGTTAGTCGACTCTTACGACAGGTTTTTGGGTAGGCAGTGGGTCTATTCTCGTTTTCCCTATAATGGAGCCCCAGAACGCACACGGGGAAGGGTGGGTAGTGTTGATGATGATGTTTCTGTTTTGTCTGTGTCTTCTTTTTCTGTCCAAATCCACGTGAAAAAAACCCAGCCCTTACCGGGGATTGAACCCAGAACCTCTAGCACTCGAGGCGGACACCAAACCTCGAGACCACGCAGCCCCCTTTTTAAAGAAACCAGAGAAATTATTAAATCTGTTGGTGTATACAATGGAAAACATGTAATCAAGTTAAAATCAAGCCTGAGATGGTTGGCCACTATTTGGGTGAACTCTCCATTACACACAAGCCTGTTTAACACGGCAGACCTGTTTTTGTAAGTTCCCATTCCTTTAGGTTTGTTCCACTCAAGTAGTTAAAGTGAATTAGTGGTTCGTTAGTTGGGTATCCTTTACAGGACATTGCAGAACCAACCCCAACAGCCCCTGGGTGTTGTGTGGTTTTTCTACGCAAATTTACGTCGAGTAGTTTGCCATTGCTACTGGACGGTCGGCTTTCTTGATACTACTGTCGAAACCAACGCGAGGCGCATGGCCCGCAGCTGGGATCGAACCCGGCACGCCGGCATTACGAAGAGTTCGCATCGACTTAACCACAGAGAGTTAATGTGAGTACATTCTGTTAAAAAGTAAGATCTTGTTACCTTACAATCTACAGGGGTCTAGAAAATCGATTTCTTTCCTACGAATGCAGTTTTCTTTAAATATATTTTTTAAATTCCCTAAAAATTTACAGTTCTTTAACATTATTTTAGGTAAATTATCTCCGTCTTTTAAAAAATTTTTAATGTACCCTATTTAGTTTGGGAGAAAAATTAAATAATCAGCTTCATTTGCGCCATCTTTTTTTAACTTTTATATTTTAACATTTTCTGCGATTACTGGTCTAATTATCGGCAGTTAGGGGCTGTTAGTGTTGGTTCTGCAACGTCCTGTAAAAGATACGCAACTAACCATACTGTTCTAATTATCGGCAGTTAGGGGCTGTTAGTGTTGGTTCTGCAACGTCCTGTAAAAGATACGCAACTAACCATACTGGTCTGATTATCGGCAGTTAGGGGCTGTTAGTGTTGGTTCTGCAACGTCCTGTAAAAGATACGCAACTAACCATACTGGTCTAATTAAAAACTGCAGGGGCATCGGGGCTTTGTGTTGATTAGGACCTCGTCAAGTCACAATCCGGCCCTGCTGATGCCTAATTTATATATTTAAAAAGTAACGGACGATGTATTGATTGGCACTCATAGACAGAAGTAGAAAAAGAAGAACGCACTAGACAACATACAAATCGAAAGCTATGCTTACCGTGCCGGGAATCGAACCTGTCACCTCCAGACGGCGTGTGCGCCTCGCTATGGAAACAAGTGTACTAAGAACATGGTCAACCACGCACCCCCTAAAAAGGTGTCCTATTGGTCATGTCTATTGTACAGCTTGAAATCCACAACTATGGAATACGGACAAAATTCATTTCAAAACATTGAAATGGCACCATAGGTTACATAAATTTATATTATCGAAGCATAAGACGAATAACAAGCACAGCAACAATTTACGAACACAGTAGACCTTAATGCTTTGTCTAGAATACACAAACATTAAACAACTGTATTTGACTGGTAGGTTCCAGTGTGTATACGTCATTAACATGAATAAACAGAGGGGGAACCCTTGAGTCCGTTAAATATTATGAGAGGTTGCTTGGCTGGTACCTTTTCCTCTTTCCAGACGATAATGTTATATATATTATGCTATAGTGAGGCATTACACAGATTAACAAACAGCAGACAGACATACGTCAGACATACAGACAGACATCAGACAGACAGAAATCATACTGACACACAGACGGCAGTAATGACTAGGGGTTGTTCGCGTTAATCCTATGTTGACCCGTGCTGCCCTTTGATTCTCCCCAGATGCTACGAGACAGCAGCCTGTTCCTGATTGTGACCATCCTCATACTAGTCAACTGCCTGACGCTGGTCGGGTGGGTGGTCGCCTCGCCCCAGAAACCATCACTTGTTGTTATCAGCATGACACCGGTCAGTTTGTTTTCAAAAATATGTCTTTTTTTTTTTCTTTACCGTGTTATTGTTTGCAACATTTATCCTAAATTATAAAAACGCCTAATCTCTTCATTCTTATTTTGTCCTGTTGCTTAAACCGCAAAGTGCCGCAAAAAAGAGTTAGATGTAGTTTCCTGTCTTTTGCTTGCTGCGTAAGCTGTGTTAATGTCATTTTGTGTTTCTGTAGCGTCTCTGTTACTCCCTCCACCCATGCCTTTCTTGGTTGGTAACTTACCTTGTAGCCTGCTGTTCTTATGTTGTATGCTCTAGTCGCTGGCTGATTTTCTTTTATTCTGACCAGATGACTAAACCATTTGATTTTTTGATGTTCTATGAAATCATTCCCCGGTACTGTGCCTACTATTTTCTTAGTTGTTCATTTGTGACTCTGTCTCTGCTTTGCGGGTTTTCTTTACACTGCATTTCTTATACATCTCATCTTGCATGTAATTTTTTCGTATATGTTATTATTTTAAATTATTTTAGGACTGTTCACATCTGGCACTGATAGCACAAAGTTGATACCAATAGCGTATTTAGCAACTGCTTTATGTGAACAAAAAGTTTAAAACAGTTGGGAGGCTACGGGTCTTCATTAATATATCAGCAGGAGCGGTTTACATTATCGACGTCTGCTTCAGACCACACACTATAAAAAGACGCTAACCTCCAACTTTTATTCCTCATCCGCTTCCTCTTTAAATTTATTATTTATTGTTAATAACTGTTATTTAAAAGTATTAACATGGGGAAAAGAACGTTTGCTGCATGCTTACGCCAACCATGCAGAAACTGTAACATGTAAAAGCTACCAGTTACTCGTACAATACCAGCTGCGCGCTTATACACTCAACAGCCAAGTGACGAGGAGTAAAATATCACAAGATACCCTGTCCAGTGCAATGGTTAGCCGCTAACGTTTGCCAAGAGAATTGATACTTAGGTTTGATCCTTGATATCTGTCAATGAAAGGCAGTATCTTCTTACCACCAGTCTGTTTGTATGCATGTATGTATGTAAATGTACCTTCTCCGTCAGCAACTTTTTGATATGCGGTCCTACTTCCCTTCCTCGCCCAGGCAACGGAAAATAACGATGTAAACTACACCAACGTGTTCCAAAGATGTGACTCCACTTACCGACGCCAGTTCACATGGGCCTTGGTGGCAATACAAGGTGGAGTCATTCTTCTTGGTACTTACCTGGCCATTCAAACTAGAAAGGTAAAAGGTTGCATCATCTCCTGACTGTGTCTAGTTTTAAATCTGTATCTACATGTATCTAATCTTATTGTGTGTTATCTCTTATTGCCTTGTCTATTCTCTGTCAAACAAGTAGAACTGGTGGTGGTTGCTTTGCTCAGGAGAAAACAATCGTCACATTCAACCAGCATCCGCGAAGAGAAAGCTTTGGGTTATAATTGTGACTAGGTTTTATGCGCCACATAAAATGGTTATTAGCATTGCACGCCACTAAGAGTCATCAAAATGGACGCATGCAGTGTTGATACGATCGAAGGAGACAGGTCCAAATACTGTTTCCGGCTGAAGACGAAGTTGTAACCCGGTCTTTGATATAATGTGCGAGTTGAGACCTTGGCACGCCAGCCTTATCCAGGATTCGAACCCTGATCTCCTGCATGACATCTCTGTGTTTTTATCCGCTGTTCCAGTTCCTAGTAGTCTGCTGCTTCTAAGTAAATAGTGTAAAATGGACAACTCATTCTATCGTCAGGTGACCTTCCCTGACCTGAACGACTCCAAGTGGATCGCTCTGTGCATTTACAACGTCGTTGTGCTAGGTCCGATCGGCATCGTGGTTGTCATGGTAACTGAGGACAAACCGGAAATCAACTATGTTCTCGAGGCTGGAATGTTGATTTTGGTTACAACTATGACCCAGTGCCTCATTTTTGTTCCAAAGGTGGGTTTGGTTCTCTGTCTGTGTGTTGGTATGGCAGTTTTTTTTTATCAGTGTGTCTGATTTTTCAGTCTGTGGATCTGTCTGTATAATGTATATCGATTAATATCTGTCTCTGTGTATAATTAGGAGCTAACAACTCAGAATGCAAAGTATTCAAATTTGGACACGGTTATTTAAAAAGTGTGCTTCATCTGAACAAAACAACTAAGCTGAGTGTGCTGTTTGTGTTTGGAGATTAACACAGCTATCGTGAGTGTGCTGTTTGTGTTTGTGTTTGAAGATTAACACAGCTACCTTGGGTATGCTGTTTGTGTTTGAAGATTAACACAGATACCTTGGGTATGCTGTTTGTGTTTGGAGAGTAACACAGCTACCTTGGGTATGCTGTTTGTGTTTGGAGAGTAACACAGCTACCCTGAGTATGCTGTTTGTGTTTGGAGAGTAACACAGCTACCTTGGGTATGCCGTTTGTGTTTAGAGAGTAACACAGCTACCTTGGGTGTGTTGTTTGTGTTTGAAGATTAACACAGCTACATTGAGTGTGCCGTTTATGGTTAGAATTTAACATCAAATCTCCAAATCGTTCAAGTTCTACGGAAATTTTCTTACTGTAAATAATGGAAACTAAATCTGATCCGAGGTCCACATCAACTGCTTTGACGGTTGCTGTATTATTTATAATTGTAGAGACAGTGTGTTTAGCCATAACAAACATCGTAGCATGTTGGCATAAACATATACTACCCCCATACTGAGCGATAAGATATTTTTAATGGCAATTGTTGCTTTAACAGCTTTCCTCTTCCTTTTTTTTTTTTCAACGCTACACTTTTTTACCAACTTATTCTTTGTGTATGATCTATGGAAAGCACCGTTCAAATTGTAACTTCTGAAGTATCATTGTACACTTCTGGAAATCATGGGTGCTGGAACCCAGGTGCGTAGGCCTCTGAAGGGCATAGCTCCCCCCGCCTCCCCTTTTCCAGAAAACAAAAACTAAGAAGAAAAGACGGTGCTTTAGTTAGGTTTAAATCAGTCTCCCCAGTTTCATTCACAGGTTTGTTGGGCTGGTCTACTTTCCTGCAGAATACGGGTGTGCCGCTCTGTTGTTTGCTTTCTGGGTTGTGTTGCATTTACGTTTTTATTCCGAGAAAGAGAATGCCTGTGACATAGGTTGCAGCACTCTCTAGGGGAGTTGTGTTAGATCTAGTTTGTCAATGTTTTTGGAGTGTCAAAAGCGCTGGCGTGTTGAAATATGTAACATCCGATATCAACGGCATTGCGGAACGTCCCCGTAACCTTGTGCCAAGGGCACGTGGCTCAAGGTTTGTCAGTCAGAAGTGAGCTAGTGTGTATATGGGCGGGATCTAGGTAGCAAAACATTATTTTTACCTGGTACTTTTATTTCAGCCCCTTTCCTTCCCAAGGAAATCCGAGAGTTTCCAGGAAAAGTCCAATATTACAGGGGTGTTACGGTGTAAAAATGAGCATTAACTAACTATAACCTTTTATATTATTTGACTTTCCCCATGACCTCTCGGATTTCCCGAGATGGGGTAAACTTAAATAAAAGTATCCGAAAGACTATAACCTGTATAGAGTCTGCGTTGACTAAAGATATCGCATTCTCTTCTCTGTTCACAGATGATCGCCTACAAAAAACACAACCGCAAACACACCCAAAGCTTGGACATCACCTTTAAACTTCGCAACATGGACGAAATTCTCGGCATTTTCACGCTGGAGCCCAACAACTTGGACCGGGACACCACAGGTGCCTCAAAACCCAAGGAAACTTCTGGAAGTTGCGAGGTCTCTCAACAAACCGACTTTTCCGGTATAGCTTGCAACGATACCTGCCCGTGCGCATTGAAAGACACAGAAATAAATCCACAAGAAAATTCTACTTGTCAAAAAGCCACCAATGTTGAAAATGGAAAGGAAACAAATGAAAGAACACACATGTCTGTGTTGTTTCAAAGGATCAACAGTAAACACAATACAAATCTAAAACCATCTGGTTTAAACAATGGAAAATTACAGGCTTGTGATTATAGCCTTGACAGTGTGAACATTCAAAGGTCGAGGTCAGATTCCAGCCTCGATGTGGATTCAGCTTCTGGTATAGTTCCGCAAGGGGATGAACCTAAACCTCCCGATGTTGAGAGTTCTATGGGCAATGACGACGACAAGGTAGCCGTTTTCTGGGGAAATCTGACTCTTCAGGAGAGCAACAGCTTCTCCAGCAAACACGAAGACTCTCAGAGGCTTGTTCTAGATACGATCAAAGTGAAGGCAGAACTCAAGGTGTCGTCCAAACTTGGACTTCAGGCTAGCTGGAGGGAGTGGCCGGGACATTTGAACAACGCCCAGCAGATCTGCGAACTGTTGAGTAGGCTCAAACAGGTAGTGGAAGCTGGGCAGGGTGAGATGAAGACATAGAATCACCCATGATGAACAGTGTTGTAAAGTGTGTTTGAGTTGTTGGATTTGATGAACAAAATATAAATATTTCATTTATCGTGCATACATTTCAATCTGGAGGTGTATTTATACAGTTACCCTCTGTCTGTCTGTCTGTCTGTCTGTCTGTCTGTCTGTCTGTCTGTCTGTCTGTCTGTCTGTCTGTCTGTCTTTATACTTACCTACATGTCACATACCGCTCGTGTCGCGTGCCTGATTTAAGGATTTCTCCTTACAAACCAACAGCACTCTGAAATAGAATAATGTTGAGGCGCCGGCTCGTATTGGTCTAAATATACGCTCAACCTTTTTCAGGAGTACGGCAACTCAAGTTATGGCACTACAGAATATCTAATAATCCTAGGCGCAACTTGGCTGGACGCCCCCACTACTATAAAAAGATCGCCCCCAGGCTATGATAGTGTACTATCATAGCCATGTTAACACAGATGAAGATTATTAATTGAACATACATGTACTTTAGACAGCTAAGAACAGTGAATGATTGACACTCCAGTCAATAGTGAAAACTTGGAAATACATGTAATAAGTTCAACATCAACATGAAATATGACTCAAGAGAAAATATTCAAAAGCATTGGAATATTGCAAGATCAACACCGAAATCCCTTTGACGGGCATTGAGGAATCTCTTAGAGGCAGCCTGACATCATCGTGGTGATTTGGAGTGGACCTGTGAATATAGAACACGGCATCACCATAGAGTTCACTACTTATCTGTTCCTATTCCAGGTTGGAGTCACTGCAGTTCATGATACTGGAACAGGCTGGCCTTCTGAGAATGTTCACTTCAATGGTTGATCTGGTAGAGACAGTCACATATAGAGTTCAAAACTGGAGCTCAAGAAGAGGGTGTTCTGGACCGAGGGTGGTCCTGATGGCCTGGAACAACAGCCTTTCAGCCACTGGAACCCAACACGCTCCTAAAGAAGGCACACTGGTGTGAATGTCAATTGGGCTGCCTGTAAGCAGATGCCTACCTTTTGGCTCCCACAATACTGTTTGCCATAGTGATGGTTTGGTAGTGGGTAATTTGGTGGTTGGTGCTTTTCTAGACTGCTGATTCACTATCTAACCTCCAAGGAGATATTTGAAATAAATAGGAAAATCAGACACCCCAGGAGGATGAAGAGTGGGAGGGAGAGCAAAGAGAACTCAGACAGCACAGCAAAAAATACACAGATGCTCAATATTCTGCAGCTGAACATCTGTGGAATAAGAAATAAGAAACTTGAACTTGCCAAACTGCTAAACAACCACAGGGTACACGTGGCTGCCCTACAAGAAACACTGCATAAAGACTCTGATCTGCATCTCACTGGAATCAAATATACGATATACAACGTGTACAGCCCACCTCAGACAACATGCAACATACTAGAACTATACAAGACACAGTACCATAAAACCCTTCTTGTTGGTGACTTCAACGGACACTCGCCACGTTGGGGTTACCCTGACTACAATAGCACAGGGAAATACATCGAAGATACTTGTGAAACAACTAACCTATTAGTGCTGCAGGACACAGAGTCTACACCTACACTGTTACACAGGGTCCACCTATCTCTCAGCCGACCAGACCTGACCATCTGCTCATCCGACTTAGCAGACGCAAGCTATCCCCAAGTCCTGGACGACAAGGAAGTGACCACAAACCTATACTCACAACTGTAAGCACCACCGCTAAATTACGCTTCAAGCAGAGAACCTGTTGGAATTTCCGAAAAGCAAACTGGAAACTATTTCAGGAAACATCTGACTGCCTCCTGGGAAGAATTGACAACAGCTGTGTGGAAACTTTTTGTAAAGACATAACACAAGCAATCCTGAATGTAGCGTCGAAAGCCATCCCAAGGGGCAGCCGGAAGGCATATAAACCTTTTTGGAATCAAGAAATTCAAAATACTATATCTGAAAGGAATAAAGCAAGAATATTGCTCGAAACTGCACGTTCAACAGAAGCAAAGATCCAATACAATAAAGCATGTGCCAGAGTAAAGCTTGTAGTTAATAAGGCTAAAAGAGATAAATGGACAGAAACTTGCTCCAACTTAGACAGACAGAATGGAAATAAAGCATGGACTTTAGTTAAAAACCTCTCCGGAGAAAGTAGAAGGGTGAACCCAAAACCAGTGACAGATGGGAGTAAGACAATCACTGAAGACAAGAAGAAAGCAGAACATTTCAATCATTATTTTGCCTCGGTTAACAGAGCAGGTAAGCTGCCAGAACTCAATAGAACACAGCTCTCTCAGTTGAAGAAACAAGAGAGAGCTCCAACAGCCAGCGACTCCCTTTTTGAAAATGAATTTAGCATGGATGAATTAGAGCAAGCCCTGAAGAAATTAAAACCTAGAAAATCTCCGGGCCCAGATAAGATCCACAACGAAATGCTGCTACATCTTGGCCGGTCTGGGAGAGAAGTAGTTCTCAGGCTTATTAATAAAACTTGGAGGTCAAGCAAACTTCCAAAGGCATGGAGGAATGCATATATCGTCCCCATTCTTAAAACCAAAAAGCCTCCAGATGACCCCAAAAGCTACCGCCCGATATCCTTAACATCATGCTTGGGCAAAGTTGCAGAAAGAATGATAAACAGGCGCTTATATTGGTTCCTTGAGAGTTCTGGTGTTCTATGCCATGAACAGGCAGGCTTCAGAACCAACAGCTGCACAGAAGACCAGCTGTTCAGACTGACACAAAGAATACATGATGGCTTCCAGAATAAGAAACACACAGTAGCAGTCTTTGTCGACCTCCAGCAGGCCTACGACAGAATATGGAGAAAAGGTCTCCTGATGAAGATGATGAGCATAGGAATACATGGCAGATTGTATAACTGGGTGAAATACTTCCTGATAGATAGAACAATCCAGACTAAGATGCACATCGCAATCTCGTCTAAAGAAGTTATGGAGGAGGGCTTGCCACAAGGCTCATCATCGAGCTGTACACTATTCCTAATCTTTATCAATGACCTGCCAGAACAAATCAAGACCGAAAAAGCCTTGTACGCTGATGACCTAGCAATATGGCAGAGTCATGAAAATGTGGAAAGTGGAGCCCAAAGACTGAATGGAGACCTTAGAAGACTGCATGAGTACTGCCAAAGATGGAAACTCAAGGTTAACTGTGCAAAGACGGTCTACACAATCTTTACCAAAAGCCACCAAGTAGCAAGGAAGAATATTAACCTGAGGTTAGACAAACACCAAGTGATGAAAGAAGAGCATCCCACATACCTTGGAGTCACACTTGACCGGCAGCTCAGCCTCAAGAACCATATTGAAAACATCAGGAATAAGGCATTGAGGCGGTTACAGTTATTAAAGAGACTTGCAAATACATCATGGGGATCAGACAAGGAAACTCTGAGGGGCTTATATCTAGGATATGTTCGCTCTGTGATAGAGTACAACAACTCACTGCTTACAACTTGCTCCAAAACTAACCTAGAGACTCTTGACAGAGTACAAAATAATGCCCTCCGATTAATCTGCGGAGCTATGCAGTCTACACCAACTGCTGCATGTGAAATCCATACAAATGTGGAACCCCTCGGGTTGCGGAGAGAAAAAGCCACTTTAGAAATTTATGAAAGATGCATTAGGAAAAATCGTAACCATCCTAATAGACATCTTGTAGATAACTGGGAATACAAACAAAGAATAAAGCACAAATCGGTTTTACACTGTGTTAATGAAATTCAGGACAGATACCACCTCCCAGAAAGACGTAAAGGAATTCAGAATGTTGCAAGAAACCTACCACCACATGCTCGCTTTAAAGCTCCAGAAGTCCGAACTAAATTGGTAGGCGAGGAAACCAAACAGTCCGACCCAATCGCTCTTATGAACTCATCACTAAAGACCGTTGATTCTTACCCCCAAAAATGGATACATGTCTATACTGATGGATCAGCATTTAAAGCTACCATTAAAGCAGGTTACGGAATCTACATAGGTTATCCCGATGGATCTGTTGAAGAGATTTTTGATGCATGCGGGGAATTCTGTTCAAACTATGAAGCTGAAATAATTGCACTGGAAACAGCAGTTTACCACCTAAAGACTGTAATGGATGTTTACCCTTCAAAGGTCCAAAATATTGTCATCTTCACAGATTCAATGTCTGCCCTTCAAGCTCTGGAGGGCAGTGAGTGCTGCAGAACTGACATAGCCAAGATAATCCTGGATGCTGATCAGCTTATTACCTCATACAACATCAGAATAGTGATGCAGTGGATTCCAGGTCACTCCGGCACACCAGGTAATGACATAGCTGACAGATTGTCAAAGAAAGAAGCAACACAAGAACAACCACCTACAGCGACAACCCTCCAGACAGCAAAAACACTGATAAGAGCTATAAACAAAGAGACTTGGTTGAACAGATGGTCCATGGGAGACACTGGAAGAGAGGTGTATAGACATATGTCTGGCCCTGATCCTAATGACAGCATTAACCATCTAACAAGAAGGGACCAGGCCACCATCTTCAGACTTAGAAAGCAACACACTCCACTCAATGGACACCTAAACAGAATACAGCCACAACACTCCCCAGAGTGCCAGCTATGTAACTACCCCTACGAAACTGTTGAACACCCTTTGAGTGCCCAAAACTCAGTGAGACAAGAAGAACCTACTCCCTCCGAGACCAGACAAGTGGAACACCTTGTACGGAGGAAAAGAACAGCTTGTGAAAACATGCAAATTCCACTACATGGCATTGGGCCAAAGGGCGAAAGCTCATGCGCCGCTGGATCGATAACAACAACAACAACCAAGGAGAAATCATCCCAAGCTTAGGATTTTCTCCAGAAATTAACTGGTACTTTTCAAAGTAGAAATCAGGCACAGAGGCAAATTCGTCTGGGTTCTCTGTGAGTCAGCAGTGAATCAGGGGGAAATTTTAGCGTCCTTTCAAAGAAAGTAGCCCGTGATATTAATGCGTGGAGGAGTAAAAAGACTTCTCGGAATTCTGAATATTAATACAGAGAATCTCTACCCCACAACTGCAAATTTGAAATTGAAGACTTCACAAGAGATCCAGAAGAAATAGATATGTCTATTTCATCAGATAAAGGTGTAAATAGATATGATGGACTATTTACCTACCGGACGGGTCTAAATTTCTTCTTCTTCTTGTTCACCGGCTGTGAATTCCGGCGGTAAGTCACGGTTGTTCGTCCAAAATGGACTTTTGGCTTTTACCTTGACCTGAGTTTTGCGTGTACATCCGTTTTACTGGCTTATTTGTTTGCAGTACTCGTTCCCCGCCTCTCCGGCAGATGTACTCCGACTTCGGAGGAAGACGTCAAGCCTATTTCTAGGTTGACTGTGGCCATTGTTTTGTGTGGGTCGAGATGTTGCCTTATTTGTGTGGTGTCCTCTTTGACTTTTAACAAGTGTGGCCCCCGGCATGTCGTCCTTAAGGCAGCTTTATGTAGAGTTTTCAGCCCTCAAGGGAAGGCAGGGGCAGATCATGGGCATTCCCCGCCATCCAAGGAGGCTTCCATAAATGCAGAGCCGACACATGATGCTCTGGTTCTGGGCTCACCCAAGGAATCGTCACGTCCTGCCCATGACTGCTTAACCTCACAACCGTGTATTGAGCTTCCCGCGCTACAAGGCTGCGCTCTCCGGAGATCAGCAGGGAGCAGCCCGCAGGTCTGGGACGTTTTGTGGCCACACAAATAGGTACATACTTTTTCATCTTACGTTAGACACCTTTAACGTTGTTTCAGCTGTGCCCTTAGCACGACAGAATGAGGAAGCAAAATGCGTCAGGCGTGGCTTCACCTGTTTGGTCCCAACACTCGGGCGAGTCGGACCAGTGGATACGGACATTCAGACTTTTCCTAATCGGTACGAGTTATGATCGTCGGACTTTGGGCTTGCATGTGTGCCGTGGGGTGTAACTTTGTCGGACATTGTTTTCAAGCCAGCATATGAATAGTTGCTGCCATGGTGTACCTCAGCGCGGTGACGACGACACTGAGGATTGACAGACGATGTACGTAGGTAGGATCTTGCTGCGAGAAGTCGCCCACAAGAGATGTTACTCGTCTTGGCTGCGGGTAAATCTCTCGGTCAGGGTTGAGTCTCAGCAGCACAGTTTTCCATTCGCTCCCGAATTTTAACCAAGAGTTGTCATTTGATGGTACATTTAGCAAGCAGTCCTTGAGTTTTGTTACTTTTCACCCATGCGTTTGGGGGCGGGCTGGTGAGAGCCAGAAAGGACTCTACACCTCTGGGAGCCGCCAGCTCCGAGATCCCCTGCCAACTCTGTTAATGCTCATTTGAGACATTATCCGTGGCGCACGACGGGGACGTGCAACAGGAGTCTTGCATGAGGTTCCGTAAAACCAGAACAGTGAAGGACTGGGGCCCGAGTGGGGTACGGAATATCTCCTTATACACATCACATCAGACTTAACTTCCCCTCATGCCTGTGACCGAAATCACCGCGCCACGGGTCTAAATTTGAAATGTGACCTGTCCGCTAGGGGCGCCAACGTCACGAATAGTCGAATATGCAGGGGTGAATGGATCATTTCACGACACTGCATATCTATCTGTTTGTCTGCCCACCTAAAATACAAGTATCCATCAGTATTGCATCTTTGGGGTACTCCACTGGCTGCAAACGATGGCAGCTCTCTTAGGTCTGTTTGTACCTCTGCACTGGTCACTGGATAACAAGAGGGCCTTATAACATCTAGCTTTTCGCGCATGAATTCACCACCAACGTGAAAATGGTATCTCTTCTTCTTTTAGTTCTTCTTCTTCTTTGTTCAACGGCTGTAAGCTCCGACGGAAATTCCTTGCTGTTCGTCCATTTGGACTTTGGCTTTGTGCCAGGGCCTGACTTTTGCATGTACACCCGTTTTACTGGCTTATTTGTGTGCAGTTAATTGTTCCTTGCCGCTCGGGCAGATACACTCCGACTTCGAAGGAAGTTACCAGTTAGTCGACTCCTACGACATGATTGCTGGGAAGGCAGTGGATCTATTCTTGTTTTCCCCACAATGGGACCCCGGAACCCACACGGAGATTCTTCTAGTTCAGCAGTCTCCGGCGGAAAGTTCTGGTTGTTCGTTCACTTCGGGACTTTGATGATCCTGTTCTAGAACTTTAGCTTTGCGTGCACATCCATTTTACAGATCTGGCTTATTTGTTTGTAATGCTGTGAGTAATGTAGTTTCTCTTAATGGTATTTCACTCCAAGACGTGGGGTCGTATACGTATTTGGGCAGTAATGTAAATTAAAATGGGGGAACCGATAGAGATATTAAAAATACGAATACAAAGGGAATAAGGTGCTTATAAAATAGCACTATAAAATTTGTGGAGGTTAAAAGGGATTTAAACTAACACAACTAATAGGAAACGTATACATTTTTAATTTCCATGTCAAATCAGCGGAAACAAGAAGAACAACTAAAATAAAACTACTTATAAACTTCAAACATTCATGAACTGGTGCTTGGGCAGTGTAGTTACCATTAAATGGTATGATAAAGTCAATAATGTTTGGCTTTTAAAAAGAACTGAACAAGTTCCAGTGGACAAGAGGTGAAGAAAAGGCCCTGGCTTTGGAAAGGACACAAGTTGAGAAAACATAATAACAATATAACTAGATTGTCTCTGCACGGAACCCACGGGTGTATAGAAATAAAGGCAGAGTTTTAAAAAAAAACATCCAAAAGAGAGCTTGAGAGTGGCGTTAAAAAGATAGTTAGGACACAGGAAGAGCTTCATGCAATAGCAAAGGATAGAACGACTCGGCATGAGTTGGTTGTGGGCCTATGCTCCACTGTGGATAGAAGGCCGGAAAAAAAAGAAACATTAACAGGTGTCACATTAACTAGAAAAAAATTAATTTCATAAAATTTAGTGTAATCAAATGCTATCTACATTTGTTTTTTGTTTCTGTTGTAGGCGGTTCGGGAAATATTCGACCTGTAATTCCGTTTCGCGGGTTTGAAGTTTGAACAATGGATCAAGGTCATGACACATGGGTAATAACACATAAGTGCTCCTTTCATCTTCTAACTCAAGTCTGAGTCCAAGGAAGCTCAGCAGTGCACAGGCTCTGTAGCACCGGCGAGGATCCTGAAATACCTGGGTAGATTTTGAACTTCAAACGTTGCCAGGGCAGCGCTGTCAGGCTACTCATTTTGATTTCCAACTGCCAAGGGATTCTTTCTACGTGCGCAACAATACACATGGGCGTCTGATCTCACTTCCCACAGACTAGAGGGAATCATTAGAAGTCCAAGTGCACGTTAAAAAATCCCAGCCCTTACCGGGGATTGAATCCAGAACCTCTAGCACTCGAGGCGGACACAATACCCCGAGACCACGCAGTGGGTGTAAAAAAAGGCACAGGATTCTTTTTTTATCTTATAACATTATTACACATAAAGTTACATAATGCAGCGTTAAAAGGTCGAAGGTTTCAAATTGTTGTTATAGCTGGGAGACAGGTTTGCGGATGAGCTCTTAGCTCCCATAAAATACCCCTAAGGCTTGTGCATTCATCCTCTCTGACGCCCGGCTCTCTAGCGTAGTTGGCTAAACCGGATTGCACGGTGACCGGGTGACGAACTCCTTGTGGTCCGGGTTCACGCCCGGGGGTAGGCAGAAAAGCAACATTTCCTCCCAGATTTACGGTATTTATCATGAAATCAAGGCCGAAGGGTTGCGATATCCATAATACCGAGCCTAAGGGTTAACAAATTATGGTTTCTTGATACTGAACCCCCCCCCCCCCCCCCTTTCCCAATCATCTCTCACAGCAAAAGTCCAACTCCTGGCCTTCTCCCGGCGGAACTGTTTGAACCAAGGTAGAAGGGGCGACGGCGAGTATCTGGCGCTGTCAAACGAGACTGCTCTTCGACTGTATCACAATCTACCCTAGCAAAGAGTCGCTGTGGCGTTGGCGGTTAGACGCTAGCCTGCGGATCGGAAGATTGAAGGTTTGCTTCCTGTCGGAGCCGGATCAGTTTTTTTCAAAACTGATCTTGACCCCCAGGTCGACTTAGCCTTGAGTGGGTACCAGGTGCAGTCCTGGGAAGTTAAGGCGGCCAGCTATAGGTCCAGCACTATATTCCCAATATGCCTAGCGGTGTGGAAAAGGGACCTTTACTGTCCTTTAAATACCCCAGTAGAACAAGGTGCTGAAATTGGAAGCAACCAGCCATGAAGTGCACCACAGCAATGAGGATGCACCGCACTCACGCCATGAAGAAACGACAGTGAAATTTATACGACAGACACAATTGCTGATATAGACAACTTATTTCAGGCCAACGAAAGAAGAGGAAGAAGAACAATCCAAAGACCTCTAGTTTAATAATTCACACATGACTTAGTTCATCTGAAACAACGTCACACATCAGTACCGTCATCTTTGCTCTTATTTTCCGCCCTCTGATTATCCATGTTTTCCCCTTCACTGTCGGCCCTATTTCTCTTCTGCTTCTTTCTCCGGAAGAGCGCTTTCGATATCCTGCTCAGGGCTGCCGAGGCTCCGACTGTGGGGAGTGCGCCCTGCGAGAACGTAAGCCCCGCTGCTCCGATGGACTGAAGGACGCCTATACCTCCTGTTAACCTGCAAATGATGACATGTTTAACTTTAACATCGCTAGCAGAACCGTTGTGATTATTAATATGATATTCTATCTGATTTATTGGACAGACAGTCATTAATACTGACTATGAGAACATAAATTAAACCACACTAGAAGTAAAACTAGACAGCTTCACATTGTACAATCATGAATGACAAATGAACGTTGCGGCACAAAAGCCTTTATTAGCACAGGGCATAAATGGACAGTGATACAACAGTTACAACAATACACACATTCGCTTCTCTGGAAACTGAGATCTCTCTCAGAAATATGCTATGTAATATTTCTCCAACTGAGACGAGATTGAGAATTCTCAAGAGTGATATAAATCCTATCCTGGTATACGGAAGTGAATCGTGGACAGTTGGGAGAATTATCAAAAATTATTTTTAAACGGCAGTCTCTGAGCAATATATTAATAATGAAGTTGTCTTGAAAGAAACTGACGTCACGAAGAGAACAGTTTTACACATATAAAAAAGAAACAGACTACACTCTTCGGCTATGTGATGAGAAGGAGAAAATTGAAGTCCATCGAGACGGTGGGAAAGATGGAGTAGAAAAGAGGCGGGGGGAAAAGAGGAATGTGAGAAAAGATGCTGGACAGTTTAACATCATGGCATGGAAGATCATTTGTGTCAAAATTAATTGAAAGTACGCGAGACAGAAGGCTGTGGACAGTCGTGACTACCAACGCCACCTGGCATAGGCGAAATGAAGATGATACTTTAGGTCACCTTGTCTAAGTAGATAAGTTCGTGGATAGACAAGTAGGAAAGTAAATAGAGGAGCATAAGGTTGGCAGATAGGCAGGCAGGTAGTAGATGTAGTATGTTTACAAGTGGTTGTCCTTGTTTACAAAATGATGTCTCAGCTGTTGTGACATATAAACCGATGAAATTATATATTATCATTTGCTTTATTCTCAACGTTATGTCAGATTTTTTTTTCTTATAACAAGTAATTAATATGCACTTTGTTTTTCTCATTAGATGTATATAAAAAATATACGACGATCCTTGCTGGATTGCCTTTCAAGAGTTATACGGTAAAAAGTTTACTTGTGACTAATCGATTGTTCACAGAAACAACTAAAAGTCCTATAAAATTAGTGTTCCTAATAGTTTCACCAAGTTCGTGACAAGGTGTAAAGGCGTAACCTATGCTGTTAAGGGTTAGGTTTAGGGACAGTCACGTCGGCACTGTAAAATATATTTTGTTAGCCAACTGTAATGTTACAAGTGATAAAAATAACAAACAAACCGTTTATTTCGATACAACTGGGCAGTCTACACATTATTTATATTTAAAACTTAAACCTTGAGATGAAAACGCCAGCCCATGCACGCACACACAAATCATACCATGTTCCCATGCTAATTAATTACAGAAAAAAACATGACGGCGTGAATTTAAAAACGGACTGTAGTAAAGTATACAAAGTGGCTGAGGCGTTGCGAACGTGCTTCGTAATGCCAGAGTACTGGGTTCGATCCCAGCTGCGGGCCTTGAATTGTTTTCGACAGTGGTATCGAGAAGCCGACCGTCCAGAGGCAATGGCAAACTACTGGACGTAGATTTGCCTAGAAAAACCACAACAGCAAAAAAATGCTGGGGTGGTTCTGCAAAGTCCTGTAAAGGATACGCAACTAACTTAAAGTAAGGTATACAGGGTTAGTGTAAATTTGTATGTAGCCAAGTACATCAGAACGTGTGCTGCCTATTTTTTTCTCTTCGCGTTCACCGACTATAAGCTTATTTAGAAAGTTATGGTTGATCCTCTTCTTCTAGATTTTGGTCTTGTTGCAGAATTTAAATTCTTTTACATAAATGTCTTATTTGCATGCAGACTTGTGTTAAATGGTAGGTAAGTAGGTGACTACGTAGGTAAGTAGAGTGAACGGAAGGTGGGTATATATATATATATATATATATATATATATATATATATATATATATATATATATATATATATATATATATATATATATATGCGTACCTTCTGTCCACCCTACTTACCTAGTGGGTGGGATGGTATGTACTTACACACTACCAGCGGCCGCACTCTGCATAGATGCCGCCACACTGCCGGCAACCACTCCACCAGCTCCAAAACCTAATGCTCCAACCACCAGTGGTATCGCCGCTGTGACAGCTACACCGCCAACCACACACGTCGCCCATCGTTTGTACTTGGTTCTGTTTGCTTTCTTCTTCCTCTTCTTCTCATCCTCCCCTGATTTCTCTCTGTATGAAATAAGACAATTGTTTAGCTAGCAAGGGAGACAATACACCTGCTAATCCAGTGGTTCTCAACATTCCCAGTACCGCCACCCTTTAACCAAGACATTCTCCAGCTGAGAATGCCTTTCTTTTAATATAAATTAATCAAGTAACAGAAAGTGTATTGATAGGCACTCATAGAAAGAAGTAGGTAGATAGAAGAACACACTAAACAACATAAAAATTAAAAGCTATAGTTACCTTGCCGGGATTGAACCTGTCACCTCCAGACGGCGTCTGCGCCTCGCCATGAATACAAGTGCACTAAGAACATGGTCAACTAGGCACCCCCAAAAAAAAGGTGTCTTATTGGCCATGTCTATCGTACAACTTGAAATCCACAACTATGGAATACGGACAGAATTCATTTAAAACCGTTTAAATGGCACCATAGGTTACAGAAATTTATATTAACGAAGCATTTTTATGTTGTCTAGAGTGTTCTTCTATATATCTACTTCTTTCTATCAGTGCCTATCAATACACTTTCTGTCACTTGAATAATTCATATTTAACGGCCTCAAAGGTTCCCCCTCTGTTTATTTATAGGAATGTTGCTTTAATATAGTTCCTCGTGGTGTGATTCCCCTACCCCACCACATAAAATTATTGTCATTGCTACTACATAACTTAGTGAATATGTGTTTTTGGACGGTCTTAACCAACCCATGTGAAAGGGTGATCCTTATCCGAATATTCGATCTGTATTATGAGAAATAAGTGGCCATTAATAAAAACACCAAGCATTACATTTGGAAACCTAAAAAAATATCATAAACGCAATCTTTTTACCAACATAGTGTTTAACGATGCCAGACCTGATCATTAACAAAAGAACAAGAGCGGAAACAAATAGCATGTGACATGAGATGTTTGGGGAAAGCACTCAGCATAAAAGAAACGAAACAATCATTAGAATGGTGAGAAAACACTGTAATTAGATTTATTGAAAAACAAAGAAATTTTTTGGCTAACTGGTCAGAATGCACCCAATGTCACCGGTTTCAAGAGCGTACAACTTGAGGATGGAAACATCAAGGTAGAGGAACGCCGTCTTCTTTGCTTTCACCAGCTGTACACTCTGGCGGAAAGTTCTGGTCGTTCGTCCACTTCTGAACTGCAGTCCTGCTCCAGAACCTGAGTGTTGCGTGTGCATCAGTTTCACAGATCTGATTCACTTGAACGCAGAATGTTGGTTCCTTGCCTCTCAGGCAGATGCACTCCGACTTCAAAGGAAGCTTCCCAATTAGTCGACTCTTACGACATGCTTTTGGGTAGGCAGTGGGTCTCTTCTTGTTTTCCCCACAATAGGGCCCCGGAACTCACACAGGGATACATGAATATGAATACACGGAGTTAACAACTTGGTAAAACTCATCATGCAGCAAGCTAACGAGAGCGCACTATCCCGGGAAACTTATTATTAGCTATGCCTGCGACGCCCAACAGCGCTAGGCAGGGGGGAAAAAAACACAATAGATAGATAAATAGATTTAAGTAAAAGCCCTAAGTTACATTGTCATTCACATAACCTACCAATCAAATCTCTTTCTTAAATGTTTGTGTATTCTAGACAAAGTATTACGGTCTGATGTGTTTGTAAAAGTGTTGCTGTATTTGTTATTTGACCTAGGCTTCGTTAATATAAACTTCTGTAACCTTTGGTGCCATTTTAGTGGTTTGAATTAAATTATGTCCGTATTCCATAGTTGTGGATTTCAAGCTGTACCCTAGACATGCCAATGTGGACAAATTTTTTTTCTGGGATTTCTGGGGGCTGAGTGGTCTCGAGATATGGTTCCCGCCTCGAGTGCTAGAGGACCCGAGTTCAAGCCCCTGTGAACGCTGGGTTTTTTCCCATTAACGTGGACTTCTAGTTATTCCCCCCTGGTCTCCAGGTAGTGAGATCGGATGCCAGTGTGTATTGGTGCATAGGTAATAAATTCCTTGGCAGTTAAAAATCAAAAAGAGTAGCCAAATGGCGCTGCCCTGACAAAAAGTGGAGTTAAAAATCTATCCAAAATATTTTAGGATCCTCGTCGGTGCTACGGAGCCTGTGCACTGCTTTGAGCTACTTCGGACTGAGACTTCAGATAGAAGTAGAACGGAGCACTTATGGGTTACTACCCGTGTGCAAAGATGATCCGTTTTTCAAACCTGGGGTGCCTAAAGCGTATGTTGTTAGTTACACTTGTTTCCATGGCGAGGCGCACACGCCATTTGGGGGTGACAGGTTAGATTTCCGGCACGAATTTTATGTTGTCTAGTTTGTCCTTTCTATGAATTCTGGTCAATATATTGTCTCTTTATTAATTACATATCTGTAAAGTTACATTGTGAAGCTCACTAATCTACATTTCGTTCGGTTTTTATATCTTTCCTACTTCGAACCCATAACACGGTTTTGAAGTAGCCTGTAAACGAGTGTGTGTCGGTCTTGACAGACAAGATCTGATAACACAGCTTCATGTTTCAATGTAGAGACTCCAAGTGTTCGCTGCTATCCTAAGTATTTTTATCTGTTTATAAATTAAAATAACAATATTAACGAGACATGCGGAAACAAGGACATACCTCCTAAAATTGAACGTGGAAAGCTGCGCCCAATTCACCCGTCTAGCAGGAATTTTACACAACGATACGTAGCCGGACAGGAGAGCCATTTTGGCAACTGTCAAGTTTAACTCAACTCGTGATCAAAGATCTAGACCAAGTTTTGATCTCAATACGCACTGCAGACGTAGAGTACAAAATTATTCTTCTCCTCCGCATTCACGAACTGTAAACTCCGCAGGAAAGTTCTGGTTGTTTGGCCACCTCTGGACTTAAGCCTTGTTCAAGAACCTCAGTGTTGCGTGCACATCCGTTCAATAGATCTGACTTAATTGTGTGTAGATTGTTGGTTCCTTGCCTCTCAGGCAGATGCACTTTAACCGAAGCTCCCAGTTAGTCGACTTCTACGATATGCTTGTGTGTGAGCATTTGATCTATCTTTGTTTTCCTCACTGTGTGCGCCCCTGAACCCACACAGGAAGAGCACATAATTATATTTCGCTATTCCGTTCATACTGGTAGAATTTTGAGAACTGAGAAATTTAGAGAATGTTAGCTGTTGGTCAAGGTTCCAACATCACAACGACAGGTCGCCCCACAACTTCCCCGTTTTTGTGCAGTGGCGATCACTTAAAATTTCCTTCCCCGTGTCGTTTAAAAACTTGTGAAAAATCATGTCAAGAGTCCGCAAAAATCTTGTCATGAGTCCGCAAAAATCTTGAAGCTGGCACAGGGAAAGTGGATCGGAAGGTCGTTGAGTTCCTGTTCTGACAGAGCCAGACTTTTCTTTTTGAAGACAAACGAATTTGAGTCACAGCCTTGAGCGGGTACCCTGTTGTTTTGGGAAGTGAAGGTGGTCGGCCGAATCTATATATATAAAAATCAATGTTTGCGTGTTTGTTTGCCCCTATAGAATCGGAAACTACTGAACCGATTTAGCTGAAATTTTCAGGATATGTTTGTTTTGATACCGGATTTTGAACCACTGTGGTTTGAAATTCAACCTGTCACTGTTAGAGATAGGTAACCACAATTTAATCCATAATATCCGAAACTAATATTTATACCTTTAGTGATTTTTAATTATAGCCACGTTAGTAATTGCGCATTGGCCGTAGTTACCATTCGCCGGCGAGTTACGTGCAGCCAACGCCTTCTCTAATACATAGAGTAGGTCGTGGTACAGCAAACAAGACTATCTCTATATTTGCCACAGTAACCATATTAAACACGATATCTATTTTCTGTTTTTTTTTTCAAACAACCTTAGATTGGGAGGAAGAAAGTGGGGGGGGGGGGGGGGCAATCAATGACTATCTCGACGTCGGCGCAGACAGTGACTACGAGAAAACAATTGCCTGCGGTTTTGAATTGTGTTTTAATCGCGGCACAGTAGTAGGGACACACATCTCTAATAGTTAAGTTCTCTTTTCGTTGATCCGACTAAGTGGCTGTTTGGTCGAATGTTTAGAACACTGGGTTCCTGTGCGGGAGACCTGGGTTCGAATCCGCAACAGTTAAATTTTTTTTTTACCCAGGACTAAAATAATAACCTCATCTGCTCTGTCGCGGTGACAGCACTAGCCATGTTGCCTTAATATTTAAAAAAAAGTAAATGGGTAAACCATTTGATAATTAAATTTGACTATTTCGCATACTTAAGATTGCATTTTTAAACTTTCCGATTGCATGGTTACGCTGAAATTTCATAGATTTTCATTTAGATTTAGTTATTTCATCTGCGTTGGAATTTTAAGCTGTGCTGTTTACCATGGCGTTCATTTCCTAATTATGGCGTTTTTTTCCCTGTGTTTATTTGCTTTTCAAGTGTTTTTTTTTTCTCTCCTAACTACTTCAATGAGGAAAAGAGCTGTCGGTGAATTTGGGGGGGGGGGGGGGCGCAAACTATTAACTTAGAGAGCTTTAAGTCACAGTAACTGCTTTACCCACTTAAAGTAGCAGTAGCAGTAATAGTTGTGGTTGGGCTGTGACACCATAGTGCTCTCATGTGAAGACCGCCGGTAAGGTTATGGCGTTCTTCTGTCGGCAAGTGAAATTATACATCCTAACCTGACCAGTCTGTGGCGACAGCACTAGTCATGCGGAACCAAATCTTCTGTCCGATGGTAACACAGATAGCAGTGACATTATTTTAGTAGTTGTACTGGTACTTGAAGGATGATGTGGTAAATATTACACTAGCCCTATTCACTACCTATTACAATTTCTGCTCCCTATTTTAGTCCGGATGGACAGGGATGTCAATGTCAGTTACAGCAACAACAAAATATCGCCAGGTAGTGATTTTCAAATCCTTTGAAGAGGGAGAGAGCAGTAGTCGGTGGAAGAAGGGAGGGGGTAATGACTTAAATTTAAGAGAACTTAAAGAGCTTTACACGTGAATTTTCAAGTTCTCATTACCAATTTGTTTATATTTTACTAACGCTACCTCTGCTTTTCTATTTTTTACGACTTATTTTGTTATTCACAAGAACAGTTGTAGCTTTACTTCCGTCCCCTATAAAAATACAAACAGCTTTAGCATGTGATAACCAAATAACCATTTTTGTTACTGTGCTAATAACACCATTTAAACGACCACTAATACAAAGACACAATTATAAGGTGCGTGTTCTAAAGTTGGAAAACCAGACTTGCGATTTCCATTGTCAAAGACTATCTCTATATCTGAGCAGACAATGATTGTATTAGACACGTGCGATTTCAATTTTCTTTAATTTCCATTTAGCCAAACTATGCCACAGCAACGCGTGGCCGGGTACAGCTAGTGGTCTATAAAAATGTGGTCCAGCCTTTTATTTCCAATATGCCTAAAATCGTGAGGACTTTTTTTTACACGCAAAGCAGATGAATAAATTATAAAGCACCTGTCAGATGTACCACCACCAACAGTCACACGCCATAATCCCAGCTCACTTTCCATGAACACAATTACGAAAACCGACATGGATACGAAATACTGTATAAGTGCACGCCAGAGAGAATTCTCACATGTTACACAGAGCCGGTTTTAACACCGCTGTGAATCCTAGACAGTTAATAAACAAGATGGACAACATCCTAGGGCCTCGGAAATGCGTTTTACAGAAACGTTTCCATATAATTTTTTGGACAGCTTAATGGAGCAACCAGTATATTTTGAAGAAGGCGACTGCCCGAAGTGAACTTATAAACAGCAGATGGAGAAAGACCTCATTTTTTGGTCATGTTGTGAGAAGACGTAAACCAGAACATGTGACCACTAGAAAGTTCTTTTTTTTTTCAAAAAGATACAGCGGAAGACATCGCGAGAAGAATCTTGCCAGCTTTTGACGTGGAGGAGTATCAGCACAGAAAGTAGTGGATCACACAGGCATGATCGCCCACGCAGGTTGTCAAAGTACTTAGTGATGAGACGGGATTCCTATGCCCTTGTGGGTTCCAATGCAAAGACATAGAAGACACCTCATTTCATATATAAACCTACACATTGTGGACCACCATTGATTCCACTATCCACTCCAGGACTTTAAATGGTCTTAAGAGGTAAAAAGTATTCGTCTAGATTTTTTGCCATTTTGAGAAGATGTAAACTAGATAGAACAGTTCAGTGAGCCGTAATAATTCTTAATGATCATTTTCTTACACCCAGGTTTACAGGACCCGGATAACTGGGTTGATCTTTTTCTCACATTAAACTATTTTGTTTCAGTATTATTAGGCAAATTATTAAGAACAAATGCATCCATACTTCAAGAGCTAAATATTGAAGAGGGTTGGCTAGTAAAGACAATAAAACAAAGAAAATTGAAATATTTTGGTCACTTGAAACGTCATGGAAGTCTAGAGAGAACAATGATGGAGGGGTATATGCCTGGGAAGAGAGGAAGAGGAAGGCCAAGGAGAAGATGGGTGCAGGATGTGGCAGATGATCTCCAGATGGGTGTATCAGACGCAGGACATCTTGCTCAGAATAGGAAGGTTTTCCGGAGGGTTGTTATGGCAGCGAGGTTCCGCGAGGGACATGCTACTGAATGAATTATTAGGCAGCCATATTGGTTATCTTCCATAACACTTTGCACTCACTGGCTGTAAACAGATCTAGCTTTGTTTGCAGACTCCTGGCTCACCTTTAAGGCAGATGCATACCCACTTGATACTGTTATGCGACTTATCAGATGCTAATTGGCCCCTTTTGAAATATTATTTTGTCTATTCATCTCTTCCCCCCCCCCCCCCCCCCCCCCGACAATGAAACCAGATCAAAGCCACAATCTTAACTTCTTTAGACGTACATAATGGTGTTTTTCTTCCCGTATTAGCCACTGGACTTCAAGTCTACAAATATGTGATATAGCATGGTGAGAATGAAATGAATTTGCTGTATTCCATGCTGCTCAATGCCTATATGAAAGAACAGATCAGTAAGAACTGACTTTGAATGTCCACAAGTCACTTTTTTTTTGGGGGGGGGGGGGGGGGGGGCGGAGAAAACCCACCAAACATGACAACTTTCTGAACACAGTGCACGCACAGACATTACATTTAAATAATCATAGAAAGTGGGCACTGACAATCTAATGTTCGTCATCAAAAGTTCAGTTTATTGAATTAGAATTTAAAATATTTTCTCAGCGGGGCCCATGGTGCTCTTGATGTAGAGAGCCCTGACGTTCTGCCAGTTCTTCTTCAACAGAGAAACCAAAAAGTTGATAGCCAGGGTGATGTTCTGGTACAGCTCCTCGGAGGTCATGTTGACATGTCCGACACAGACAGCCAGACACAGCACCTAAGACAAAATAATTCATGAAGCTGATGCAAGAAAGTTAAAAAAAAAAGTGGTCTTAATACTAATGTTGTCAGTCCAAATGTGATGTAATATTTATGATTTTCAATTTGTTACATAAACAAACTGCTCAGTATTACATTAACAATGGACTCAGTACATGGGAAAAGTTACCTGTAAATTATCAGAACACAGTAACAATAAATCTATGAAAATTCAGGAGTAGTAGTAGTAATGCTGTAAAAAAAGCTATTTCCTTTGAAATGTGTTGTTCAGCCCACTCGCTTAAGTTTCACCATGATCTATGATTGTTCGAGCATAAAGATCAATTGTGCAAAACCAGTGAAACTCCTAGAGACCGCTGTCCTTGCTGAGCAAAAATTCCCCTTAAAAATTCAAAGTTAACTTCCCATTCACCAGCTCTAAACTTTGACAAAGTTCTGATTGTTCATCTGCAGATATGTTCCAGAACCTAAGTGTTGCGTGTACATCTGATCTGACTGCAGACCCTGGTTCCCTGTCTTTCAGAAGGTGCACTCGAGACTTCACAGGAAGCTCACAATTAGTCAACGACATGCTTTTAGGTAGGCAGTGGGTCTATTCTTGTTTTCCTATATTTTGCTTGTGCACTAAACACTGAAAACTAATAAACATAAATAGGGTATGAGTTCTGCCAAATACTGAATAGGTCCCCAAGAACAGACCACCTTCTGTAGAGACGCTGCAAAACAACATGTGGCCACACCCAGCAGAGCTGATAACTAAGCTCTTTAACTTGAGACCTCAAATCTCATATCCCAGTTATGGTCCACATGATCAGATAGTGTCTGATGCTCAAGTGTTTTGTGAATGAACGTAATGCGCTGGTTTCGAGATTGGTCCTAATAGCTGACCGTTCAAAAAGCAATGGGCGAACTATAAAAAGTAAAAAAAAAATGCTAGAGTTGATTCTGTAAAGTATACATAACTTTAAACACAGAAAAAATGGCTATCCAGAAAAGAATACAATACCTTCTTCATCTGGAACTTGATAGTCGCCTTGGTCTCCTCCACTTTAGCATTCAGCACATCAGTGTGGGTAATGGGTGCAGGGAATTTTCCAGCCTTGTTGAGACCCGGTCCCAAAACTCTTGGGATCTGACGGATCAAGGACTCTGAGGCCAGGAAAGCATCGTACCTCTTGGCTGTTGAAATATATTTTATCTTTCTTTTAGAACAATAATAATTGTATTTCTTCAGGGTTTCATAGATTCAGTCTAAATGCTTTTTGACAAATATAATCACTTTTAATTTTTTTTAATGTTCCATTGTGCATGAAGTGGGTCTTTCGTAAACGTTCCTTGTCTGTTCTCAACTAATTTTAGAATCTTACAGGACCAGCTAGTGTGTTGCCTCCTTGTCTCACAGGCAGAGAAACTCTAGACTAAAAATCAGCTGTATTTTATGACAAACATGGTGCCCTCTTCAATTTATTGTTGGAATCTATATAAAGCAAAAATAATTTTAATATGCAATCTACTGAGTCACGTTAGAATAAGCTTTTCAATACTATAAGAAGTGAATATACAACTAGGATGGCACATTACTGCTGTCTCCATCTTGTCTTTTAAGTGTAGAGCAGCAGCCAGGCTTGGTTACTACTTTTCAGATGGATCTACTTATGCATATGCACGGTCCACTTGCTCCCAAAAGGGAGCCTTGAATAATGTATGACTTTTGTCTAAACAGGATGCTATAAAAAAATTGTATTTTTACACTTACAATACTGATAAACTGAGTTTGTGTAACCACATTTCAGCAAAATACTTTTTTACAGTTAAGGACACACAATACTGAATGCTTACCAAGCTTTTTCACCAGCTTCTTGTCCTTGTTGAGTTTCTTCAGGGCCTCAATGTCCATGTGGGGTAGGTCGTTAGCCTTAGCCTGGTCACAGTGCACCTGATCACCCAGAACACATACCTTCATCTTGGGCTTGGGGATGTGCTTCAGCCTGAGATCAGATGACACATACTTCACTGAATCATCAACACCTCAGAGTATGACTATAACCAAATGTGTGCATAATAATTATTGGTTATCTCATGGGGTTGTATTCCATATTATAATAAATAAGACTCAAAAACAAAGATACAAATGTGTGAACATCTAGGTTCCATAACAAAGAGGATCATAACGCAGAGATTATTACCCAGCATTAAAAGTCAATGAATGGATGTCTGATTTAGGTATACATTTTTCTTTTAGCATAATGCAGATGTGAGATGCAGTCTGTAAAAGAAAATTAGGACTAAGCTTAATAGCTAGTGCATTCAAATATGCTGCAGACACTGACATCCTGAAAAATAGAGGAATGTTTAGTGGCTTTAATAGGACAGGAGAGAGAGAGAGAGAGAGAGAGAGAGAGAGAGAGAGAGAGAGAGAGAGAGAGAGAGAGAGAGAGAGAGAGAGAGAGAGAGAGAGAGAGAGAGAGAGAGAGAGGGGGGGGGGGGGTGACAAGGGGAAGCGGTTGACCATCATAGATACACAGGAGCTGACAGCTGCACAATCTGTACCAGATGTGCTATAATATCTTTATTTTTCAATTTGTAAAAATAGCTAGCAATTACATCATAAAAATTCACTATTGTGCTGAAAACTAGGTTAAGGAAAAAAAAAACATTAGCAAAATAGAAAATTAGCGTTCATAAAAAATGGTCTAGTTTTAATAGGTACTTTAGCAAACTTTTAAAATGCCCTCTACACCAATAAAACCAGCACAGTTAGATAGCTGTAAACAATCTCTTTCCAGTGGTACCTTATTTACGCTTGTGTCATTTCTGAGCTGAGATATGTAGGTTTTTGTGGAGATAAGATGTAGAAAGCAGCAGCTAAAAATTGTGACCCAGAAACAAGAAGTGTTCTCTGTGCACCAAACTGCGCAGCACTTATCGTTTTGGCTTTGTTTACATTGGACTGTCATTGGACAAGATGGCAGGCAATGAGAGACAGCCACTGGCTGGCTGAGCCAGCGATTGAATGAAAAATGTCACTGTACATCTACCTAGCCACTAAAAAGAAAAATTTTATATACAAATGTAAAATTGGACGGAGAATTCAATTATAACTAGCATTACCAGGACCAGTTAAAGCCTAAAGCCAACCCTGAATACCTATCGCTATTTTCAATAAAATTGATGTAACAGAAAAACAGAGGATGTCTGGCTGTCGTAGACATGCGCTGTTAATCGGGTTCCTTCCCGTCTTTTTTTTTCTTCAGAATTTTATAGTGGGTGAAAATCACACTAATCTCAAAATTTCATGAGATTAGGATCCATCCCGAAACCCCAGCCGACATTCGCTAAGCAATTTCTATGTAACGGAAATTGCCATAAGACCGGAAATTGCCGAACGCTGTAGTCGCTAGTTTTAACACACCAAATTTTACCAAAATAAAGACCACACTGAACTTAGTACAATCCACCACACAAACTTTACTGAACAAAACTCTCACCTGTACCTAGGGCTTCATGCCTTGCTAAATTTCGGCTCAGAATTATTCATTCATTGCCTACCCAATTTTTAAAGACCCTGGGTAAGGTCCCGTTCGTTGGACACTGGTCCAACCAACTACCCTATAATTAAAATGTCCACTGATCAAACCCCTTAAATACTAGCGCGCACACTAGCAGAATAAGGTTCTTTTGCCAAGATAAATATGATCCTGTCACAAATCTTGCAGTGAGGATTAGCAGATTTGCTTCTGGACAGTGAAAAAGCTTATGAATTTATTTATATGAGTATGTTGGTAATTTACAGAAAATTAGGACGCTTGAGGACTGCAGTGAGACATCTCGGCAGAAAAGTATCAATTTTTCTATTTGTGCAGAAACCGAGACTAACTAGACAGAATACAGACTGACCGATGCTTACACAAAATGCCTTAAAACAAATCTGTGGACATTTTAAGAAGGGTTACTTTAAAAAATCTGATCAAGGCATTACTTGATGGTTCCGGCGAAACGCTTGTCCTTTTGGGGATCATAGTTCTTCAAGGCAATCTGCAGCTCCACAGATTCTGTGAACTTGCGCTTCTTCGTCTCAGTGGAATACTTCAAAATATTGTCAATGGACTCTCGCAGCGAGTCTCGGTTGATCTTACTGGAATACAGGAATTTGTAAAACTGGTTATGACATTAAAGCATATCTTAAAACTTTATGAACACTTCGCAAAGTTGCTGATCATTTTAACTTTAAATTTAGAATGTATCCACCAATACTGCATGAGCATGTTTCTTCTGGCAATAAAGTGCTTGATTATATCACATAACCGTTTTTACCACGGATCTTATGCGGCAATGCGATGTATAAAGTTTTCGAATCTGTACAGGTAAAGACTCGGCTACAGCCTTACATGTACATTCTATTTTTTTTTTTAACTCTTAAGACTAAAGATCAGTCCTATGCAATAATTTCCCTCCTGAGTCCAGTGTCATAACAGAATTTTAGTAATAAATGGTCATAATGAAATTATTTAATACGTGGTTACTTCATGGAGTTGTAACAATGGGACAACTGAGGGCCGCAAGGGCACACACAAAAACTAAACTAAGGAACGCCTGGTCAGTTTTGGTATTCGCTAGTTTGCTTACAGTTGACTGAGGTTCATAGAAACACTGAAAATACTTTGAATTTGGGTATATATATAATAAATGTGGTTCCTGTGCCTTTACATTTACTTTAAAATAAAATCAATTTTATTCGACTTTTATTTCAAGCATTTTTTTCATCTAAGTGTCGTGGGTGTGTTCAAGTAGAACATTTTAATAATCAAAATATTTCAACAACAACAAAAATAATTTTTTTATAAATAAAACAAACTACGTCTTAAATATTGTTACAAATTTACCAAAATAAATAGCAGATAACTAAATAAATACACAGATTTCGACAGATTGTCCGGACGCTTTTCTACATACCTCATCCTCGTAGGTGTGTAGTGAGCAAAAGAAAGGAAGAACCACGTAAACGGATACGGAAGTAAAATTTAGCTACCGGACGAAAACTACAACTGTGTAGATACGAAACAAACTGATAGTTTCTCAGGCGCTAAAGGAGGAAATAATCACATACGATAAGACAATATTACTGCTTACCGACCTATCGATACATAGTAAACATACAAATAATAAATGAATTTATATAAAACAGCAGTTGAATGTATTGATATATTATTAAGCAGATAATTATTCAGGTTAATTTGTAAAAAGTAAACTTCAGCGCAGTCTGTTTTTTGTTGTTGTTGCAATGGTTACTACAGTCGGTCATGTATCGGTAATATTAAAAAGCTTCCCCCATCCCCCTCCATCCTCCACCCACCCCCACCCCCACCACACAAACACATTTTTCCTGAGAGGCCAGGAATCAGCAGTCTGAATACGAATAAGTCACATCTGTAAAATAGAAGTGCACATAACACTCAGGTTCTGAACAAGACAAAAATCAAGAAGGGGACGAACACCATACATTTCCGCCTGAGTTTACTGCTATTGAACGCGAAGAAGAAGATAGCCACTATTTTTGTCTGACTTCAATTTCAGCTGGTCGATTCTTTCAATTGCATTCGCTTGAGATTAATTATCAAATATGCAATGCTGTCTATAGTATGAACTTCACTGTCTTTTGTAATTCACTTAGCAGCCCGTAGAGTTTGGTCGCCACCAGTGTCTCACTTGGCCTAGTTTTGTCTGGAAACGGTGTATCTGGGACAGTCTTGTAGGGTGTGTTTTGTTGTCTTTTAATTGCAACTATCTTCTTCTTCTTTTTTTTTCTTTTTTTTCTTCTTCTTCTCCTCCTTCTTCTTCTTCTTTGCTCACTTACTGTAGCCTCTGGCGCAAAGTCCTGCTAGCTCGTCCATTTGGACTTTGGCTAGGGATATTCGTGTACATTTTTTTACTGGCTTATTTGTGTGTAGCTGGTTGTTCTTTGCAGCTCGGCAGATGCACTCCGACTTTGTCGACCCCTAACACATGCTTGTTGAAGAGGCAGTGGGTCTCTTTTTGTCCCCCCTCCGCCCATTTCTCCCTCCCACAGAGGCCCATGAACCCACACGGGGAACTGTAACAATTCATTTTCTATACTTCTGCTGAACTGTTGCTATGACGACGGTATTATTTCACTTCTGGGCCACCGACCACGATCTTTAGCATATCTTCTGTAGATACCGTTATGAAAAAAAAAAAAAAATAAGGAAATGGTATACATTCTAATCTGACACACCCTTTCAGATATTAAATTAAAAAGATCATAAATAACTGCTTGATTATTTATTTTACTTACATAGTGTGATAGTTACTTTGGATTTAGGATGTGGAGAATGGGGATAGAAGGTGAGTCAGTCAGCGATGCAAGAGCTGATCAATGTATACACATTTGGGTCTATGATTAGAGGTAAAAAGAGTGGGTGTGGTTTTATTGCAAAGGAGAATGGAAACTGTTTCAGAACCGGGTGCCTCGCGTACAACGTGACTACATCAAGTGTGAGAATGCAGGTGGAAACAGTAAGGACAGCTTTCAGATGGTGTGAGGACAGCACAGTCCAACGTGTTGTAACTGTAGCAGACTCGCAGCCTGCTTTGGAGAATTGACACTGGCGTCCTGTGCACAGAGTGGCTTGCATCACTTGTTAAAACTCAAATCATGAGCATGGATTTCTGTCCAGATATGTAGGTGTGCGAGGTAACGAAAGATATTCAGCACTGAGGGGGAAACATGGGTGGACTTTTAATCGGGTTTCAGCTGATACTAGCAGTATGTAGACTCTTCGTCGATTGTCGAAGATAGGAATGAACCACATATCGGAATGCTCCCAGTGCAGTCATGTCAATTGTTGATTGATTCATTCATTCGGTCATTCATTTTCCTGTCGCTGTGCATGTGAACAATGCAGATGCGTAGATCATCGCTGTTTATCTTCTTTTTTTCATCATATGTTTGAGAGACATATGACGTTTGCATTTCGGCAGAAGCAATCGATTTCTTCGGGCATTTATTTTCCGGGCTAGCCTTCCAGGTTAGTTTCATTGGACAATCTTCTTGTTTTTCTTTTGTCGTTTAACTGTTACCAGGTGGTAGCCCAGTGTCGTGGTTTTCTGTATGCGTCTTGCACTTCTCGGGTGGCGTGAGTGATGGATTTGTTGACCTTATTGCAGGTTTCATCTACACCATTTATCCATCTCTTTCTTGGTCTTCCTCTCGCCTTCCTCCCAGATGTTCTACTGTAAAATGTCTCATATCAGTCTGGTATGGCTGCATTATCACTAGATAGCCGAAACCAATTCATTCTATGTCTATCAAAATAATCCAGACTAAGTCTTGTTCCAATATTCTCTCTAATGCTGGTATCCGTAACCCTGCCTCGTCTAGTGTTGTTAGTGACCTTGCGAAGACTGCGCATTTCGCATGTAGTTATTTTCTGTTCTATTATCTTATTCATTGTCCATGTTTGGCACTGATAACATAAAGTAGGGATACATTACATTCGTTGGACGTTGACAGAGATTGTTACAGAGGTGGTCGTCCCCAGATCCCCCAGATGATGTACCGTGATCTCGACAGTCTCCATCCCTACCGACGGTCCCGATTGTACCCAGAGAACCCGATTTGTGCAGACATTAATTCTAATGGGAAAAGGGTGAGGGATGTAGAGAATGGGCATTACCAAGGCCGTCTGCATGAGGTCTTCTAAAGTAGGTCACAGCATAACCTACCAGCCATAAGAGCAGAGCCCATTATGGCGCTCTGGTACTCGCCTATTCCAAGGAACCGTCACATTTGGCATATTTCTACTTAAATTCACAACTTTATATTAAGTCTTTCACTCTTTACGTAAGGAGGCTGCGTGGTCTCGAGGCAAGGTGTCCGCCTCAAGTGCTAGAAGTCCCGGGTTCAAGCCCCGGTGAGGGTTTTTTCCCTTGGATTTCTAGTAATTTCCACCTGTTCGATGGGTAGTAAGACAGGACGCCCGTGTGTATTGTTGCGCACGTAAAAAATCCTCTGGCAGTCGGAAATCGAAAGGAGTAGATTAACGACGCTGCCCTGGCAAAATTTGAAACATCTTACCAAAAGTATTTCAGGATTCTCGTCGGTGCAACAGAGTTCGTGAGATTCTTCGGACTCAGGCTTGAGTTAGAAGAAGAACGGAGCACTTATGGGGTACACCCGTGTGCTATGATGTTGATCCGTTTAATAAACAAGAAACAAGATCCCCCCCCCCTTTTTTTTACGTAGGGAACCATGCAACGAACAGACAAACCCACAGGAAGCAGTCCGCAAACCCGAGACTTCAATTACATTCACAAAATGGGCATCTCACTTCGTCACCATGTTGGACTTCACTCTTCACTAGTGGGTTCTTTTGTATGGATGGCTCGGTTGCACTTTTGTGCTTCATTTATGGAAAGCACTCATCATGCATGAGTATCCCCTGCCAGGGTATTCGGTACTTAATTTATAACTTACCCCTGACGTCACGACAACGTCACGGGAGACATTCCTAATAAATTATAGGGTGTTCAGGTTGTAGTTTCTCGCGATTTCTCTACAGTAAAGTTTAGGGTTAGGGTTAGGGTTAGGGTTAGGATTAGAAGACACTAGATGAACACTCAAAAAAGCACCACACAACAGCACACTTGCACCCCTTGAAATAATGGACTGTCAGGTCAGCTGTGGATTTCCCACGGGGATTTCCTGTTTGAGGTACGTTATAAATTAAGAACCGGATATTCTCCTTATTTGTATATATAACAACACCTTTGCAGCTTATAAATAATTGTTCACTAAGCACTCCCAGAGGTCCCGCTTCAAGAAACTATCTTGGCTGTACTCACCAGGATACGCAGGGTTGGAAAGAAATGAAAGTGCTGGCAGACTGGCTGTGCCTGCTGTAGGTTGCGAAGGACGAAGTATGGACGGGCAGATACACTGAATGCGCTGCTGTCTAGAGACGTTGAGATAAAGGAGTCAGAGACGAAGGGTCATCTGTTTGAAATGTGTATTGAACGAGAACAAGCATGCACACACTGGCAAAGACAGAAGATATTCCAATCAGCTAAAGTAAAAATGTTTAAGTCGAGAGGCTTGTAGAATGCACGAACACCGTAGCTAAGGTGATGATCCACTGCGATCTTTGTAGCAATTACACTCATGAACCGAGCCACAATCATTTAATCTTCTTTTTCTTGTTAGCGTTCACGAATGTAGACTTCAGCAGAAAATTCTGGTTCTCATCCATTTCTCGAGTTTTGCGGAAATATCCGTTTTACAAATCTAGTATATTTGTATGCAGACTGCTACTTCCTTGCCTCTCAGGCAGATGCACTTCGACTTCAAAGGAACCCCCTCATTAGTCGACTCTTAGGACATGTTTGTTAAGGAGGCAGTTGTATACACTCCACCCCGCCCCCACCAATAATGGGGCCTCGGAACCCACGCGAAATAACATGCCAGTACTCGTTTTCTGATGTTTAATGAGAGTGATTGATTACATAAGATACTTTTCATCTTCTAAAACGCTGCCTTTGCCTGGCCAATTGTGCTTCTAATATCTGTCACACATCGTCCCTCTGATGTTGTGAATGTCCTCACTTTCCATTCTATTGCTATGTCATATTTAATTAGGAGCTATCTAAAACAATTACTAATAAACTACAAACCTTCATTAACTGGTGCCTGTGCAGAAGACACAAACATTATATTGTACGATAGAGTCTTAAATGTAGAGCTTTCGAAGAGAACTAAACGAGTTCCAGTAAATTTAGAGGTGAAGAAAAGACACAAGTTGGATAGAACGCACTCTGAGAAAACTTGAGAACAATATAGGTCTAACTAGTATGCTCTGCATTGGAACTCACAGGGGCGTGGAAATAAAGGCATACCAAAAACAATATGGAGAAAAGAGCTAGAGAGTGAATTTAAAAAAAAAAGAAATTGGGGAGGACATGAGGTGAGCTGTTTGAAATAGCGACGGATAGAACGACTTGGTCGGAGGTGGTTTGAGGATCCATGCTCCATTGAGGGATAGAAGGCAGAAGAAGGAATGTTGAGGAAAGTGAAGTCGTGGTATTGACCACATAACCCATCTAGTGTCGACTGGGCTGTACAGATATCCAGCACCATATGCCTTGTGGCGTAAAGAGGGTATTTCAATTTTTAAAACTTGAAATAGGATGTTTTGGGACGAAGCAGAACTGATATCGCAGCAAAACTGTAATCCACAACACAAGGTGCCAACTGCCCATTTAAACGTAGACGAAGAAGAATAAGAAGAAGAAGAAGTGGGTGAAGAATATGGACAGGCGAAGGAGAAGAAGAAGAAAGAAGAAAGAGGAAAAAGAAGAAGAAGAAGAAGAAGAAACAGACGAAGGAAAGAAGAAGAAAAAGAAGCAGAAAGGAAGAAGAAGAAGAAAGTTGGAGAAGAAGGTGAAAGAGTATAAGAACAAGAGGAAGATGAAGAATGGAAAAGAAAAAGGAGAAGAATGATAAGAAGAAGAAGAAAAAGAAGAAGAAGAAGTATGCGTAGGAGGAGAGAAAGAAGAAGCAGAATGAAAATAAGCAGAAGGAAGGAGCAAAAGAAAAGGAAGAAACAGACGCAGAAGAAGCAGGTTGGAGGAGGAGGATGAGGAGGTGGGGGAAAAAAAAAAGAAGAATAGCACTGCACAGACACCCAACCTGGCACAGTGGAACTACCGGAAGTTACAAGTGATGTATGCAAGATCTCCCCTAGTTCGAGAACAGACGATACCTAGCAGCCATTCCTTGGAGAGAAGCACAAGACAACAATCTACCCACTACCGCGGAAAACTCATGATCGAATCGGTTAGTTGCCCATCTTTCCCTGGTTTTACCTTCTAGAATTCTTCACTAACCCTGGGGGTGTCCTTAG
The DNA here is from genome assembly GCA_905116865.2 of Candidula unifasciata. Taxonomy (NCBI): domain Eukaryota; kingdom Metazoa; phylum Mollusca; class Gastropoda; order Stylommatophora; family Geomitridae; genus Candidula; species Candidula unifasciata. The sequence goes on from CAJHNH020000016.1 coordinate 77,816, forward strand.
ATTGATGTGTGTCATACTGTTTTTTAAAAGGGTAAGCTTTGGTGACAAGTGATCAGATTAGTGACAAAAGGGGAGCTGACACTGGCATTCATATTATTACAAGAGACGACCAAAGTAGATTCTTTTCATCGCTTCACCACTGCTGTATGGCTATGTATAAATGGAATCGAGAATTTTCTTTTCAAATAGTCATTCCTATAAATTTGCAGTGTGATAAGAACTCTATTTACAGTTTACATTAATGATCGAACTATTAAAATTAAAACTATTAATTAATAAACTTGAGTCACTTCACTTTGACTTGTGGCCACTCTTCCTGATAACGGTAACGGTCCAAAATTATTTACCTCAAAACGTCATATAGTTAAACATATGGAATAGGAACACTATGAACTATGATTTGCATTATTATATAATTTGATGGGAACCAAACACTCTAATTTTGTAGCCTTAAAAAAGGGGGTTGGCACGTTGTGTTGTGGTTTAGTCAGTTTACAACAAGCCTACAATATCTGCGCCTATCGCCCCAACACATCCGCTTTCAGCAAAGTCCTTATTATTCACCTTTTACAACATGCTTTTTAGGTGGCAGTGGATCTGTTCGGCAAGTCACTGTAATGTGAACAATGGATCAAAAACTATTCCTCCCTACGACGCTTGAATCGATCGAAAACTATTCCTCCCATGGCGTTTAGCTTAATGTATTAACATTGCTATCCATCTAGCAATAACGGCACAAGTTAAAACAGATGATGATGGCCTTAATATTTTTACTACATTACCTCACAGTTTTTTGCAGTGAATAATTTGGGACCGGTATTTGGAATAGTGCTGACTTGGGTTATGATATAATATATTATTATGATATAGATATAATGATAGATATATAGTTTTAAAAAAGAAGAAAGAACACAGACAGTTATTTATACAGATATTATGTGTAAATATCTCGGTTCTCCTTTAAACTACGGCCGGTAGACAACAGTAGACGGCCGGTTAGTCAGCGTTCTGTCCCCTGGCTGCAGTGCAATTATGGACTGGAGAAGGCATGAATCAGAAAACAAAGTGAGGTCGACATGCCTGGCAGACCCCGCGCTGTGACTCAAATTAGCGACTGCGTTCAATTACCGCTTCTTGTGATGCATTACGGAGTGGATTAGAGGGAACGAAACAAGAGACATAATTACTGTGTGTTGGCGATAGACAGCGTGCAGTGCCCTACTGTCATCATACGGTTAGGGTTTGGGTTGCTACTTTGAGTTTGTGCGAAGACGAGATGCGGCGACACTAACCGTAACCCTAACCCACAGCCTAAACCAAACCCAAACCCTAAACCTAACCCAAACCGTAACCACATGATTATAGCAGGGCAGTGCACGCTGTCTATCGCCAACACACAGTAATTATGTCATTTGTTTCGTTCCCTCCTTTCCACACCGTAATTGCACTGCAGCCAGGGGACAGAACTCTGACTAACCGGCCGTCTACTGTTGTCTACCGGCCGTAGTTTAAAGGAGAGCCAATATCTCTGTTAAAGACATTTGCAGCTTTAATGTAATGCAGTAATGACACTGGGGGGGGGGGGGTGTAATAGAGTATATACCCACTGCCCAAAACAATACCTTTTGCAATCACAGTCTACTTTATGCCGAGGACACAGTCTTGATCGTGACAAGACAGAAAAAAACTGCAGTGATTGATAGATAAAATTGTGGAACAAAGTGATAAAATGGGCCTTAGCTTAAATGGGATGACAGAAGTAATGATAATATTAGAGAAAGAAAAGTGCCTAAATGTATGATTAAAATCAAAGGCGTTAACTTTTAGGTGAAATACAAAATAATATTACTACCTAAGCACATGGATAACGCCCAATGGAAAATGTATCACAGAGCTAAAGAACAGATTTGGAGAGGCTAAAACTGCATTTGATAAAATGAACATTTTATGCAATAAATCCCTGTCATTGTAGGTTAGGAAAAGAATTATGGCATGTTGTATAGAGCAAGTTTTAACATATGGCTATGAATCTTGGACAGTTGATAAACAAGCCAGATAATTTCTTGTGGCTTCATTTTACAGAAGAATCCTTAAAAGGAAACTGGAACATTTTGTGACCACTGGAAAGTTCTGTAGAAAAGGAGACAGCGTAAGCAATGTGAGACGATTCTTGTCAGCCTTTTTTTATGGCATGGGGGGGCGTCAACACCAGAACTGATACAAGCAGTTGGAGATCGCAGATTGTGGAGAGGCACGATTGCGTATGCCACTTGGCAAAGCACTTAATGATGATTGTATTATAGTAATCTCCCCCCCTCCCCCTCAACACTGATGAGGCAACTGAAGAAGATAAGAAATAGTTTTGTACTGACATTTTCTGCGGCTTAGGGGTTATGAAAGGAGTCTCATAATTCCAGTATACTGGATTTTTTTAATGCTGCAGACACTTTGTCTTGATTTTGACAATGAAATGAGCGTCAAGTGTTTGGAAGCAACGGCAAACTCCAGAACATAAATTTGCAAAGTAAAACCGAAGTCGACAAATGCTAGGGTTGTTGTAACATCCTGGAAGATTTATGCAGCTAACCTGAACTTTAATCTTGCACCTTGTGTATCAGTTTGTCAGCCTATTCTTTCCAGGTATGTTGCATTTAGACACTTGAAAAATACACACTTATGCTTAAGAGAAAATCAGAACTCTTGCGGGTATGCCTGACCTGCAGTGAAGAGGATCTTGAAATTAACATTTCTCCAAATGGGTACCAGGGCCCCATTTTTGGGTGGGGGGATGGGGTGGGGGGGGGGGGGGGGGGGGGGGGGGGGGGGGGGGGGAATAGACCCACTGCCCCTGTAACCAGCATGTGACAAAGTGACTAATTAGGAATGTTTCATTTGAAGTTAGAGTGAGAGGCGTTGTCAAAAAATGCAGAAACTCACCTGCAGTGGATTTCATTTCATGTGGCATCAAAGGCAATGAAAGCACTGTTGCTTTAGCCAAAAAAGGTTGCACTAAACCACAAATCTACCAGCCACTATTTTTTCCAGAAGTCAAAACCCTCATGAAGAGAAAATAAGAAACAGATCTGAAAACCAACACAGGTTATAACCACGAAATAGATTTCCTAGAACACCTGAACAGAACAGACCAGGTCACAGTTTTTCACTTACGCACTGGACCCTGCAGACTCAGCAAAAGCTCATATAAATTAGGTATGAGCCAGACAGCTCTCTGTAAGTATCTTTATGCTGAACAGACTCCAGAACACGTCGTGCAAGACTGTCCTCTCTTGGCGGAGCAACATGTGGCAACACCTAGTAGACCTGACCACTAAGCTTTGGGGAAACCTAAGAGACCTTGAGATGACGTCCTTGTTTATGGGCCACGGTGGATTATGCACATGACCAGAGATTGCTGAAGAAGACTAAATAGTTAGAGGCAAGAGACCAACAGCCTCTTGCAAATAAGCCTGATCTGTGAAATTGATGTGTTTGCAAAACTCAGGTTCTGGAACAGGACCAAAGTCCAGAACTAGGAAAACAACCAGAAATTTCCGCAAAGTTTACAGCCAGTGAACGCTAAGAAGGAAAGACTAAAGGAATATAGAAATGATAAATTTGATCCCCTTATCTTTCTCTTGCCAGAGATCCAGCGTGGTTGCTGTGTCTCCCATAGATGAAGACAGAGTCCTGTGTATCATCCAAGATCTAGTGGATAGCCATGGAGGTGCCGTGAGCAAACACACACTCAACTTGCAGGCCTCTGTGCCGGCGCGCCAGGCAGCCTGTGACATCGCACGAGCATGTGGTTACAGGGAGAACTCCGTGTCTGTTCACTATGAGGTGCAGCTTGGAGGTGGAGCCGATGTAAGTATCTCATGTTTTCTGTACATTCCTAGGCTTCATCACTGTTCTTTCTTCCCCTCATGACTAACCTACTGACTGTTTTGATGAAAAAAATCTGGCCACATTCAACTAGCTGCTTTATTAAAGAAGCATTTGGTTATATTTGGGGACTGTTTTTTGTTGTTAGATATAATGGCTGAAATTAGCTTGTTGTGCCATGATTAATTGGCTTAGTGATTCCCCATGTGGGTTCTGGAGCTGCTCTGTTTGTAGAGCTACTGCTTCCCTAGCAAGGATGTTGTAAAGGGCAGCTTATTGTGGACTAGCAGTAATCGTATGTGATGGGCCTGATAGTGTGGATGTGAAGCCTAGCTGTACACAGCACATTGTCTTCTTCCATTTGTTTGCATTCACCCGCTGCAAACTCTGGCAGAAAGTTCTGGTTGTTTTTTCCACTTGTGGACCTGGGTCTTGTTCCAGAACTTGGCCAATGTAGGTAGGATCAACATTTGCTTCAAAGTTGAAGGGCATCTGCCTGAGAGGCAACGAACCAACAGTCTGCACGGAAATAAGTCAGATCTGGTGTAAAACGGACGTTCACGTTCCGGTGATGCAACAAGACCAGAGTTTAGAATTGGACGAACAACGAGGACTTCCGACAAGTTTGCAAATAAGTGCAAGCTGTAAGGCCTGTTGTTGTGTGCAAAATCACTGTGGGGTGTAGATATGTGGTAGGAAAGTCCCTGTTTAAATATAGTCAGTAGCTTTCAGTTCGTCTAACTGTGTGGACTTGTGTGTTCGAATTGTCCAAGTCCAGTGAAAGCATGAAATGTGTTTTAGAAATGTTTTATTCTGACTGTGGTGGATGCAAGTTGGACTTGGGAATTCTGCCAGTGTGATTTTTCACACTGAATAGTATAGTTAATCTTCACAGTGTGTTGATCCAAATTAAAGAGACTGATCACACTGTAAGATCATACTAATCATGGTATATTGTATTACAGTACTGGTAGGCAATGTTAGCGGTTACGGTAGGACATGTTTCTTGTGCCGTGAATATAAAGTGGTCCTGTTTATTGTCGTTGGCCTCTCCTTGCTCTTCTGTAGGAACCTAATCAATTTGTTGTCTGAGGCAGCTCTTGTATATCGCTGGAGCAAGTTGTACACCCTGGGCACTTGGTAGGATGTGTTAACCTCCTAAGAACACATCTAACACATCTATAAGTCAGCAGTTAGTTGTATCTATTGTATGTGTTGAGTTAAGTCAAGAATTGACATCAGAGCACTCAGGGCATTCCCATGCGTGCTCTGTCCTCATCATCAGCAGCTAGTGCAGAGTTTCAGTACGGATGGTACCGGTCACAATCTGGTTATATGTTTTGTCTTGCCTTTCCTCTGAGTGTAGTAAGCCGACCAGACCCTCTGGTTACACCCAGGTGCCTCATTCTCTCCAGGGCCATAATAATATTGTTTCTCTACTGATTCCGTTGCTTGTTCCTAAAGGGCCTTGACCACAATGGCCTTGTCATGAATCAGTTCACCACCCAGTGGCGCAGATCCAGCCAATCTGTCTACCTGTTCATTACCGACCATGCAGGCATGGCCTGGAGAAAAGATCCAAAGTGTGCTGATTACACGTGACTTTCCCAGTGAAGCTTGCCACTCTGTTTAAAGCCTCCCTGTCTTTACTTTTCTTAACATGCTTTCAGAGTCTGTTGCAGTTGGAACATGTATATACTTTTTGTTAGCTAGCAACTGAAGAGCTGCAGTTATAGTCTCCACCTCCATTCTCATGCTAGATGTTGTGGTGTCGTATGCTAGGCTGTCTTGCACTATAGATTTCCCATTGGCTTTTTCTACTTTCAACACCGAACCATCTGTAGTGATAATCAGATCACCTGGGCTGAGTTGTGTATCTGTTGTATGTTGTTATTGTATGAACATGTACATATTTAACTCTTTCCTCTTTCCTCACAAGATACTGCTGGAAGAGCAGGACCAAGATGTGTCGCTAGGGACCGTGTGCAGTACAGGGGCTAAACGTCACAAATTTGCCATCCATGAGCTGGATGGAACTATGCCCCAAAAGCTGGTAAGCTACTTCAATAACTACAAATGCTACTACCAATACTATTGCTGCTACTATAACTACAACCACTTCCCCGTGTGGGTTCTGGGTCCCATTGTGGAGAAAACAAGAATAGACCCACTGCCTCCCCAACAAGCAAGTTGTTAAAGTTGACTAATTGGGAATTCCTTCAGAGTTCATCTGCCTGAGAGGCAAGGAACCAACAGTCTGCATACAAATAAGCAGGATCTGTAAAATGGATGCACACACAAAACTCGTCCTGGAACAAAGCCAAAGTCCAGTAGAGGATGAACAACCAGGTTTACAGCCGGTGAACACAAACAACTATTACTACAACTTGTCTCTTCCTTTTTCTTCTTCATTTTTATTTTTACCAAGCCTCCTCTTTTTCCCTTGTTCTTCTCATCCGGTTTTTCTCCTCCTTTGCCTTCCCCGTCCTCACGTCAGTTTGAACATTTTAAAAGAAAGCCGCAGATGGTTTTAGTATCCAGACTTCTCCATAGTTTGTTCTCACATAAAGGAGGCTTGGAGGCCTGTTAGCTTGTTGAACAAGTTTGTTCTCTCATAGAGGAGGCGTAGAGGACTGTTAGCTTGTTGAACAAAAGTTTGTTCTCACATGGAGAAAGCGTGGAGGCCTGTTAGCTTGTTGAACAATAGTTTGTTCTCACATAGAGGAGGCTTGGACCTCTTAGCTTGTTGAACAATAGTTTGTTCTCACATACAGGAGGTGTGGAGGCCTGTTAGCATGTTGAACAATAGTTTGTTCTCACATAGAGGAGGCGTGGAGGTCTGGTAACTTGTTGAACAGATTATATATCAGCCTTTTATGTCATATGCAGGTAAACTGCACTTTGGACCCTCTAGCTGACTAGTATTTGTTAGTTAGTTAGTTACTCAGATCCTTCTCTCAATATGAACCCTAGCGTCCTGTGACTAATAGTGCCATTCTTTGTTCATTGATAAGTCTTTTTGTATACCTGTTGTGTCTCTCGCTTTTGGCTATGCGGATCTTAAGGCGATGTATGTAAAAAGAGGAGGAGAAATATGAATATGTTAAATAAATAAACACGTTAGCATAAATCAAATTAGTTAAAGCTAAGCTGTACTCTGACCTCAGAGAAAATACCCGAATTAGTCGAGTTTTTAACATGCTTTTTATGAAGTTGGGGGGTGGGGGGCAGGGAATGATGAAATGAACAAACTTTATTTTCAAAATGTAACAAATTGGGCATGCAGACCTGTCTCACATTCAGTCTGGTTTTATATAGCACATTAGCACTGTATAGAAGAGTTAAAGGTACTGTTCTCTGTATTCAGTGAACATGAAGAAATTTGTTAGAGGAGCCGCCGTGGTGTAGCGGCTAGATGCTCATGGGGAAGGGAGGGAGTGGGTTTTTTCCTCTTTCCCTAACAGTTGGGAGTTTCAAAACCCCCACAGGGAAATGCATTTATTTCAGTAGGTCTAAACAGGGCGATGTGCTTGAAATCTTCACCAGTGTCCCATGGTTTTATCTTACAGGGACGCTCCTGTGAGCCAGATTTCTTCTCTCTGATTTCCAAAGTCTGGGCAGTCCTGTCCTGGAGTTTGTTGGACAGCCACATGCAGCAGAGATAGCAAGGCTCATATGGTGCAGATGTGCTGAATAAAACTGAATACTCATATTGAACCATTTTTGTTTTAGGACGACATGACAGTTCCAGCAAATGAGGTAAAATGCTCAACAGTCAGCCCTTTGAGCACCAGCTTCTCCTCTCTGAAGTCAGAAACTGGTAGGTAGCTAGAACGTGACTGATCAGTCATTTGCTTGTCTGGACTCAGTGTGATTTTATATAACATATTCCCTATGTGGGTTTTGGTGCCTCATTGTGGGGGAAAACAAGAATAGACCCACTGCCTCCCCAACAAGCATGTCGTAGGTTTCGACTAATAGGGGATTTCCTTTGAAGTCGTAGAACATCTGCCGGAACTGCAAGGCACAGCCTGCTGCACAAATAAGCCAGTAAAACGTATGTACACGCAAAACTCAGGCCCTGGCACAAAGCTAAAGTTCAAATGGTCAAACAGTCAGAAATTTCTGCCAGAGATTACAGCCTGTGAACAAAGAAGAGGATATTATCATTAGCACTGTATAAAAGGTAGTCAGTGACCGTGGCACCATTTGTTACAGTGTAGTAGAATTACTGATTTAAGAATTGGCATCCTAGCACACCGGGCATACAGATACGTGCTCTGACTCCCGCAGCAAATGACATAAGGTGTAGATGCTAACTGTTCCCGTAGCACACTGATTATACACACGCCGATCTCTTCCTCTCATCCGTCCCTCCTTGCCGGATCAAATAAAATAAAAATAAAAGTAGAATAACTTGAGCCACCTTGGTGTAGCGGCTCAAAGGTCATCCAGCCATATAACTAACATACAACCAACCATACAAGCAAACAACAATACAAGCTACCAACCATCTTCTTCTCCTTCATCTTCTCTAGTCCTGTTCTCCTTTTCAGCGTCAGGTTTTAAAGAGGCTTTGGGTGTGGGCCCTGGTATGTACTACGTAAAATGCTGTTTTTTACGGCCTTGGATATTCAGCCAACCATGTCTCTAAGAAAATATCATTCTAACCTTTACTGACACTGATGAATGTTGCAAACACATTTTCTTCATCCTACAAAACGTGACTCTTTAAGTGCACACATATCTCTGCTGCAGGTTACCTTGGGCTGGTGAATCAGGCGATGACCTGCTACCTGAACAGTCTTCTTCAAACTCTGTTTATGACGCCAGAGTTCCGGAATGCCCTATACAGGTATGTTTACAAAAAAAGTGCTCCTCTCACACCACATATAGAGACCCTTTTGTAGACCTATCGGCACTTGGTAGGTAATGTGGTAAGAATCACGCCAACTGCCTTTACTTCCCACAACTTTAACTGGTACGCATTAAGGTTGGGTCAGCCTGGGAGTCCATGCCATTTAAAGAAAAAAAAATGTCTGGTTCTGTCACGACCTGAAACCATGACCATGGAATCCGCAGGCGTGTATCTAGCTGCTGGAACATGGCAGATCCCCTATACAGTTACACCTTTTCAAAAATTTATATGTAAATAAGTGGAGCTCACCGGGGCCGCATTTTGTTTGTAAGAAATATCCACTGCTCCTTAACTCTTTCAGTCCCAGAAAAGGCATCATGTGTTCATTAGTTCCTAGCTGGAAGCCCAGTGAATGCAGGATGTGCCGATTTTATGTTTCTCTTTAACACTCCTTGGGCCTCTGATGCTAGACCCCTGGGACAAAAAGAGTTTATGAGCATATAGTTAAAGGCCACTGGAAAATGATTTGCTGAAATCGCTTATATCACAGCCAGGCTGTTAACCGCAGCACAGCACTCAAACCGTCTTTTAAGAACACATGCAGAAGAAGAGCAAGAGCAACAACTGTCAACAGGAATCAATATACAGAATCCATGTGTTAATGAAATAACTGCATTTTTGTTCAAACTGTTTAGTTTCTGGTTATAGATTCTGATTGGTGTATATTTGATTCAGGAGTTGATTTTGTGTTTTTGATGTGGATGTTTAGATGTGAATATATCAAAACATGAGGTGAATATAAATAAACTAAAAAGGTAAAGAAAAAAAAACTAAAAGAATTATTAAATTAATTTCGATGTCATGGCACTTTTTCTGAGTTTAAAATAGAATTAAATGTAGCAATTTACTCCGTGATGCACATGTAACCACACACCTCTTACTAGTTAAACCAAATGTTGGGCTACTTATTGTCAGCCGAACAAGCAGCGTTGCAGTATTATCTTATAAAAGATTTAATTTTGCTTAATTGGATGGTGTGGTGTGCTTGGCTTCAAGGATGGCATTTTTGTCCAGACCATTTTAAGATATCTTATTATTTGGTTATTGGATTGTGCAAGATTGTTGGATGGTGCAAGATTGTGGAACGGTGCAAGATGGTTGGATGGTGCAAGATTGTGGGACGGTGCAAGATGGTTGGATGGTGCAAGACTGGGGCATGGTGCGAGATGGTTGGATGGTACAAGCTGGTGGCATGGTGCAAAATTGTGGCATGGTGCAAGATTGTGGCATGGTGCAAGATTGTGGCATGGTGCAAGATTGTGGCATGGTGCAAGATGGTGGGATGATGCAAGATTGTGGCATGGTGCAAGATGGTTGGATGGTGCAATACAGATCCTGAGTTTGAATTGTGAATAATTTGTCACTGAAGGTGGACTTTTGATGGCACAGATGAAGAGAAGGTCAAGAGCATCCCATATCAGCTACAGCGACTGTTTCTTCAGCTGCAGGTGAGTGTTATGTTTACGATACATGGATTGTTGTTGTTAATGGTGACGGCAGAGCATGGTTGTGTTGCAGGTGAGTGTTATGTCTTAGGATACATGGATGTTGTTGTTAATGGTGACGGCAGAGCATGGTTGTGTTGCAGGTGAGTGTTATGTCTTACGATACATGGATGTTGTTGTTAATGGTGACGGCAGAGCATGGTTGTGTTGCAGGTGAGTGTTATGTCTTAGGATACATGGATGTTGTTGTTAATGGTGACGGCAGAGCATGGTTGTGTTGCAGGTGAGTATGAGTGTTATGTCTTAGGATACATGGATTGTTCTTGTTAATGGTGACGGCAGAGCATGGTTGTGTTGCAGGTGAGTATGAGTGTTATGTCTTAGGATACATGGATTGTTCTTGTTAATGGTGATGGCAGAGCATGGTTGTGCTGCAGGTAAAGATGAGTGTTATGTCTTACGATACATGGATTGTTCTTGTTAATGGTGATGGCAGAGCATGGTTGTGCTGCAGGTAAAGATGAGTGTTATGTCTTAGGATACATGGATTGTTCTTGTTAATGGTGACGGCAGAGCATGGTTGTGTTGCAGGTGAGTGTTATGTCTTACGATACATGGATTGTTCTTGTTAATGGTGATGGCAGAGCATGGTTGTGCTGCAGGTAAAGATGAGTGTTATGTCTTAGGATACATGGGCGTTGTTGTTAATGGTGATGGCAGAGCATGGTTGTGTTGCAGGTGAGGATGAGTGTTATGTCTTAGGATACATGGGCGTTGTTGTTAATGGTGTCGGCAGAGCATGGTTGTGTAGCAGCTGTAGCAGATTATTGCATTTTGGTAAGGTAAATTTTGACACGGAGTCAGAGTTCTTAAAGCCACCATTTCCTAAATTCTAGAGACCTAAAGGTGTTATCAAACCAGTGGGAAATATATAGAAGTCGAAGGTACTAAAAAACAAACTAACTATAACTTGTCACAATCATCGTTTGTTTCAAATGATTAAAACAACTTTCTACAGTCATGGCATGTTTCCAATCATTATAGCAAGTTGTTAGAGTCATTACTTGTTTACAGTTATTATAACAAATTGTTACAATCATAACTTGTGTCCAGTGATTATAACAGCTTGCTTCAATCATTTCGTGTTTCCAATCCTTATAACAGCTTGTTACAATCATGACTTGTGACCAATCAGTGTAACAATTTGTTACATCATGACTTGTATCTAGTCGTTATAAAAACTTGTTATATTCATGACTTGTTTCAAATCATGAATTTTCCCCAAACATTACAACTTGTTACAATCATGACTTGTGTCCAGTCACTTTCCCATGTGGGTTTCGGGGCCCTATTGTGGGGAAAACAAGAATAGACCCATTGCTTATCTCATTAGAGACGAGTTATTGCGAGTTTTCTTGGAAGTCGGATCGCATCTGCCTGAGAGGCAAAGAACCAGCAGTCTGCATACAATTGAGTCTGATCTGTAAAAGGGATGCAAATGCAACAATCAGGTTCTGGAACATGACTGCAGTCCAGAAGTGGATGAACAACCAGAACTTTCCACCAGAGTTTACAGCTGGTGAACACGAGGAAGAAAAAGTCCAGTCAACTTATAACAACTTGTTGCATTCATGACTTGTTTCCTGTTATTATAACAACTTGTTACAATCATGATTTGTTTTCATTCATTATAATGTTACAATCACAACTTATTTCCAGTCACTGTTACAATCATGACCTGTATCCAATTATTATTACAGCCTGTAACAATCATGATTTGTGTCCAGTCATTATAACAACTTGTTACAATCTTGACCTGTTTCCAGTCATTATAACAACTTGTTACAATCTAAAATTTTGACTTGTTTCAGACCAGTAAGAAGAAGGCTGTTGAGACCACAGATCTCACACGTAGTTTTGGTTGGGACAGCAGCGAGGGTGAGTGCCATTTATCTGTCTTAGGTACTCCCCCCCCAGCCTTCCCTACTGCCGTCTTTTTTCCTTCCTTCAGTTATTTCCAGCCTTGTTTGCTTCATACATGCCTTCCTTCTCATGTGGGTCCCAGGCCCCAGTTGTAGGGGACACCAAAAAAAACAACAGACTCGCTGTCCTCTCATCATCATCATTTTCCTGTTGTGCCACTGTATGTCACAAAGGGCTGTCATTCTGTTTTCCCATTTTGTTCTTTCCTGTGCAGACCTTCCATATCATGGACGGAATTCAGTCCAGCTTGGCTTCTCTTGTGAGCGTTCGGTTCGTATTAGGGTTTCTTTTGACGTCTTTGCTTCCTCCGTCCTTTTATTTCTAATTTTAATGCTTGCTTAGTGATTCTCTGGTGATTAATTGCCAGTCCCAAGCTTGGATGACAAAGAAGGAGGGTTGAGTATGGGTCTACCTCGCTCACCCTGTGAAAGCTGTGTTTTTTGGTTTTTTCTTCTAGAGAAACTTGCAGGAAAGTTAAACAGACAGCCCCCTTTACCCTTTACTAGTAATATGTAAAGAAGGATGTCTGATTAGGGGATTTCTGAAATCATTTGTGTTTGGTCAAAAGGGGCAGATACTGCAGCCTAGCTGTAAACCACAGCACAATGTGCCAGTTGCCTCTTTAAGGGTGAACACAAAATAATAAAAATCCCTTTCTGTCTCCTTCCTTTATCTCATAGTTTTATGTATGTGTAAAGTTATCACCCTTATGGGCAGCACTAGAATATTTTATTGTTTAGTTTCATGTATATGTAAACTGATTACCTTTACAGGCAGTACTATAATATTTTACAATATAATGTTTCATGTATAAGTACACTTATCACCTGAACGGGCAGTACTAGAATATTTTACATTCTGTAGTTTTATGTATATGTAAACTGATTACCTGTACGGGCAGTACTAGAATATTTTACATTGTGTAGTTTTTTGTATATGTAAACTGATTACCTGTACGGGCAGTACTAGAATATTTTACATTCTGTAATTTTATGTAAATGTAAACTGATTACCTGTATGGGCAGTACTAGAATATTTTACATCGTATAGTTTTATGTATGTAAATTTATCACCCTTTCGGGCAGTACTAGAATATTTTACATTGTGAAGTTTTATTTATATGTAAACTGATTACCTGTACGGGCAGTACTAGAATATTTTACATTGTGATGTTTCATGTAAAGTACACTTATCACCTGAACGGGCAGTACTCAAATATTTTACATTGCATACTATCTATCTGTGCATACTTGTGTCCCCCCAGTCTGGCAGCAGCATGATGTCCAGGAGCTGTGTCGGGTCATGTTTGATGCTCTGGAACAGAAGTGGAAGAACACATGCCAGGCAAACTTGATTAACCAGCTGTACCAGGGCAAGCTCAAGGATTATGTCAAGTGTCTCGAGGTAACCTTCCTTTGATCTTCTTCTTTATCGCGTTCACCGGCTGTAAACTTCAGCGGAAAGTTCCGGTTGTTCATCCACCTCTGGACTTGTTTCAGAACCTGTGTGTTGCATGCACATCTGTTTTACAGATCTTACTTTTTTGTATGCAGGCTGTTGGTTCCTTGCCTCTCAGGCAGATGCATCTGATGTTCTTCATTGTTTCCTATTGAATTTGTTTTCACTCTTCTCAGTTTTTGTTTCATTTGCAAGCATTAAAAATATTAGTTTAGCTATGGTAGTTTCCAGTGTAGCTTGGCAGATAACTAGAGACAAAACCTATGTACACAAAAGAGTTGAATGATCCTGTGTAGCTTGGCAGATAACTAGAGACAAAAACTGTGTACATAAAAGTTGAATGGTCCTGTGTAGCTTCGCAGACAACTAAAGACAAAACCTGTGTACTCAAAAGAGTTAAATGGTCCACTGAAGCTTGGCAGATAACTAGAGACAAAAACTGTACACAAAAGTTGAATGGTCCTGTGTAGCTTGGCAGATAACTAGAGACAAACACTCTTTACACAAAAGAGTTGAGTGGTCCTGTGTAGCTTGTCAGATAACTTGAGGCAAAAACTGTATACACAAAAGAGTTAAATGGTCCTGTGTAGCTTGGCTGATGACTAGAGACAAACACTATCTACACAAAAGCGTTGAATGGTCCTGTGTAGCTTGGCAGATAACTAGAGGCAAAAAGTGTGTACACAAAAGAGTTGAGTTGGAACTGACCCAAAAGACAGAGGGGAGATAACATATAGACTGACCTACAACCATTTAAACTTACCAACAGTCACAGGGATGGATGGAGATGGAAGTGAATCTCAAGGGCTCAGAATGCTGAATAAGTAGGAGTTCTAGGTTTCAGTTCTGCATTGATGCTAATATTGGTTCAAATTGACCTTGATATCACTGGCTGTAAACTCCGGCGGAAAGTTCTGGTTGCTTGTCCACCTGTGGACTTTAGTCTTGTTCCAAAACCTCAGTGTTGCGTGCACATCTGTTTAACAGATCTGACTTAATTGTATGAAGATTGTTGGTTCCTTGCTTCTCAGACAGATGCAGCTCCGACTTCGAAGGAAGCCCCCCAGTTATTCGACTCTTACGACCTGCTTGTTGGGGAGGCATTGGGTCTGTTCTTGTTTTCCCAACAATGGGGCCCTACAACCCACATGGGGAAGATACAAGGTAATGTCCTGGGAAGTAAAGGTGGGAGCAGTGTGATGTTGATCACATCACCTATTGCATCCTGATTGGTCTGCAAAAACATAGGTTGACATTGTATGCCAGATATGCTAAAGGGGGCCTTTACTTTATGCTGCTACACTGAAGACTAAATGGAGAATATGTTCTGTAATTTCTGTTTTCTTTGTCTTAGTGTGGATACGAGAGTGCTCGTATCGATGCATATCTGGACATACCTTTGGTCATCAGACCGTTTGGATCTACTGAAGCATACAGCAGTGTGGTAAGTATTTCTCGGGTCCCACCCCATGGGTTGCAACCCTAAATGATGTCTCACTGGCTCTCAGCCCACAGTGGGGTCGATGGACAGTGGTGAACTAAGCAGATTTAAAAAAAGGTTAAACAAAAATCACTTTATGACGTCCTACACAGAAAATCCCTTTTCAGTGTGTTTCGATTTACCATTTTAAAAGGCCTTTTAAACAAAATATCTGTCACGAGTCACTTTGCCTGTTTCAAATTGAGTCGCAATGGGTCACTTTGCCTGTTTAAAATTCACATGGCGGGAAGACGACGTGCTCCGATGCAGGTTAGGGATAGTGTTCTTCCGATTAAACACACTGCCGAACGTACCCCCCACGCGCGGATGGGGGGCTAAACTAGATGCCAGGACTCGCGAGCAGCAGCTACCGCATCTCCTGCAACTTCCTCCAATTTATTTGCTTGTGAGTCACAGTTTAGCCCCCATCCACGCATAGCGGCACAGGGGATGATGCGACATAGTCGCAGAAACGGGTCCGCAAATAACATATCCCTGAGACCCTGTTAGAGTATTTGTTTGCCCTTGATAATATTGGCCCGTTATTCGGAGGCAATCCTAGTTTTGCCGCGATTAGTTCCTCCGCAGGCACTCCGCATTTTACACATGACTGAGGCCCTTTAAAGGTATTTGTTTGGCTGCCATAATATGGAGACGAAGTTCGGAGGAGAGCCGCTTTTACTTCTGGCAATGGTTAGCCTTTGCATTTTCCTATATATTTACAATAAAAAAAAATATAATTATGTCGCCCAGTTACTGAGCTGAGTGCATGGCACAACACTGTGAATGTTCTTCGACTGTCCAACATGGTTTGTATTGTATACTTGCAGATTTATAAAATAGTGAGTGGCCTGTTGTCAGGAACTAATAGTGTCTTTATGTGATTAATTGCATGTGCAACTACTGATCTATTGTAGCTGCTGCTTGTAATCGCATTTCTAATGCCGGACTGTTTGTTTTGGCGAAAAGTTCTGATTGCTTATCCACTTCTCGACTCTAGTCTTGTTCCAGAAACTTAGTCTTGTGTGCACATCCGTTTTACAGGTACGGCTTACTTGTATAGACACTTGGTTATCTCAAACTGATACACTCTAACTTCGAAGAAAACATCCCTTATTAGTTGACTCTTACTACATGCTTCTTAGGGGTGGTGGGTCTATTCTTTTTTCCCCTATCACAATGGAGCCCCGGAACTCACACAGGGAGGGATCTGTGTTAGTGATGGTTTTTGTAAGCGTAGGAGCAGAGCAACTATAGAGTGATCCCATTTGCTATAAAATTAGAACTGTGATTACCAGGTCTGGCAGTTTCAAAGTCTGCACCTTTGGAAGTACAGGTGATGATTTTGTAAAGGTGGCAACGTCTGCACGATCCGAAGTAGTCCAAGAACACTGTTCAAAGATAACATTTGGGAACCTCTACAACAGTATCCTTGGCTCTCAAGTCAACCCAGCCTGTAATCGGTACCATGTAAAGTCCTGGGAAGTAATGTTACCATCGGGATGTTGACATCACCACCCGTCGAAGGCCGGTCGGTCTATACAAATATGAATCTAGCATCATCTTCTATTTCCTCCTCGAGTTCCTCAGCTGTAAACTTCGGGGGAATGTTCTGGGTAATCGTCAACCTCCTGACTTTAGTCTTGTTCCAGAACCTGAGTGTTGGGTGCATATCCGTTTTACAGATCTGCTTCCTTTGTATACAGACTGTTAGTTCCTTGTCTCCTAAGCAGATGCTCACTGACTTTGAAAGAAGCTCCCAGTTAGAGGACTCTTACAACCTGCTTTTGCGTGGGCAATGGGTCTATTCTTGTTATCCCTAGAACAGGGACACCGGAACCCAGCACAGGAAAGTCTAGCGTCATTCGCCTGATTCGCTGTTGCCATAGAATTTTTTTTTTTTTTTAAAACAGCAGTATCTGGTGACTGGCGGAGGCTGCCAGAAGAATAAGAAGGAGACACTCTATCTGCCTTAACACTCAACACTTGTAAAATAGGAAATAATGTAGAAGAAAACAGTATCTGTTCCTCTTCTTTGTTCACCTGCAGTAAGCTGCATCAGAAAGTCCTGATTGTTCAACCATTTGAACTTTGGCTTTGTACCAGGACCTGAGTTTTGCATGTTCATCCATTTTACTGGCTTATTTGTGTGCAGTTGGTTATTCCTTGCCGCTCGGACAGATGCACTCCAATTTCGAAGGAAGTCCCCAGTTAGTCGACTTCTTTGATAACATGCTTTTTTTTTTAATGAGGCAGTGGGTCTGCACTCATAAGAAGTATAAAGATAGGACACACTCGATATCATAGCTTTCAATTTTTATGTTGTCAGGTGTGTCCTATCTTTATACTTCTTATGAGTGCAAAACCACTGCCTAGACAACATGAAAATTGAAAGCTTTGATATCTAGGGAGTACTTGTCTTTCTGCTTTATTGTATAAGTGCCAATCAATATCCAGTACTTAGTGGCAGCATCTTTTCCTCACTTCACTAATATTAATGCCCGGACCTATTGTTTTTTAAATCAAATTGTATCCTTTTGTGTCTTTAACATATAAATTGCAATGAAGTTTTTTGTTTCTTCAGAAAGAGGCGATGGAAGCATTTGTCCAGCCAGAGATCCTTGATGGGACAGACCAGTACTTTTGCGAGCGATGTGACAAAAAGTGCAATGCCCATAAGGTAATTTCTCTTCTTGTTTGACCCACCATCCATGTAGAAGTGAAACGTGATATATTATGTCTTTAAAAAAAATTATGAGTTATTATTATGGTGAAGTGGCGCGGTGATTTATGTCACAGGCGTGAGGGGAAGTTAAGTCCAACATGATGTGTATAAGGAGATACTCCGTACGTCACTCGGGCGCCAGTCCTTTAATATCCTGGTTGTACGGAACCTCACGCAAGACCCCGGCAGCACGTCCTCGTCGTGCGCCACGGATAATGTCTCAAATGAGCATTAACAGAGCTGTCAGGGGATCTCGGAGTTTGGCGGCCCCCAGAGGTGATGTGTCCTTGTGGCTCTCATCAGCCCGCCCCCAAACGCTTGGGTGAAAAATGTTATTATAACTCATTAGGAACATGAGTAGGTCTGCCAAACGTACAGCCAAAATTACAACCCTTGGTTAAAAGACTGCGGAGTAAAGAGAACATTGTTCACTGCACATCCTCTGTTAACCCTCAGTGTCGTCGTCACCGCGCTGGGTACACCACAACAGCAACCATCCATAGGCTGGCCATTCATGTACATCCTCGGTTAACCCTCAGTGTCGTCGTCACCGCGCTGGGGTACACCACAACAGCAACCATCCATAGGCTGGCCATTCATGTACATCCTTGGCTAACCCTCAGTGTCGTCGTCACCGCGCTGTGGTACACCATAACAGCAACCATCCATCGGATGGCTAAGCCTAAATGTCCGACAAAACTAGATCATACGGATCAAAATCTGCCCTCAAAATTTGTATTGAACTGAAAAAAAGACCGAATGTCCACACCCAAAGACCCCACTCGCCCGAGTGTTGGGACAAAACTGATACGATATGCCTGGAGCAGGATGTAAAATTCTGTCGGGCTAACGGCTCGTCAAAGAAATCTAACGTGCGAAGAAAAAAGAAGTACCTATCTGTGTGGTCACAAAAGTCCAAAACCCACGGGCTGCTCCCCGCTGACTTCCAGAGGGCGCAGCCCCTGTCGAGCGGGAGGCCTGATACGGTTGTGAGGTTAAGCAGGCATGTGCAGGACGTGACGATTCCTTGGGTGAGCCCAGAACCAGAGCGCCATGTGCCGGCTCTGCATACATGGATGCCTCCTTGGATGGCGGGGAATGCCCATGATCTGCCCCTGCCTTCCCTTGAGGGCTGACTGCTCCACAGGGGGCTGACCCAAAGGGGTACTCCGGGGGGCAATACCTGCGGCAAAGGAGACAATGTGGACACCACACAAATCAGGCAACGCCTCGACCCACACAAAACAATGGCCACAGTCACCCTAGAAATAGGCCTGACGTCTTCCTTCGAAGTCGGCGTACAGCTGCCCATGAGGCAGGGAAATGAAAAACGGTTGTACACGCAAAAATCAGGTCCAGGTGAAAGCCAAAAGTCCAAGCGGACGATTACCTGACCTACCACTGGAATTCACAGCCGGTGTTCGATGAAAAAAAAAAAAAAAAATTATGGTGAAAATTAAATATATTTAAATGGTAGGTACTAGTGATGTAAGATCTCCGCGTGGGTCCCATGACCCCAGTTTAGGGGTATTTTCTTCAAAGTCAGATTGCTTCTGCCTGAGATGTGAGGATGCAACAGTCTGCATACGATAAGCAAGATTTGCAGAATGGATGTGCAGGTCAAACTCAGATTCTAGAGTTCTAATATCCTTTGTGGTCGGCTAAAAAGAAAGCACCAAACTTCTGTCGCCCGCCTTAACTAGTATTACCATGGGCTGTGATTCTTATACACAGTGTAACTCTTCTTCCTCTTTACTTCCTCTTCAAGTGCTGAGGGAGATATAAGGTTGTTTTCCCTCATCTGGCCAATCCGGCCCTAGTTCATCACGCTGGTGTAGAGCTTCCCTGATTGATATCTTTCCATTTTGTTCTGGGTCTTCCTCATGCTTCTCTTTTAATGTGTACATTATGTAGTGTAATGTCACAGGATGAAGCAACACTTTAATTTGCTGTCTTTATATGTAATTTAGAATCTGTTTTGTGGCGACTTTTACCCTTATGATATCATTCCTAATTTGATCTCTTCTGATCCCTCCTGCAGCCCTTCTCAAATTATCGTTTTGAACACTTATCGCCGGGAAAGACTGAAAGGTGCCCAAAAAAATATGTAAACAGGCACAACATGGCCCTATTGCCATGAATCCACCTCAGTACCTGTATCTTTTATTTACCGTTTACCCACCTCTTTATATCGTAGTATAGAAGAGGATCTTGGCATCCTTTACTCATCTGTAATTTGCTATAGAGAATGTCCTTGACGACTTAATTCGTATAATTTTGTAGTAAAAGAGCACTGCACTGTTTCTCTCCAGGGTCTGAAGTTTGTCACATTTCCTTACTTGCTGACGCTACAGTTGAAAAGATTTGATTTCGACTACTCTACCATGCACAGAATTAAACTCAACGACAAGTAAGTTCCATTTTAACCTAAACATCATCATCATCACCTGCCCTGCTAAATGGCATAGGTGCTCATGCATCTCCACAGATCACAATCCCTGGTTGCCTGGAACAGCTCTCTTGATGATATCCCTCCATGCCATCGTTTCAGCCCATCCAGCATCATCTCTCTTAATCTGCCTGTACCCCTCTTTCCACTGATCTTTCCAGTTGTTGTGATGTTTCCCAATGCCTCTTCTCATTACGTGGCCAAAGAACAGTGTTTGTCTCCTTATTGTTGTATATAGAGATCTACTTTCTTTAGCTTCTTTCAAACAATCGTTTTAGTGACTCTGGCCGTCCAAGGTATTCGTAACATTCGTCTCTGAAACTACATCTCAGTTCCTCCTAATTTGTTCACTGACATTCCAAGATTTGCTGCCACACAGCAGAACAGGTCCTCAAACCGTTTTGTTAGTATTCTCTGTTAGAGAAAGGGTTAAAACATGTTCTGCTTATGTCCGAGGCAGACCTGTTGCTTCAGACCATTTTAGCACACTATTTCTGACATTAAATGAGAGAGACTTATTGCTTTTTTTTCATTTTCTGAAATGCAGCTTTCGCTTGACCTATTCTGCTTTTAATCTCTGTCACACATTTTCCATTTGATGATCTGACTGTTCCCAGATATTTGAATTTATTAACCTAGGCTTTTATAAAATATCAGCATTTCAGCTCTGCCTTCATTGTCTCCACATGTCTTTATTAAATGGGTTTTGGCTGGGACGACCAGCCAGATCAGTAAATGTCAGCTGAAAGGCATGATTATCACAGCTCTGCTGTAAACAAGCAGACATACCCACGTGCACACACACACCCTGACTAAATCTTTAAAACACGCACGCATCGACACACACATGCACACACACATGAGAAGAAAAATAAAAGGTATATTATATGTTTGTACATATAACCTTTTATAATGATGCATCTTACTGCGTACAGATACAGTGCTCACTCTCTTGTTTGCATCAAATAGTCATTAGTATTCATCCCATTCGATTGGTCCGTAGATCAGTCTGCCTGCATATTGAATCATCGAGTCAGTAGGTGCTTGGATCCTCACCGTGTGTTTCAGTATATAACGACTGACGAAGATGTTAGCCTTTTTTTCTGCTTTTGGCTTTTCTCTGGCTTCTTCCCCAAAAGATTTGTTGACATAATTGTCATGAAATATTCTAGGATGCAGGAGCAGCTGGCCAATGGTTAGAATCCAGGGCTGCCTGTTAGGGTTTAAAAAAAAAAAAATTTCTACAACAGGAGGAGATAATCTACCTTCTTTTTTCATGTTAAAGAAATTGAATATATCATGGCGGTGAGAAAGTTGGAGGGGAGGAGAGACAGGGAGACAGAGAGAGAAGAAGCTGGACAGTTTGACATCATGGCATGGAGAATCATCTATGTCAGAATTGATTGAAAGTACATGAGATAGAAAGTTGGGGATAGGCATGACTACCAACGCCACATGGCATGGACTATAAGAGGAGAAACCGGCACTAGCCATACAGCCCTACATCCGCATGCTCAAATCCCCCTGTTGTTTACTGCTGAAAAAAAAAAAAGGGACTATAGACACTGGTTTTTGTTCTTCTGTTCTAGGATGACTTTTCCGGAAGTACTGGATTTGAATATGTTCATAACCCTGCCTGGCCAGAACAAGAAGAGCTTGGAGGAGGATGACGTGGAGGTGGAGAAAACGGCCAGTATGTCTAACGGTCAGGCAGACAGCAGTGACGAAGGTCAGCCTCTTTCCTTAATTCCAATGTTTTCATGACATATGTTTTTTTTAAAAGTATTCTCGTGGAGAAAGGGTTATAATATGTTCTGCTTATGTCCGAGGCAGACCTGTTGCATCAAATCATGAATATGGTGAATTTCATGAGTACCAAGGCCAGCTTTGATAACCTTGAAGGTACAAGGCTAAGTTTTATCTCAGAAATTGGTGGTTTGAATTTAGTTCTGAATTAATTTTCACATGTAAGGAACCTGATCTGATCTTTTCATTGGTGGATGTGATTTCTAAGCATCTTTAGTTAAGGTTCATAAACAGAGGTCCATGTGTTTGTTGTGCTTATCCAAGACTCCCTTATATTTGAATCTGTTTTTGACCATAGCGTTGGAACATTGCTAACAGAGAGATGGAGGCACACACATACGACACGCACGCAAGCAAGCATCACACAGCTCCAAGTCCTTTATTAAAAACAGACTTCAAACTTTATCTTTGAATTGAACCATTAACTTGAAATTACAGTCAACACTAAGTCCTTTTTTCTCATGTCAGCAGTCTCTTCTCTTTGAAGCTTCATTTCACAGACAGTGATCTTCTGTTATAAGTTACCTGCCGCATCCACAGTACAGGGCGGGGAGGTCGGCAGAAGGCAGGGAGGTTGGCAGAAGGCAAGGAGGTTGGCAGAAGGCAGGGAGGCTGGCACTGCTAACTATGAGAATATGACATAATATTCATCATCTTCTTCACGAAAAAAAAAAATTTGTGACCCTATTAAGATTTCGGAAAAAAAAAAAAAAAAAAACCAACAGCATTTTTTTTTTCACAAGTCACTGATCAATTTATTTAAAATTTATTTGTCACCATTTTAAAATTACTTTAAAAAAATATGAAGATATACGAAAGGAATAATCAGTAAACATGAACGGGGGAGAAGCATTTAATTAAATACATTCCCTGGGGCCTAAAAACACACGGGTGTTGGGTCACTAATGATATGACCTCGTAACCTTTACCCAAAAATCTTATGTCATCTTGGCTTTAAAAAAGCACTCTGATAAAAAGGAAAACCTGCCTAAATGCTGTAGTTTGTTAATTTATTCAAATCCCGACCTTCTAAACGCTTGCACAGGCACGTTCCTAACCAGTTGCATTAACTTTACATCTCATAAATAAACAGGTCATAATAGGCAAGTCGGAAAAAGATATTTACGGGGAACTTGACCTAACCGGAAGTGTCAGTTTTTTGGCTTCTAGGGGGAAATGGGTAAACTCTTCACCACCAAGGAAAACATCATGTGTTGATTCATAACTAATTGTAGCTGTCCTCTGGTGCTGAAAGAGTTGTGCCACACCTGCTACAAAGTGGATCTTTCCCTGCAGGTGTTGATGAAGGCATCGAGGTAGAGAATGGATGTTCGGCCGGGTCCTCGAGCAGTGATTCCTCCAGCATCAGCAGTGATGCTGCTGCTAACAACTCCCGCAATTCCTACTACTCAGGTGAAAAGGTGAGTTGAACTGTTTGTGGTTATTATTGGTGTTGCAAGCTAGAAATGGATTGACTGCAGCAGACACAAAAGTAGCTTACATCAAGCCATCCCTGCACGTCAAGAATACAAAGAGGTATGATGTATTGCAGAATTAAGAATTGTCTCCCTCTAAATTTATCCTTTAAATGCCATTTGGTATGCTCTGTTATGGTTTACAGCTTCCCTGTGTGGGTTCCAGGGTCCCACTCGGGGTGGGGGGGGGGGGGGGGGGATAGAATTGACCCATTGCCCCCCTAGCATGTCGTAAAATTTGACTAATTAGGGGTTTTTCCTTTGAAGTTGAAGTGCATCTACCTGAGAGGTGAGGAACCAACAGTTTACAGAAAAGCAAGATCTGTAAAAATCAAGTTCTGGGACAAGAGCAAAGTCCATAAGTCAACAACGACCAGAACTGACTTCCAGTCAAAATGGACGCTAGGCAGGGGCACTGTTTGGAGCCGAGGCCAATTTTTTGCCTCAGCGGGACGGTGGCCGATGCCTTTTTGCTCCATTTGTAGACTGGTTATAGTTTTGTCGCCCAGCTTCTGAGTTGAATGCATGGCGTGGCACTGTGAGCTGCGGATTTCATTTGGAATGTTTTTTCAACTGTGACCAACGTGGTGGTGTGAATTGTAGATTCAGAAAATGGCGCGATGCCTGTCGTCGCAATGTTGGTAGTGCCCGCATGTGATTAACATTGATCACGCGGGCAACAGCTGATCTGTTCGTGACTTCTGCTATCATCAATGATGAACTGAATTTCTAATGTCTTACTGTTTGTGTTAGCACTTGGGATGGCTACGGTATGCTTTAATGCGTGTGTATGCTAAACATGCTGCGACGGCAGTCTCTCAATCTTTCCACAAGGGACTGTGATAAATATTCTGTGTGTTTTTCGTTGGCACAGGATTGGAGCAAAGATGGGGTGACCCGTTTGCTATGAAGCTGAAACTAAGACTACCAGACCAGAACTTTCCACCAGAGTTTACAGCTGTGCTGTGATGTCTGCACCATATAGCCTAACACATCCATGTTTTAGCAAACATGCATCTTGGTGCGATTGGGGGGGGGGGGGGGGGGAAATCTTTCAACCTAGCTGCAATTCACAACACAATGCTTCACCAGCTCTGTTGGGCACACACAAAATAAGATGGGGAAGAATGAGCTAACAGTAGTCTGTGTTTGTCTGTTGACAGGGTCCCTATGTCTATGAGCTGTTCTCCATCATGATACATTCAGGCAGTGCTGCAGGAGGACATTACTATGCTTACATCAAGTGAGTTAACTACCTTTTTCCCCTCCTTAGTTTACATCTCCTTCGGTTAAAAAAAAAAAAAATCCAGAATGATGGGGTTTTATAATCATCATACTTTGTATGTCACATATAGTGTGAGTCAGTTCTTACATATCCTTGTCTCCGGTGCAGATTTTGATTATTGTGAAAAGCCCATTGTAGTGCATTAAATAAAATGATGTGTTTCATTGTTGGCTGTAATCAACATTTTAATTAACTTTAGTAAATTAATGAACTAAACTCTGAGCTTTTCTGTCAGCTTTTCAGACCAAAACTGTTGAGGAAAGATGAGAGAACACAGTGCGTAACAGTCGCACAGTTATGGTTGACATAATTTAGCAGGTCTGTTGCAGAACGTCGCTCTCACCATGGTCCGGCCAAAAGAAGCTTGGTCTCTCGCCAGCTGTTTCTACCCTAGGAGTCACTTTTATGCTGTGCCCATCTTCTTGCAGGTCAGCCCCTGCTCCTCTTTTCCAGTACTATGCTTTCTGCTGTTATTCTTTCCAATCTGGTGTGGCCTTTGTTGAGGCAAACATATTTTAGTTTCCAGACGACTTCCGTTTTCAAAATGGCGGACAGCAGCTGTGTTTATTGTCGCTGGCTGTCAATTCTCTCGGATTATTCTGTTCTATAATCATGGACTGCTATTTTATGCGCATTTCCAACGCAGGATATTATGTGTTTTTCGTGGGAACAGCGTGTATTGTGGTTGTGCTGTGTCGGGGCGGGATAATGACCGATAGTTTTGGCAGCCTCGACCACGCTGCCTTCGCAATGTTTTGATCGCGGCGGTCCACTCGGGAAGACAGAATCTCGTCAGCAGGGGACTGCAACTGTCTAGAGAGCAAACTCGATAAAAGCTGTCCCCAGAAACGGAATGTGTCAACCATATATTTGGTGGGGAGGAATCGACACATACCGGTTAACTCAATGGTCATGCGCAAATAGCTCAATTTATCCAATAGTAGGTACCACCACGTTGGGTAACAATCAAGTGAAAGCGGGACTCGCTCTCACATCTCAAACAGGTTTACCCTTAGCCACCAACAGCCCCGCGGCTTCCTGCATTGCTAGGGAAGGACAGGGTGTCACTTCTAACTGCGAGGACACACTTCCACCACTTGTAATCATGCAGTGGAACGCCGAAGGCGTATTTAACAAAAAGAGAGAACTAGAGGAACGCCTGCTGTTTCCAGACAAGATGCTGCTTACTAGCCAATCTTCTGAACATCAGCCATGGTTCTTCAACTTCTTTGTGTTTGGTTTTATATGGTCAGGTCAGATCGTCAAGTGGGTTGCCTTTGTGAATTTACATGTCACTTGCAGTTCCTTCGTAGTTCCCCACAGCTTGTTCTGTATACTTTGCTCTTAAGGCCAGCTTTCTTTTCAGAGTGTGAGTATAGTTGGCAGGCCTGCAGAATCTGTTCAGGTATGTGTGTTCCTATCTTACATGCACATTGTGGGGGGTTACTCTGTTCATACCATGGTTTATGCTGAAGTTTGTGTGTGTGTACACTTTAATGTGTCTGCAAACAGATTGGTAAATCCCTCAGTTATTTTGTCTACAAAGCTAACCCACTTCATCTGTTACCTTATGCCTGAGAAATCCTGAGCTGCAAAATCAGTGAGCCTTGAACAATACCACTCCCCCGAAGTCGGAGTACATCTGCCGGAGAGGCAGGGAATGAGGACTGCAAACAAATAAGCCAGTAAAACGGATATACACGCAAAACTCAGGTCAAGGTAAAAGCCAAAAGTCCATTTGGACGAACAACCGCAACTTACCGCCGGAATTCACAGCCGGTGAACGAGAAGAAGAAGAAGAAGAACAGTACCACAAGGCGCATCACCTGAATCAGTTGAGAGCTTATTCACCAATGGAAGTTGAAAGGCAAAAGAAGATGAACAATTAAAGACTGAAGTGTGTGCTACAATTTTTTTTCTGCATCACCCCT
Source organism: Candidula unifasciata (assembly GCA_905116865.2). Lineage (NCBI taxonomy): Eukaryota > Metazoa > Mollusca > Gastropoda > Stylommatophora > Geomitridae > Candidula > Candidula unifasciata. The sequence goes on from CAJHNH020000016.1 coordinate 104,653, forward strand.
GAAGTTGTTTTTGCTCAGACTGACAGATTCTGATTTCATATATCATGAATTGTGTTTAAAATCTTGTCAGGTCTTTCAAAGATTGTTCATGGTACAGTTTCAACGACCAGCAAGTTACAAAGGTAATCTGAAAGCAGTTTTCATTATTTGATAAAACTAGTACTCACTTTAGCATTTATAGAAGCCTCTTTGGATGGTGGGAAATGCTCAAGTTCTCCTCCTGTGTTCCAGTAACGACTGACTGGCAAGCATAGCTTCTCTAGATTAGCCTCATGGGTGAGACACAACAGTGAGAAAACAGTGAGACACAACAGTGAGACACAACAGTGAGACACAGCAGTGAGACACAGTGGTGAGACACAACAGTGAGACACAGTGGTGAGACACAACAGTGAAGAAACAGTGGTGAGACACAACAGTGAAGAAACAGTGGTGAGACACAACAGTGAGACACAGTGGTGAGACACAACAGTTAGACACAACAGTGAGACACAACAGTGGTGAGACACAACAGTGAGACACAACAGTTAGACACAACAGTTAGACACAACAGTGAGACACAGTGGTGAGACACAGTGGAGAGACACAGTGGAGAGACACAACGGTGAGACACAGTGGTGAGACACAACAGTGAGACACAACAGTGAGACACAACAGACACAACAGTGAGACACAGTGGTGAGACACAACAGTTAGACACAGTGGTGAGACACAACAGTTAGATAAAGTGGTGAGACACAACAGTGAGACACAGTGGTGAGACACAGTGGTGAGACACAACAGTTAGACACAGTGGTGAGACACAACGGTTAGACACAGTGGTGAGACACAGTGGTGAGACACAGTGGTGAGACACAACAGTTAGACACAGTGGTGAGACACAACAGTGAGACACAGTGGTGAGACACAACAGTGAGACACAGTGGTGAGACACAACAGTGAGACACAGTGGTGAGACACAACAGTTAGACACAGTGGTGAGACACAACAGTGAGACACAACAGTTAAGCTGCAGTGTCCCATAAAACCAGCCAGGAAGGCTAACCCCGGCAGTAAATGCCTGCAGAAGTCTAATGTTGTGCCAGAAGGTGCAAATATCGCAGCAGTGTTGTTAATTGTGACATTATTAATGTCCTTGAGTGGACAAAGAGTAAGAAGTGGTAATTTATAAATTCTTGTGGTTTTCTTTATTTTCCTAATGTAAGACAGCAGTGACAGAGAGAGAGAGAGAAAGTTTTTTTCTGTTTGTCAGTGGAGCAGCCCTTTGATGCCTTGCAACCAACTGCCACAAAAAGCCAAGCTGAAGAAATATAGTGTACCCAGAACAAGGGGAAGACCATTCAGAAATGACGGCATCAAGAATAGCCATAAAGAAAAAAATGTATAATTTTGCAAAGCTTTAGAAAGAGTGGCTAGCCATTCAGCGGGGAGAGACCAAGCCACATTTGATCAAAACCTGGTGCAGTAAATTGATCCTCTCAACGTCACTTACAAAAAAAAACAAACAGCACACAGAATCGACTACTTACTTGACCAGCATGGAAGGACATAACAGACTTAACAAGCATATGCACAGGTTCCACCTGAGTGGTTCCCCATTGTTTCAATATGGGCTTTGTGTGCAAACTGCAGAACATGTCCTCCAAGAATGTCCTTTGTACAGCCCATTAAAAAGGGAATACAGGCCAAGTGAGTCATAGTTGTATGTAACTAAAGAAATTAAGTTATATCACTAGAGCTTATCTGTCAGTGTAAACCAGAGAGCGGTCACATGAAGAAGAAGAAGAAGAGAAGAAAGCACACATAATAAGATCCTTACCTCTTCCTCTGACACTTCCTCTGACAAAGAAGAAGCTTAAGCCTTTGTTTGGTGGTGGTGTTTCAGTTTGCTGGTAGTGTTTTGGTTTTCTGGTCAGGCTCTTTGCTGATAGTGATTTTGTTTGCTGACAGTGTTACGCTATAGTTAACTTAATTTCATTGACCTTGCAGATCACATATGACGACATCAGGAAAACATATGGCGGATCTACCTTCTCCAGGGGGTTTTACTCGTCTGCCTACACCAGGTATCTAACTCACTGTGTTATTTGTGATAGTGTATACTCTTGATTATCTTCGAACAATGGATTGTTTTCTTCTTCTTCATCTTCATGTTTACCAGCTGTAACTCATGTCAGAAAGTTGTGGGTGATCAATCTACCTTCAGACTCTAGTCTTATTTCTTGAGTGCATCCATTTTACAGATCTGGTTTTTTTTTTTTTTGTATGCAGACTATTGTTTATTGCCTGTCAGGCAGATGCACTCTGGCTTCGAAGGATGCCACCAGGTAGTGGCCTTGCAGGACATGCTTGTTGGGGAGGCAGTGGGTCTGTTCTTGTTTTCCCCACATGGGGAAAGTTGAGTTCCAAGACCTGAGATGGGTTCCTGGGCCCCATTTTGAGGGCCGGGGGTAAAAAGAATAGACCCACTGCCTCGCCAATAAGCTTGTCATACAAGGCGACTATTAGGGAATTTCCTTTTGGCGTTGGAGTGCATCTGCCTGAGAGGCAAGGAAGCGACAGCCTGCATACAAATACGGCAGATCTGTAAAATGGATGTGCATGCAGAATTCAAGTTCTGGAACAAAACCACAGTCCAGAAGTGGATGAACAACCAGAACTTTCCACAGGAGTTTATAGCCATTGAATGCCAAGAAGAAGAAGAAGAAGATTGTGAAACCAGGAGGCGCAGGTGCTGGACCACATGTGGTATTGCACCAGCGGCAGGACTGATACTGGTCAAGAACTGGCATCTCTGAGAGGTGAGGAATCGTCATCATAGAACTCAGGACTTTTTCCAGAAGCACTCCTTCCCCATCTTCAGCAGCCAGCGGAGAGTTCCAGCTCCAATAGTACCAGTAGTAGTCTGATTGTGTGTGACTGGCCATTCCTCTGAGGTGAAGTGACTGCCAGGAAAACTTTGCACTTCTTATTGCACCATTCTCTTCAGACCATGATGATCTGATTGTGTCTCCCTACTGTTCACTCGCTCCTGTTGTGTCTCCGCACTGTTCACTCGCTCCTGTTGTGTCTCCGCACTGTTCACTCGCTCCTGTTGTGTCTCCGCACTGTTCACTCGCTCCTGTTGTGTCTCCGCACTGTTCACTCGCTCCTGTTGTGTCTCCGCACTGTTCACTCGCTCCTGTTGTCTCCGCACTGTTCACTCACTCCTGTTGTGTCTCCGCACTGTTCACTCACTCCTGTTGTGTCTCCGCACTGTTCACTCGCTCCTGTTGTGTCTCCGCACTGTTCACTCGCTCCTGTTGTGTGTCTCCGCACTGTTCACTCGCTCCTGTTGTGTCTCCGCACTGTTCACTCGCTCCTGTTGTGTCTCCGCACTGTTCACTCACTCCTGTTGTGTCTCCCTACTGTTCACTCGCTCCTGTTGTGTCTCCGCACTGTTCACTCACTCCTGTTGGGTCTCCACACTGTTCACTCACTCCTGTTGTGTCTCCCTACTGTTCACTCGCTCCTGTTGTGTCTCCACACTGTTCACTCGCTCCTGTTGTGTCTCCGCACTGTTCACTCGCTCCTGTTGTGTCTCCGCACTGTTCACTCGCTCCTGTTGTGTCTCCGCACTGTTCACTCACTCCTGTTGTGTCTCCCTACTGTTCACTCGCTCCTGTTGTGTCTCCGCACTGTTCACTCGCTCCTGTTGTGTCTCCGCACTGTTCACTCGCTCCTGTTGTGTCTCCGCACTGTTCACTCGCTCCTGTTGTGTCTCCGCACTGTTCACTAGCTACCGTTGTGTCTCCGCACTGTTCACTCACTCCTATTGTGTCTCCGCACTGTTCGCTCGTTCCTGTTGTGTCTCCGCACTGTTCACTCACTCCTATTGTGTCTCCGCACTGTTCACTCGTTCCTGTTGTCTCCGCACTGTTCACTCACTCATGTTGTGTCTCCGCACTGTTCACTCGCTCCTGTTGTGTCTCCGCACTGTTCACTAGCTACCGTTGTGTCTCCGCACTGTTCACTCACTCCTAAAGAGCCTTGACATCTGGCTTTGAGCATAGAAGACACAAACAATAGAGTACACAGTTTATTTCCTCTAAAATTTTACTGTATCTTGTCAGGTGCATCCTATAGTAGTTCATTAAAATGATGCAAATAAATGAATCCTTCCAACTGAACCATAAAATCGACTACATTCAAAAACTGTCTCATTTTTTTGCTTCATTTTAATCAGTTGATGTTGTTGGCATCAATCTTGCCAGTTTTTACCAAGTTCTAAGGTCCATGTCTTCTCACAGCATGTTCTCCAAGTGTTGGTTCCAGGACCCCATTGTGGGGAAAACAAGAATAGACCCACTGCCTCCCCAACAAGCATGTCGTATCTTGTCAGGTGCATCCTATAGTAGTTCATTAAAATGATGCAAATAAATGAATCCTTCCAACTGAACCATAAAATCGACTACATTCAAAAACTGTCTCATTTTTTTGCTTCATTTTAATCAGTTGATGTTGTTGGCATCAATCTTGCCAGTTTTTACCAAGTTCTAAGGTCCATGTCTTCTCACAGCATGTTCTCCAAGTGTTGGTTCCAGGACCCCATTGTGGGGAAAACAAGAATAGACCCACTGCCTCCCCAACAAGCATGTCGTAGGGGTTGACTAATTGGGAGATACCTTTGAAGTCGTAGAACATCTGTCTGAGAGGTTAGGAACCAACAGTCTGCATACATTACAAATAAGTCAGATCTGTAAAAACAGATGTGCATGCAACACTCAAGTTCTTGAACACAACTAAAATCCAGAGATGGACAAACAGCCAGAACTTTTCACTGGAGTTTACAGCTAGTGAATGCAAAGAAGACGATAACGTCCAAAAAATCACTGCTGTCAACATCTCAACATATCACTTCTCAAATAATTTTACAGTCTTTGTCACTCTTGAGTAAGATTGTCTCATTTGTTTGTCTGTAATTTTTGAAATTCCTTGCATTTTTCTCAAACAAAAACCACCCATCTCCACTGTGAGTAAAAAATGTTTCTGCTTGTCCTTGTTTTTTTTTTTCTCTCTCTCAGTTTATGTAAATATATACACACACACAAACACACACACACGTGTATATATAAAAATTCTATATTTGTGCCCAAATGTACTCGATGAATGATATAGTCAGTGGAATTTTTTTTAATTGTACTGTTTTGTAAGCTGCTTGTGGCATCTTGTCTTTTTTTTTAAACATATGTCTGTTTCATACACATCTGTGTACGTGTTGGTGCAAGTATGGGTTAGAAAATGAAGCTGGTTTCTTTTTTCTCTTCACCTCGGATGTTTAGCTCCACAAGTGCTTACATGCTGATGTACCGACAGATTGATAAACAGTTGAATGCAGGTAAAGTAGTGTTTTGTGTTTGTGCGTATGCGTATGCATGCATCTTTGTGTGCATGCCGGGTGTGTGTGAATGTACATGACAGAAAGAGAGATAGATAGAGATAGTGGGGGGGAGGGGGGAGACTGTTAGAGGGAACATAGCATAAGAGAAGTTAGGGAAAGAGATGAAAGTAGAAGCACGTTAAAGGAGCAGAAGCCTAGCTTTGGCTTTTCTCACATTTTGCAACCATACAAATTATGCACTTACATATAAATACCATTTAAATAGGCAACAAGAATTGTTTTTTTTTTAAATATGCACTGAGCTAGTCCATGAAACTTATGTCTTCATTATTCTTCATGTTCGCTGGCTGTAAACTCTCGCAGAAAGTTCTGGTTGTCGGTCAACTTCTAGACTTTAGTCTTGTTCCAGAATTTGAGTGTTGGTTGCACATCTGTTTGAGAGATCTAGCTTATTTGTATGCATAATATTGGTCCCTTGCCTGTCGGGCAGCTGCAGTCTGACTTAGACGAAAGCCCCCAGTTAGTTTATTCTTATGTCATGCATGTTGAGGAGGCCACATCAAGATCCATGAAACGAACCCACAACCTTCAGAGCACTAGGCAAACAGCTTGACCACCTCACCACTGAGACCTCGATCTCTAGGATTTGATAACTTGCTAACATGCTCGTAATGTCTCTCTTCTCTTCTGACAGATTTTATGCACCCAGAAGATTTCCCAGACTCGCTGAAGGCAGAGTTTCAACATCAAAAAGACAAGGAGGACGCTGAGAGAAGGCAAAGGGAGATTGATAAGTCTACGTGTAAGGTAAATCTGGGTGAACATTTACTGTATGTGATAAGTCTACATGTAAGGTAAATCTGTGTAAACATTAACTGTATGTGATAAGTCTGCGTGTAAGGTAAATCTGGGTAAACATTACCTTTATGTGATAAGTCTGCGTGTGAGGTACATCTGGGTAAAAATACCTGCATGTGGTAAGTCTACGTGTAAGGTAAATCTGGGGAAATATTACCTGTATGTGATAAGTCTACGTGTAAGGTAAATCTGGGTAAACATTACCTGTATGTGATAAATCTATGTGTAAGGTAAATCTGGGTAAACATTACCTGTATGTGATAAATCTGTGTGTAAGGTAAATCTGGGTAAACATTATCTGTATGTGATAAATCTATGTGTAAGGTTAATCTGGGTAAACATTACTTGTATGTGATAGTCTATATGTAAGGTAAATCAGGGTAACATTACCTGTATGTGATAAGTTTGCATTTAAGGTAGATCTTGGTAAACATTAACTGTTTGTATATGTGGGTACAGGGCTCCCGGATTTAAATAGATGGGTCCACATTCTAGGCATGTCAGTTCTTTATTTTTTATTCACCTCAAACACAGGGAATCCCTTAGCTCCCTGGAAAATCCCGTTAGACAGGTGTTAGAGTTAGGGTTAGCCGGTGTTCATTTCAAACTGCGAAACCCCTATAATATTGGGCTTTCCAGGGAACGCCAGGATTCATAATGTTTAGGGTAAATACAAATGTAAAGAACCATCATGTCATAGTGGACATTAGAGTAGATGGGTCCACATTCTAGGCATGTCATAGTGGACATTAGAGTAGATGGGTCCACATTCTAGGCATGTCATAGTGGACATTAGAGTAGATGGGTCCACATTCTAGGCATGTCATAGTGGACATTAGAGTAGATGGGTCCACATTCTAGGCATGTCATAGTGGACATTAGAGTAGATGGGGTCCACATTCTAGGCATGTCATAGTGGACATTAGAGTAGATGGGTCCACATTCTAGGCATGTCATAGTGGACATTAGAGTAGATGGGTCCACATTCTAGGCATGTCATAGTGGACATTAGAGTAGATGGGTCCACATTCTAGGCATGTCATAGTGGACGTAGTAAAAAGTCCACATTTGAGCTATCTGATGGTGGACATTGAAATAGATGGGTAGCTGTGTTAGGCAAGTTCAGGTAAAAATTTAAGTAGATGGGTCCACATGTTAGGCAAGCAAGGGTAGAAATTTAGGAAGATGGGTCCACATGTTAGGCAAGCAAGGGTAGAAATTTAAGTAGATGGGTCCACATGTAAGGCAAGCAAGGGTAGAAGTTTAAGTAGATGGGTCCACATATTAGGCACGCAAGGGTAGAAATTTAAGTAGATGGGTCCACAAGTTAGGCAAGCAAGGGTAGAAATTTAAGTAGATGGGTCCACATGTTAGGCAAGCAAGGGTAGAAATTTAAGTAGATAGGTCCACATGTTAGGCAAGTTCAGGTAGAAATTTAAGTAGATGGGTCCACATGTTAGGCAAGCAAGGGTAGAAATTTAAGTAGATGGGTCCACATGTTAGGCAAGCAAGGGTAGAAATGTAGAAAAGAAACAATTTATATTTAGAATATAACCAGTGCTTTTAGTTAAATGGTAAAAATGGTAAACTGCTGCTTTACCACAGATTAATCTTTGCTTCTGATACAGACAATTGTTTCACAGATATACACTGTTTTGAAAACCCACTTATGTGTCACTGGACAGTCTTTGCTTCTGACACAGTTATTTCACAGACAGACACTGTTTTGAAAACCCTGTAATGTTTCTGCCATTGCACAATCTTTGCTTCTGACAGTTATTTCACAGATATGCACTGTTTTGAAAAACCTGTAATGTGTCTGCCATTGCACAATCTTTGCTTCTGACAGTTATTTCACAGATATGCACTTTTTTTAAAACCATATAAAGTGTTTGCCACAGCACAATCTTTGCTTCTGACAGTTATTTCACAGATAGACACTGTTTTGAAAACCTTGTAATGTGTCTGCCATTGCACAGTCTTTCCTTCTGACAGTTATTTCACAGATAGACACTGTTTTGAAAACCCTGTAATGTGTCTACCACTGCACAGTGTTTGCTTCTGACACAGTTGTTTTACAGATGTACAGTTTAAAAAAAAATCCTTGTAATATATTTGCCACAGATCAAACTCTATTGTTTCCATCCCCGTGATCAACACAAGATGGACACACGGCTGGAGGTTCACAAGGATAAAACTTTACAGGAAGCCACAGAAATGGCTAGAGAGGTTAGTCTTTCTTTGTTCTCTGTCACCCAGAATTGAAACTGGTACCAATTTTTGTCTGGGTTAAACTAGGAGCCAAGATCAGTTTGGGGAGGGAAAAAATCAATATAGTTTCTAATCAGGCCAAGAAGTGAGCATCTTGCCATTATGCACATGATAGTCCCATAGTCTGCCTGAGAGGAAAGGAACCAACAGTCTGCATATCTTCTTCTTCTTCTTCTGCGTTCGATATCAGTCATGCTAAACATTGAGTCCCGTCTGGGTCACAAATAGGATTGTGCGTTTAAGGTCGCCACCGGTCCCCCATAGCTTCTCTTGCAATGTGGCTCCTTTGGGCCAGATCCACAGTCTTTGCTGGGAGAGGTTAGGGCAGTACTGTAGTATGTGCTCAGGGGTCTGTCTTTCTGCTCCACAATCACAGGCAGCAGATTCTTTTATGCCTATCCTGTACAAGTGTGCTCGAAGACCACAGTGTCCAGTCCGAAGTCTAAAAATTGATGTTTGTTCTTTCCTGTTGAGTTTGTTTATGCTGTCACTCTCTGGTCTGTAATCTCCATTCTGCCTTCTCCACTCCCGTTGAAAGACTGCTTTAGCGCTGTTTTGGTTTCCTTGTAGCTGTGTGGTGGATGAGGTTGTGAAAGATTACTCCCAGCTTTTGGCAACTCATCTGCTTTCTCATTTCCTTTAATACTACAGTGGGCTGGTATCCACTGCAAGACCAGTTCTGCTTCCTTGGAGAGTAAGCCAATGTTGTTCCTTAGATCAGCAATTAGTTTGTCTTGTTTTTTGCTGGATAGTGCTTGGAGAACAGACAATGAGTCACTAAGTATAACAATTTGGTGCCTTCTGTGTTCTTGAGTGATGAGATGTTGGACTGCAGAGAGGGGGCAGTTGCCTCAGCTCTGAAGTTAGTGCAGATGTAACCTGCTGTTAGAGAGAGAGAGAGGGGAGAGAGAGAGAGAGAGAGAGAGAGAGAGAGAGAGAGAGAGAGAGAGAGAGAGAGAGAGAGAGAGAGAGAGAGAGAGAGAGAGAGAGAGAGAGAGAGAGTTTCTGCTTTCCTGCTAGGGGGTTTAATGTATATTCCACAACCCCCTTTCTGACGTCATCTATAGCAGATCCGTCGGTGAAAACCTGAGTCCAAGTTGTGTTTGGATACTTCTCATCAAGCATAGCAAGAGCCAGGGTTCTCTGTTGTGTCTCCGTCTGGGCATCTTTTGAAGTGATTCCTGGTACCTTTAGGACTACATTTGCTTTCTCTGGCTTGCTTGTCCATGGTTCTGGCCTAAGTTTTTCGCACAGTGCAACATCTGGTCTGCATATAAATAAGTCGAGGAGTGAGTGTATATTATTTTTAATCACATTCTATATGTTCAACTTCTGTAGCTGTTCCACCTGCAGTCACTGGTTCCGCTAGACTGCTGCCGGCTGGTCAAGTACGACGAGTACCAGGACTCACTGGAGAAGTCATTTGAAGGAGAGGAGAACTCAACAATCTCTGTGTTGTTGGATGGGGTCAAATCCAACTATTCCTTTGACCTGCTCCTGGAGACCAGAAAACCCAGCCAGACATTCCAAGAGTACAAGCCCGGAGGTGTGTGTTTAATTCCAGCTTTTTTTCTTTCTTTCTTATTATTTGTTTTAAATGAGATATGTGAGAAACATGGTCCAAGTGTGAAGAAGGGACAGAGTTCGCAACCAGACATTATGTCATAATCTAGAACTTGAGTGGATCAGTCATATTTACGTGGGGAGATCAAGAACCAGGAAAATGACCACCATGATGACTCAGGGTACACTGGGAAGACAACATCCGACAGTCCGTGACTGAAAGAGGACTGGAATGGAACAAAGCCAAAAAAGAAAACTGCTGACAGAAGCCTGGCAATCTCTCTAGCCAACTCTACACCCCAAGGTAGAAGGGGATTGACTTTAAGAACATGTATTTACTTTTGCCTAAACTAAGATGGTGTTTGGCCACTGGTTAAAAGAAGCATTTAGGACATGTCTACTACCCCAAGTGGGTTCCTTTAGGGATAGAACGAGAATAGTCCTACTGCCTCCCTACCAAGCATGTTATATGAGTTGACTGATTTGGGGTTTCCTTCAAAGTCGGACTGTATCTGCCTGAGAAGTAAGGAACCACAAGCCTGCATAGCAATAAGCCAGATCTGTGAAACAGATATGCACACAACACTCAAGTTCTGGAGCAAGGCTAAAGTCTGGAGGTGGACAAACACCAAGAACTTTCTGCAGAAGTTGACAGCCAGTGAGCACGAAAAAAAAGACCACTGGTTAAAAGATGCTTCATTAAGGCGCTTAGGAACACCTAAAAGTGCTCACTCACTGTCAGTATATATGGGGATGCTAAGTAGCCATGGTAGAGTAGTGGTTAGACACTACCCTCTTGTCCTGAATGTCTTGGGTTCAAGCAAATTGGTTTTCAATTTTGAAATTGGCTACCAGGTTAGCTGTGCCTCAGATGGGAAGTAAATGTGGTCGGCATAGTGTTGACCACATCACCAACCAATGCTGAAGTGGTAAGCACCATATGCCTGAAGCCCCTCTGGCATAAGAAGGCATCCGTGGGTGATGTCAGTATAACGCTTGCCGCCTTTACTTCCAAGGACACTTCCGAGGACATTATGTGGCTCCCAGGTTGACCCAGCCTTAAGTGGGTACTAGAAAAAGAGGTAAAGGCGACCTGCATGATGTTGCCCACATCTGAACCAAATGCCGTTTGGTCTGTGAAATATAGGTCAAGCCATATATTACCATAACGTCTGAAGGTGTGGAAAGTGATCCTTTACTTTTTACTTTACATTATTGTAGACAGTATAATGATTTACACCTGTTAAATGATGATTGATGGCAGGTAGGAGTTTTGAGGCTAATGTTTGTCCTTTGTGTCTGTCGGCAGGTGTGACAGTCAAGGTGTACCTGGTGGACATTAACACGGGCCTCATTCATCTCCCAGTCAACGTGAGGGCCTACCATGTCCAGACGATGGCCGAGTTCAAAAATCAGCTCCAACAGGTCTGTTTGGCTTCTTCTGTGTTCATCTGAGGGCTTTATGCTTTACAGCATGGTTGCAATATTTGTACTTTTCTCCCGACAGATCCAGCTTCTTGGTCAGTTTGTTGCCAGGGTTAACTGTTTAAGTCCCAGAAGATTTTGCTGCAGTTGTCCAAGAGGGATGTTAACATGAAAAAAAGGATGAATATATTAGTTTCAGACAAGTAAATACTATGCCAGATTTCTTTACTGCATTCAGACCAAAAGCGTATTGTATGTCATAGTTGGTTCCAGAGGTCGTTCCCAACTTTAAAAACCTGTAACTCAGTAACAATTTATTGTAAGTTGTTGAAATTTGGCATGCAATCTTTTAATCCACATGTCTTTGAGAAACTTAAAAAAAAAAAAAATAAAAACAAGCATCTACTTTTAATTTAGCCTTATTTGCGAAATCAGAAAAAACAGACACAGATTCAGAGGATACAGAATGCTTACGGGAACTTTTCAGAACATAAAATTGCATGCGTTTTACAGGCATTTCACTCTCAGGCGGTAATCTCCAGCATTAGCCTGCTGTGAGAACACTTTTTTTTCCCATTGTAGATGGTATATGCTGTCAAAATAATCGCCATACATCTATGCACATGTGAATTCATTTCCGAACAGTCTCCAAGTGTGCGTCAGATAGTGCAGTTCTGTGTTTTAAGGGTACATAAATTATTAGCCAAACAAAGAAATTTTCCGCTTTAAAAAAAAACAGCAGCACCTGTGCATCTGTAAATTATAAATCATGAGAACGTGTGAAATGTAAGGCTGCAAGCACACATTTGTGTTATAATCTGTTCTGGAGTTTTTGAGATATTTGTTAAAGTGTGAGGGCACGACCTTTGAAACGCTCTGTAACACATGCTGCGTTGTTTAAGGGCAGTAAGGGTTAAAAAGCTCTGTAGCACATGCTGCGTTGTTTAAGGGCAGTAAGGGTTAAAACGCTCTGTAGCACATGCTGCGTTGTTTAAGGGCAGTAAGGGTTAAAACGCTCTGTAGCACATGCTGCGTTGTTGAAGGGCAGTAAGGGTTAAAACGCTCTGTAGCACATGCTGCGTTGTTGAAGGGCAGTAAGGGTTAAAACACTCTGTAGCACATGCTGCGTTGTTTAAGGGCAGTAAGGGTTAAAACGCTCTGTAACACATGCTGCGTTGTTTAAGGGCAGTAAGGGTTAAAACGCTCTGTAACACATGCTGCGTTGTTTAAGGGCAGTAAGGGTTAAAACGCTCTGTAGCACATGCTGCGTTGTTGAAGGGCAGTAAGGGTTAAAACACTCTGTAGCACATGCTGCGTTGTTGAAGGGCAGTAAGGGTTAAAACGCTCTGTAGCACATGCTGCATTGTTTAAGGGCAGTAAGGGTTAAAACGCTCTGTAACACATGCTGCGTTGTTTAAGGGCAGTAAGGGTTAAAACGCTCTGTAGCACATGCTGCGTTGTTTAAGGGCAGTAAGGGTTAAAACACTCTGTAACACATGCTGCGTTGTTTAAGGGCAGTAAGGGTTAAAACGCTCTGTAACACATGCTGCGTTGTTTAAGGGCAGTAAGGGTTAAAACGCTCTGTAGCACATGCTGCGTTGTTTAAGGGCAGTAAGGGTTAAAACGCTCTGTAGCACATGCTGCGTTGTTTAAGGGCAGTAAGGGTTAAAACGCTCTGTAACACATGCTGCGTTGTTTAAGGGCAGTAAGGGTTAAAACACTGTAACACATGCTGCGTTGTTTAAGGGCAGTAAGGGTTAAAACACTCTGTAGCACATGCTGCGTTGTTTAAGGGCAGTAAGGGTTAAAACACTCTGTAGCACATGCTGCGTTGTTGAAGGGCAGTAAGGGTTAAAACGCTCTGTAACACATGCTGCGTTGTTTAAGGGCAGTAAGGGTTAAAACGCTCTGTAACACATGCTGCGTTGTTTAAGGGCAGTAAGGGTTAAAACACTCTGTAGCACATGCTGCGTTGTTTAAGGGCAGTAAGGGTTAAGCTGCTGCAGTTTTATCACGCAGCACATGCAGGATATGTTGTCTACCTTTTCTTCTGCGTCCTTCTAATCATCCTCATTTTCCTAATGCTGTATATTCTACTTCTTCATCCTCATGTATATTTCCCATCTTTTTTTCTGTTGTCCTCTATATCATCTTTACCCAATTCTTCTTCTTACGTTAAAAAAAACCCCCAAAAAAACACAATAAGATTCCAGCTTTCTGCTTTTTTCTATCGTCCCTCGCCCTTCACTCTCTCTCCTTGTTTTTTTCAACTACTGTGTTCCTCTTCTTCTTTATACCCCATTTCTTCCTTCTCTTTTTCTCTCACCTGCCGTCGTATCAAATTTGTTTCCTTCTTCAGCATCTATAGCAACCTGTAGCTGTTATTGTAATTAACTAATTTTAATCTTTAAGGATCACTCCATTATCAAAATTTTTATTAATTTTTTAAGGACCGGCCCATTATGAAATTATTAATTTATTCTTATTTATTAATCAGAATCAAATTATTAAAATAATAGATTGTGTTAAGGATCAGACCATTTAAGATAACCCGTTATCAGAGTAATAGTTGATTTTTTTTAATGATCAGTCTGTAATTATATTTAAACCAAAAGGTGGGCTGCGTGGTCTCGAGTTATGGCATCCACCTTGAGTGCTGGAGGTCCCGGGTTCAAACACGTGGACTTCTAGTAATTTCCCCCAGGCTCTGGGTAGTAAGTCTGGACCCCGGTGTGTATTGTTGCGCACATAAAAATTACCTTGGCAGTTAAGAATCGAAAAGAGAAGCCTTACAGAGCTGCCCGGGCACAATTTTAAGTTAAAAATCTACCCAAAGTATTTCAGGATCTTTGCCAGTGCTACAGAGTTCACGCACTGCGCTGAGTTTCTTCAGACTCTAGCTTGAATTAAAAGTAAAACGGAGCACTTATGGGTTACGCCTAAGTGCCATGATGTTGATCCGTCAACTAAAACTATATAAAAAAAAAAAAGTAATGCTAAGGTTCAGTCCATTCTCAAATGATTATTTTACTAAAACAGAAGTACATGCAACACTGAAGTCCTGGAACTAAAGTCCACTCACTGAGGAACAACCAGGACTTTCTAGTTGAGTTCACAGCTGGTGAATACAGAAGAAGAAGAAGAAGAAGAAGAAGAAGAAGAAGAAGAAGAAGAAGAAGAAGAAGAAGAAGAAGAAGAAGAAGACAAATGGAATGATAATACATGTAATTTTGTTCGTTTGCAGGTTTTAGGTTACCCTTCGGCTAAGATGAGATGTATTCTTGAAAAGTTCCCAAATGACCTTCGACCTTTGACAGACCCACAGAAGACTCTCAAAGCTGAGGGGTTTTACAAATCAAACAAAGTAGGTGCAGTTTTGAAATAGATCGTTCTGTATTTTCATAATTATTAGCCGGTTCTTTCGTAATATCCTACCCCAGATGACATAAAAGGGCAGTCCAACATTTTAGAGGGTGGTGTCCCGCCTCTCTGATGCTTTTACCGGTTCCCAAAACGTAGAACTGGCCCTAACCCCAACCCACCTACGTCCCACGAGAGAGTGCAGCCTAGGTCCCATGACCTCATGCAGCCTATCCACCACCCCCTGAAATATTAGTGTGTCCCGTGACCTGTGGATTTCCCCTGTTTGGGGTATGATATTAAGAAAGCACCTATTAGCCTCCACCAAGAGGCTGATTGGCACCTTTCAATTTGTACAGATGATAGTGTTATATTGTACTATGAGGAGGCATGGGACTTAACAGCCGATGGCGAGTGTGACTAGCACGACACGCCCCCGTTAAGAAATTATAGCATGGGATTTCAGAACAGTTGTCAGCATTTGTGTTTAGTCTGTTTCCTCTCAGATGCTCAGCTCTCCTCCTTTGTGCAGTAATTTCTTCCTTCATTCTGATTCCCTTCCTGATGTACCACCTCCACACATCACAGTCCATGGCATTTTGTTCCCACAAGTCCACCTAAATACCTGTATCATTCATGTCCTGTTTGCACACATCTTTATATTATAGTAGAGGTCAGCCTCGACATCTTTAACCCATCTTTAATTCACAATAAAGGATGTATCCAAGAAAGTCAGATAAACTGTTCTTCCCAACACTTGCTTCATCACCTCTCTGAAAAGAGACAAGGTATCAGACTAAGGAAAGGACATTACAGATATCACCAACACATGCTGAAGGTTATCAGTGTAGAAAACATGAGAGATGGGTCTCTGCAGTTTGGCATCAGAAAATACTGAGAATATACTGCAACACTGTCAACTGTAAGCTGCTCACTGAGAGGCAGTCTGTGTCTTTTCCTACCTCTTTCAGTACAAAGCAGTAGGGTACATCGAGAGATTTGGACTGCACATTAGATTTCATCAAGAAGAATTGAAGAAGAAGAAGAAAATAATAATCATCAGTTGTCATCCCACATCTAATGACTCTCTGTCCTGTTTTGTTGTTGTTATTACATTCTTTAAAAAATAACCTCATTTTCATGTTTTACAGTTGTTTACATTTTCCACAAATTTGCTACAATTAAGCCAGTTTAATTTTATGTGTTGTCAGTTTGTGAGTGAAAGATGGATAAGAAGAGGGCTGATGACTTCACCTCACAATGCAAGAACCATGAGATACTTTTGGGTAGTAGTGATTTACTAGAGATGAGGTGTGGAGAGGCAGAATTACCCGTCGTCTTCTTATAAAAATGTAAATCTTTGCATGACTTCGCTGGATATGGTCAGGGCAGTTTAGGAGCAGGTGAACAATGCAGATGCATGAAGTGATCATTAGGGTGTGGGGAGATTAGTGCAGCAGGGGATCCAGGGATACTTGACACTCAGCGGAAAGGCAAGATGAACATACAACCAGATTGCTGCTGGGAACATTTGAAGTAAAACCCTTCACTGGCTGCTTAAGATGAGGACGAAGCGCTTATGGGAATGTTTTGAGTGCTGTGTTCTTAGCTTAACACTCAACACATCATCCTGTTACCCTTTTATTAAAGTCACATGAGGCTCACAGTCTGTTCATCCAGTCTTTTTTAAATCCTATGCAATCCTTCCAATATCTTAGATAGAATCCAGTCCATAACTTTTGGACATGATTTCCTAAGACTAAAATTAAAAATTCATATATGCTGTCTGTTATTGAATGTGCTCATGTCATAAACATACGTCATCCAGGTATTTGTAGAGGCCTCAGGGGATGAGGTGGAAAACTCCTTGCCGTACCCAGAGACACGGCTGTGCCATTTACTTGACCAGTACCAACACACAATCCGAGTGACCTGCTATTTGCCAAGTCAACGTGAGTCATTCATTTTATTATAAACATTATATTATGTAAAATCCCACTGGGGCCCCAGTTTAGGAGAAAAGCAAAAAATAGACTCGCTGCCTCCCCACTTCCTGCCGGCAAGCATGACCTATAAGGCAACTAGCTAGAGGTTTGCTGAAATAAGATTTGTTTGGCTGAAAGGCGCAGATATGGCATCCTTGATCAAAACTGTGTCACTTTCTATGCAGCTTCTGGGGAACTATTTTTGGGGAGGACAGAATAGACCCCCTAGCAAGAATGTCCTAACTGGTGACTTATTTGGGGTGTGTGCTTTAAAGGTGTGGGGGGGGGGGGGGGGGGGGGGCGCTAAGTGGTCTCTAGGTATGATGTCCGTCTCAAATGCTGTAGGTCCTGGGCTCGAGCCCTGATTTTTCACGTAGACTTCTAGTAATTTTCCCTGGTCTTTGGGTAGTAAGATATCACGCCTGTGTATATTCTAGCGCTCGTAAAAAATCCCTTGGCAGTTGAAAATCTAAAAAAGAAGCCTAGGGGCGCTGCCGGTCCAAAATTTGGAGTAAAAAATCTACCCAAAGTATTTCAGGATCATCGCCAGTGCTACGGAGTTCGTTCACTGCTCTGAGATTCTTCATACTCGGGCTTGAGTTAGAAGTAGAACGGAACACTTATGGGTTACACCCATGATGTTGAACAGTCAAATAAACATAAACCTTTAAAGTCATAGGGCAACTGTAACTCTGTTTATCATCTGTATTCATTTGTTTAAGCTGGTTCTACTCATCGATGCAAAGTATTAACATCATCTTTTGTGGTCAAGTGTCTGATTGACACATGCTATCATATATCTCGATGTACAACAAATTTAAGATTGGCCAATCGGCCATGTGTACTTGTGGACTGGCACCTGAAACAACAGATCACATCCTTCAAGACTGTCCCATATTCAACGCTTTCAGGCAAAACATTTGGCCAAAAGAGACACTTGTGGAAGTCAAACTTTACGGGCCGCTTAGTGAATTACAAAAGACAGTGAAATTCATACAAGAGACGGCTTTGCAGATATAGACAATTTATTTCATGCGAACGAAAGAAGAAGAAGATATATTTCGATGCTATGCATGCTCTCTATGGGGGTTTTGAGAAAATCAAACATGTTCTGGATCCTCTATCCAGCAGCCAGCAACCAGATTTGTCAAATACATGTACATGCAAAACTCAAGGCTTGGAACAAGACCACAGAAAAAGGACAAACAACCACAGCTGTCCACCAGAATTTACAGCCGGTGAATGCTCAGATAAAAAAAGAAATGACAGCACAGTGGGTCAACCAGCCCTTTAAGGTTGAAGACAGAAAAATAAAAATAAATGTAAAATGTTTCATTTACTCGTTTTAGCATTGTAATGAATGACAAGAAAAACAAAAAATTAGCCAAGCTGTCTTAGAAGAAATTAACTCACAAAGAGAACTGATTACATACATCAGAAGGAGACAATCTGCAATCTTTTGTCATATCATGAATAGGAGACAATCTGCAATCTTTTGTCATGTCCTGAGGAGGAGACAATCTGCAAGCTTTTGTCACGTCATGAGGAGGAGACAATCTGCATTCTTTTGTAATATCCTGAGGAGGAGACAATCTGCAATCTTTTGTCATGTCATGAGGAGGAGACAATCTGCAATCTTTTGCCACGTCATGAGGTGGAGACAATCTGCAATCTTTTGTCACATCATGAGGTGGAGACAATCTGCAATCTTTTGTCACGTCTTGAGGAGGAGACAATCTGCAATCTTTTGTCACGTCTTGAGGAGGAGACAATCTGCATTCTTTTGTCATATACTGAGGAGGAGACAATCTGCAATCTTTTGTCACGTCTTGAGGAGGAGACAATCTGCATTCTTTTTTCATATACTGAGGAGGAGACAATCTGCAATCTTTTGTCACGTCTTGAGGAGGAGACAATCTGCATTCTTTTGTCATATACTGAGGAGGAGACAATCTGCAATCTTTTGTCACGTCTTGAGGAGGAGACAATTTGCATTCTTTTGTCACGTCTTGAGGAGGAGACAATCTGCATTCTTTTGTCACGTCTTGAGGAGGAGACAATCTGCATTCTTTTGTCATGTCATGAGGAGGAGACAATCTGCAATCTTTTGTCACCTCATGAGGAGAGGACAATCTGCATTCTTTTGTCATGTCATGAGGAGGAGACAATCTGCATTCTTTTGTCATGTCATGAGGAGGAGACAATCTGCAATCTTTTGTCATATACTGAGGAGGAGACAATCTGCAATCTTTTGTCACCTCATGAGGAGGAGACAATCTGCATTCTTTTGTCATATACTGAGGAGGAGACAATCTGCAATCTTTTGTCATGTCATGAGGAGGAGACAATCTGCAATCTTTTGTCACGTCTTGAGGAGGAGACAATCTGCATTCTTTTGTCACGTCTTGAGGAGGAGACAATCTGCATTCTTTTGTCACGTCTTGAGGAGGAGACAATCTGCATTCTTTTGTCATGTCATGAGGAGGAGACAATCTGCAATCTTTTGTCACCTCATGAGGAGAGGACAATCTGCATTCTTTTGTCATGTCATGAGGAGGAGACAATCTGCATTCTTTTGTCATGTCATGAGGAGGAGACAATCTGCAATCTTTTGTCATATACTGAGGAGGAGACAATCTGCAATCTTTTGTCACCTCATGAGGAGGAGACAATCTGCATTCTTTTGTCATATACTGAGGAGGAGACAATCTGCAATCTTTTGTCATGTCATGAGGAGGAGACAATCTGCAATCTTTTGTCACGTCTTGAGGAGGAGACAATCTGCATTCTTTTGTCACGTCTTGAGGAGGAGACAATCTGCATTCTTTTGTCACGTCTTGAGGAGGAGACAATCTGCATTCTTTTGTCATGTCATGAGGAGGAGACAATCTGCAATCTTTTGTCATATACTGAGGAGGAGACAATCTGCAATCTTTTGTCACCTCATGAGGAGGAGACAATCTGCATTCTTTTGTCATATACTGAGGAGGAGACAATCTGCAATCTTTTGTCATGTCATGAGGAGGAGACAATCTGCAATCTTTTGCCACGTCATGAGGTGGAGACAATCTGCAATCTTTTGTCACATCATGAGGAGGAGACAATCTGCATTCTTTTGTCATATACTGAGGAGGAGACAATCTGCATTCTTTTGTCATATACTGAGGAGGAGACAATCTGCATTCTTTTGTCATGTCATGAGGAGGAGACAATCTGCATTCTTTTGTCATGTCATGAGGAGGAGACAATCTGCAATCTTTTGTCACCTCATGAGGAGAGGACAATCTGCAATCTTTTGTCATGTCATGAGGAGAGGACAATCTGCAATCTTTTGTCATGTCATGAGGAGGAGGAAACTGGAATATATTATGATGGGTGAGACAGTTAGAGGAAAAAAAGACGCAGAGGGAGACAGAGAATGGCATGGATGAGAAATGATTAAAAGTACATGAGTTAGAAGGCTGTGGATAGACGTAACTACCACTGCCTCATAGGCATGGACTGTAGGAAGAAGTAACTTGTAACTTTAAAACATGAATGGTGTTTTAGCTGAACATGAGGGGAACTTTTTTCCTTTTGTTTTTTTCACAGTTTTTTTCTTTTTCTTTTTCTTTTTTTCCAGGGATGAAAAAGAACCTTATTGGCTCATTTAGTCTTTCCCCTTCTGCATTGGGGTATAGAGATACCACATTGTCTTGAATGTTCACTCTGTCCTCATCTGCCCTTGGACACATAGACAGGTCCTCATCTGCCCTTGGACACATAGACAGGTCCTCATCTGCCCTTGGACACATAGACAGGCACTTATATGTTGTCACACTACTCCCAGTGTAAAGTGGATCAGTAACTCAACTGTTGTTACACTGCTCCTCCCAGTGTGAAGGAGGATAATCAATTATCTGTCATTACACTTCTCCCAGTGTGAATAAGGATGGTCACTTATCTGTCGTTACACTTCTCCCAGTGTGAATAAGGATGGTCACTTATCTGTCGTTACACTTCTCCCAGTGTGAATAAGGATGGTCACTTATCTGTCGTTACACTTCTCCCAGTGTGAATAAGGATGGTCACTTATCTGTCGTTACACTTCTCCCAGTGTGAATAAGGATAGTAACTTATCTGTTGTTACACTTCTCCCAATGTGAATGAGGATAGTCACTTATTTGTTGTTACACTTCTCTTCCCAGGGTGAACAAGGATAGTCACTTATCTGTTGTTAGACTTTGTCTCCCAGTGTGAAAGATGATGGTTACTTTTTTGTTGTTAGACATCTCCTCCCAGTGTGCATGAGGATAGTGATTTATCTGTTGTTAGGACTTCTCCTTCCATTGTAAACGAGGATAATCACTTATCTGTTGTTAGACTTCTCCCACTGTAAAAGAGGCTCAGTAACCTATCTGTTATTTAACTTCTCCTCCCACTGTAAAAGAGGCTCAGTAACCTATCTGTTATTTAACTTCTCCTCCCACTGTAAAAGAGGCTCAGTAACCTATCTGTTATTTAACTTCTCCTCCCACTGTAAAAGAGGCTCAGTAACCTATCTGTTATTTAACTTCTCCTCCCACTGTAAAAGAGGCTCAGTAACCTATCTGTTATTTAACTTCTCCTCCCACTGTAAAAGAGGCTCAGTAACCTATCTGTTATTTAACTTCTCCTCCCACTGTAAAAGAGGCTCAGTAACCTATCTGTTATTTAACTTCTCCTCCCATTGTGAAAGAGGATCAGTAACATTCCTCTTGTTACACTTCTCCTGCCATGTTAACCTGGAGGAATTGGGAAGTTGTATATACAGTTGCATAAAAACATGTCTGTTTTTGTTTTCCCAGGAGCGGTTGAAGAGTACCAAGCTTCATTGAAAGAAGTGCAGACCAGATCTCCACTCACGGGAGAACATCCCGGACCTCACCTATACTCCAGCAGGACACTGTCTTCGCTGCCATCTCCCCAGATCAACGCTGGAGTCTCTGAGTTGTCACAGCTGGATGAAGGCATCAGTGAAAATGACTCTGCTTTCTACAGCGGGGGAACAAACTCCAAGCACTCGCTGGCGGGCTTTGAGCATGGGTCGAGTTTCTCTATCAGCAGCACTGCTGTCAGCGACACTCGAGGTGTGGGAATGTTGTCTAACCTGTCGCATAAAGCAGGTGGTCCGGCGGCTTCGTTTGAGGAGGACCTGGAGAATGGGCTGGACAAGAGCGACACACCAAGGCTGATCAGCGATTGCGAAGAGTCCCAGTCTAGTGGTATAGGTGAGCACTCCAGGAGGGTGAGGAATCACACCCCGTGCTCATCCCGACCCCATTCGTCCTCCCACGAACATTTAACAGTGGACATGGCACATCTCTGTCATAAACTGTCTTCGACTGGCTTGACCAGTTCGCGCAGTGACCCGTCCATCTACCACACCTGTGCTGATCATAGTGATGATTCTCTTCAGTGCTTGGGTTCGGGTCCCAGCATGGGGAGCCAGGACACTAGCACCAGTGCAGAGTTCAACTTTGGGGGGTCAGGTCCCGACCCCGACCCAATTCTGTCTTCTCCAGAAGACGGGTACGGATTTGAGGATGATAATGAGAATGAGAAGGAAAACGAGATGGCACCGGTGAATCCACGGACATTAGGCAGTGGGCGAAGAAGTGGTATAGTCATTCATGATTTAGACTTAGCACCAATCAACAGTCAGTTTCACACTCTCAGTTATTCCGCTCAGTTCCCCATTGGTAATTTTCAACCCGAAGAAGACTGGGACAGAGAAATTGAAATTGATCAGGCTCAACAGTCTAGCCATAGTTCTTTCCCTCCTTCCTCATCACTTCCTCATTCCTCTTGGAGTTTTCCTCCCGACCGTGAAAACACCACGTCACATTTGTATTCTTCTCCTGCATACGAGAACGCAGACAATTTAGAGGTTGATTTAAGTCGAGCTAAATACCAGCCGCCTCCACCACCACCTCCTCCTCCTCCGCCACCACCACCGCCTCCCTTAAAGTTGAATGAGCGGAGCAGCTCCAAGAAAGCTTTGGTCTCCAGCAAGCAGAACAACAACGAAGATGAAGTGGAGGAGGAGGAGGAGGAGCAGGAGGTAAAGAGGTATTTCCATGCTGTGTTGATTGAAACTTCAGAAACTGAAGAAAGAGGTGAGTTTCTTGTAATTTGTCTCATTTTTATTGTTGGGCGTAGGTTGGGGGGGGGGGGGGGAGGGGGGAGATTGATTTTATTACAGGCCCAAGGGAACTGCTATGGTTAAATGGCTAGTCATTCACCTGCGTATCCAAAGGTCGTGAGTTAGAATTCGCATTAAGCCCTATTTTTTAAGACATGACCTTGGCTCTCAGGTCGACCCAGCCTTGTTGTTGTTGTTATCGATCCAGCGGCGCAAGAGCTTTCGCCCTTTGGCCCAATGCCATGTAGTGGAATTTGCATGTTTTCACAAGCTGTTCTTTTCCTCCGTACAAGGTGTTCCACTTGTCTAGTCTCGGAGGGAGTAGCGTTCTTCTTGTCTCACTGAGTTATGGGCACTCAAAGAGATGGTGTTCAACAGTTTCGTAGGGGTAGTTACATAGCTGGCACTCTGGGGAGTGTTGTGGCTGTATTCTGTTTAGGTGTCCATTGAGTGGAGTGTGTTGCGTTCTAAGTCTGAAGATGGTGGCCTGGTCCCTTCTTGTTAGATGGTTAATGCTGTCATTAGGATCAGGGCCAGACATATGTCTATACACCTCTCTTCCAGTGTCTCCCATGGCCCATCTGTTTAACCAAGTCTCTTTGTTTATAGCTCTTTTCAGTGTTTTTGCTGTCTGGAGACAGCCTTAAATGGGTATCAGTAAGAAGTCTCGGGAAGTAAAAGTGGCCAGCGTGAGGTTGACCATATCACCTATCGAGGACCGACAGCCTCATATCTCTGATACACCATGGGTGTTTAAGGGACCTTAGGTCGGTAGTTTTTACTCTTCCAATACTGCAGTCCGCAGGATAAGCACCTTCTAGGATGAGAATCAAAAGATGTTGAATCCTCTGGAAATTGTAATTTTGTGACGTTGGAGTTACCAGATTTTAAATGTTTTTATTTCTTTGTTTTGTTAACGAAACAATTTTTCCTTTTTTTTTTGGTGGAGCGTAAACGGGTTGAGAAACACTGTTCTAAACTCTGTGAAAGGCTGGCCTTTAGCCAGTATTTGCTATAGGGTTAAAACAAAAAAATATGCAACTTCTTATATCCACAGTTTTAGCCTCTTTTGTCATCACTCATTCTCTCTTTATGTTCCAGCCATTTCAGTCTGTTAGATCTTGTGATGCCAGTGAAAGGTGGTGATTTAAACAGATTATGATATTCATTGTCATTGACCAATATCAACAAACACTGAAGAATTGAGCTGAGCGCATTTGTGTTGAATTAAGTACGGAAACAGCACTCTGGATATTCCCATAAGCGCTTCATCCCTACCATCAGCCGATGTGTGAAAAATGATCTTTACTTATTTTACTTACTTTTTAATCATACTTAGCCCTCCTCATCCTTCTTTTTTCTTCACTTTTTTCTTTTACTTTCTTATTCTCTTTCTTCTTCTTGCTTCTTCTTCTCTTTCTCCGCCTCCTCCTCCTCCTCCTCCTTCTCCTCCTTCTTCTTCTTCTTCTTCTTCTTCTTCTTCTTCTTCTTCTTCTTCTTCTTCTTCTTCTTCTTCTTCTTCTTCTTCTTCTTCTTCTTCTTCTTCTTCGTCTTCTTCAATGGACACAGGTCATGATCATTTTTAATCTGTAGGAAAATAAAAAAAAATGTCTTTTTAAATTTCATTAACAAAATTAAAACAAACGTGTACCTTTAATTCTCTGAAACTCTACCATAAGAAACTAGAAGAAGGGAAGGAGAAGCAGAAGAATCTTTGTGTCTTGGACAATGTTTCTAATTATCTAGGGATTCGAACCCCTAACCACTGAACAGACAGACAGGGTTCTAGGGCCCTGTTATAAGGAAAACAAGAATAGACACCCTGCCTACCCAAAAGCATGACGTAAGAGTCGACTCATTGGGTGCTTCCTTCAAAGTCAGAGAGCATCTGCCTGAGAGGCAAGGAACCATCAAAACATAAAAAGAGCATTTATCTCCACTTCCACATGGGCTTTAGAGAAAAAGAGCGTAAATGGGCACAAAAACAACTGGGCGGGTTGGTTAAAAGGGCTTCGAGCTGGCTTTGGACGCAACAAAACGTCATGGGAGATAGGCCTCTGTAGACTGGTGTGAACCCCTAATGGAAAGGAACTTTACATCCATTTAAAACCAAAGTGTCTGATAAAACTTCTGCCAGCGTCTCTCTAACATTTGCCAGAGTCTAACGTCTGTTCGATGAACTAACCGCCGCAAGCTTGTCACTTTGGTCGTGTAGGTAGGCGGTTAATTTGCTACTGCAGCGACACACACACACACACACACACACACACACACACACACACGGGCGTGCACGCGCACACACACGCACACACACAGATATATATATATATAACACCAAAGCTCATAATACCAGTTGAAAAACTACCTTTTTGTCTTGTCTGATCGTTCGCAAGCCCAGCAAACAAGTCCGTGGCCTAGGAGTCATGAACTGGGTCGGCCCACCTTCTGAGATTGTCTAGGGAGTAGTGGGTGGAAACAATCATCAACAAGGGATATTTTACTGAAGAACGGAAGACTCCCGCTGTGAATGCTTCCACTGTGGAGTTCTTCTTATTATTCCTTTTTCTGTGCTGCCCTTTCCTGGCTGTAATAGTTTTTGCATTATTGCGAAACTGTCGTAGCCTCTTTTAATCGTTTCACCTTCATACTTAACCCCCCCCCCGTAATAATTTAACCTTCACTAATATAATAATTCTCCGCTGCATTATTGTTGTAATTTCTCCAACTTTACTGTTACTGCTTCTCCTTATTGTTTTTATTTATCCCTGTTCAAATAATTTTTCCCTTAGTGTAATATTTTCAAGTAGAAGCTTCACATATTTTGATGTGTTCATGTGTGCTTATGTTTCAGTGTTAAATGTATCTGTTGATAAACGAATCACCCTTGGGGCTTTCAAACGACAGCTGGAACCTTACATCGGAGTAGTGTCAAATCTCTTCAAGGTACTGCACTCTTGTTTTATATCACTCTAGGTCAGCGGTTCTCAGCCCGTGGGTCGCTACCCTTTTAAAAAAAAAAGTTTCAATGACCCTTTCACAGGGGTTGCCTAAGACCATTGGAAAATACATATTCAGTGATGTTATGAAATAGCAGTGAAAATAATTTTATGATTGGGGGTTGCCACAGCATGAGAAACCGTATTAAGGAGTCACAGCTTTAGGATGGTTGAGAACCGCTGCTCTAGGTTTGTGCCAGATTTGGAAATCTGGCTGAGTGGTGTTGATGATGTCAATGGAAAGTTGCTGAAGGAAATACAGACAAGTAAAATGTAAAGGACATATCAACACTTTTATAAAAACCATACTGGAGGGGAAATGTTGAAGGCAAACGAGCAAAAGGCAGGTGGAAGAATAACACCAAAAGGTGGAGAACAGCAGTCTGAGAGATGTACATAACAGTATAAGATAATGCATGTTCTAGTTCCATTGCAGCTAATTCTCATTGTGGAGATGGCACTTGACTGATTGATTGTAATTATAGTTACTTTCAGAGAAGCCATACACAGTGGAAGTGGCCTAATTTTGTTTTTAAAGTTTTCTGTGACCAAATATTTAAAAAAAGTAATAACACATTATCTAATAAATGGGATTCAAATAAAAGAGCTTGTCAGACATCACACATTGAATATAACTGAAAGTGGGAAGGTAAGCATGTGTCCTGACAACTGTTTAATGACATGATCACTGTTGCAGGTATACAGGGTCTACTCCAACAGTCAGGAGTTTGAGAGTGTGCGGTTGTCCGACACCCTGTCATTCTTTGAAGATGGAAAGGTAGGTCCTTTTTCAGCATTCCTACCTCTTGAGATCCTCCTCCTCCTTCTTCTTCTTTGTTCACAGTCTGTAAGCTCCTGTAGAAAGTCCTGGTTGTTCGTCCATTTAGTCTTTTGCTTTGTGCTAGGATTTGAGTTTTGCGTGTACATCCGTTTAACTAGCTTATTTGTGTGCAGTTGTTTGTTCCTTGCCCCTCGGGCAGATGCACACTGACTTTGAAGGAAGTCCCCAATTGGTCTACTCCTACGACATGCTTATTGGGGAGGCAGTGGGCCTATTCTTGTTTTCCCTACAACGGGGCCCCAGAACCCACACGAGGATCTTGAGATCCGTGGCTCCGGACATCATCCACCTCTGTGCATCTTTGTGATTGGCCCTGTGTTTTTTACTTGGTGACTCCAGGTGTGTGTAGGTCTGTCTATATATTATCTCTCCCCTGTCTACTTGTTTTCACTACTAGTCACCACTTTAATAGTTCTTTGCCTCATTTGGTGAGGATAATGAAAAGGTCCCGCCCGTGACAAGAGAGAAGCTCAACATATGGATATGAGGTTAAGCTGTCATGTGTAGGACGTGACGATTCCGTGTGTGTGTGTTGGCTCTGCATTTATGGAAGCCTCTTTGGATGGTGGGGTATACCCATGATCTGCCCCTGCCTTTCTTTGAGGGCCGACCAAGCTACACGCCGTTGCCTTATTGAGTTTTCCAGGGATAACACCCAAAAATAAAGGGACAAAGAAGACACCTCACAAATAGGACTATATCTTTCTCACTAAAGAAACCAGGAAGGTTAACCCAGGAAACAATGCCCGATAAAGCTGGATGTGTCGGCCATAAGGGGCAAATATTGCAGCTATGCTGCAAACAGGCACAAGGCAATTACCTCACTCAGATAAATTGTATCAGGGAGACATCATCACTTGTTTGTTAGGAGGCAGTCTCATGGACCCGCGCGGTTGTGGAGATGTCAGCTCAACACTAGAGGAACAGGAGCCAGTCACAAGGAGCCTGGAAGACAGACACTAGAGAGGAGACATAAAATGACACATCAAACTACAGAGGCAACACACAAGATACACGGATCCATTGTTAACAGACACATTAGACAGAAACACTATTATGGAGATGTAATAGTCAACGGTCGGCTCTGTGCCTAAGTCGATGCGAACACTTCGTAATGCCTGGATGCCGGGTTCGATCCCAGCTGCGGGCCATGCGCCTTGCGTTGGTTTCGACAGTGGTATCAAGAAAGCCGACCATCCAGAAAGCAATGGCAAACTAATTAAATTTGCCTACAAAAACCACACAACAGCCACACAACAGCCAGGGGCTGTTGGGGTTGGTTCTGCAACGTCCTGTAAAGGATACGCAACTAACCTTAATAGTCAACGATCAAGCCGTTACTACCGGACAGCACTAAAAGCAAGGTGGCAGTTACAGACTCTAGAGCCAGTTAGCAAAGTACCTAGAGATGAAGAACACAACGCGACCTTAAGAGTATGTAACCGTAGAGCTAAAACAGCGGCAATTCAGAATATCATTGAAGTTGTTTGTGACATTATTGAATTATCACAATAATGGCAGTTTGGAAAAGGGTTGTTTCAAGACATTTTATTATACAAGCATCAGAGTCAGGTAAAAAGAATGAAATAAGCAGAAATTATAATCATCACCACTATCGACACGACCATCTTTCTCCTCGTCTATACCCTTCCAATTGACTCCTCATGTAGCAAACTAAAGATGAACCTAGGTGTGACATCAACATAAGCAAGGAAGACAGCTGTGCTACATAGGGGGGAGGTAGATTTTGCAAAGAAGACAGCTGTGCTACATAGGGGGTAGGTAGATTTTGCAAAGAAGACAGCTGTGCTACATAGGGGGGGGGGGGGGGGAGGTAGATTTTGCAAGAAGACAGCTGTGCTACATAGGGGGAGGTAGATTTTGCAAAGAAGACAGCTGTGCTACATAGGGGGAGGTAGATTTTGCAAAGAAGACAGCTGTGTTACAAAATGAAGATGAAGAAGATTTGGTGAGGATTTTATTTTGTCGACATTAACTCCTTCGGTACCAGAGAGTTTCACATAAGATAGCAAAATGACAAAATAATCATGATTCCAGATCATGAATACTTTACTTACAAATTGACAATATACATAGTTGTTGTGGCCATTGAGGAAAGCCAGATTTATCTAGTATAATCTGATCAAATGGAAAAAGTAAGAGAGCATATTATACTTTAGAGGGGAATCAAGGGGTAAATTTTTTTAACACACTGGGCATTGCCTGGCACTGAAAGAGTTAATGTCTAGCTCAGATGTCTTATGTTACAACTTGGAAAGAAATTTGTTCTGTAAATGGCACTCGTGTTTTATTTTCAGTTTAATATAAAACTGGGCCGAGCTCTGCGATCCGGCGAACATCGAGTAAAGGTTTATCAGCTCTCAGTTAACGATGCAGAGGTGAGTAGTTTGACCTAAATAGTCATTAGAATAAGAAACAGATTAACAGGATAACTAATTGACCCTGGAAGCAAACTGAAGAAAGTCATGAACCTGGAAATGCTTGGTGCCCCCCCCCCCCCCCCCCCCCCACAAAGGTTCAGGTGGGGTATCCTTAAAAATGACTAATCTGAAAATAAAAAAAAATAAAAAATTATTTTCATGTTTACTGGATTTTTGTCAACTTCTGGACTTGAATCTTTTTTTTACAACTGGAGTTTTGTGTGCACATCTGTTTAACAGATTTTACTTACTTGTATGCAGACAGTTGGTTCCTTGCCTCAGGCAGAAACAATCAGTCTTTGAAAGAAACCCCTAATTAGTGGACTCTTACGACATTTTTGTCATGGCAACAGTGGGTCAATTCTTGTTTTCTCTACATGGAGCCCCGGTACCCACACAGGGGGACAAAAATAAAGGGAATGATCAACAAAAACAAATAGGAAAATTAAATGGAATGCACCCCCCTGGACCTTAAAAATATATAAGCCCTGAGTTTTCCCCTTATGACATGATCAAAGATTATAGACTGTCTCCTTCTGATGTGGGCGATCAGTTCTCTTCATGAGTCAGTTTCTTTCAAAATAGATTCATTATTCTGTCTGTCCAGGGTGTTTCATCATTCGCTGCATCAACATAATTTTTCTCTATTTGACCAGCGTCCATAATTTACTTTTTATATGAAAAAACTGTTCAAAGTAAACAATTGATGTGCAACTTTTCAAAACACTAAATTGCACATGTTTCTTTGATGTTCACTCTCAGGTAATTGTCTGTAGCATTAGCCTGCCTTGAGTTATATGAGCAATGTGTCATTGTAAGTGGGATAGGCTATGAAAATAATTGCTGCACATGTGAACTATTTCCCAAAAAATCTCTAAGCCTGTGTCAGTTACTTTATATCCTATTGTTTAGGGGTACAACAGCAGCACCTGTGCAATTGTGAATTATAAAATCATAAAGACTTAGGAAATCTTAGGCCACATGCAAAAATTTGTGTTGATACTACAGGAGTTTTTGAGATATTTGTATCAAGGCACAACTTTTGAAACGCATTGTAGACCTACGTTTTTAAAGGTCAAATAGCCATTGATAGGCAATATGGTTAACATCAAGCCAGCAGCTTTTAACAGCCTAGCACATTTCCTTTTACCCATTTTTTTGGCTGGGGCACCCTCTAAGACAAGATATATTTTAAAAAGAAATATATGCCTGGTGTGGATTTAAACCCAAGTCTTTGGGTAGAAGGCAGTTTAATAGCCGCTGTGCTACCACGATTGCCTTTTTAAAATTATATTTAAATAATGATAGCAATGAACAGAATACTTTTATTGCCTCTTTTAAAATAATGTAACGATTACTTGATTGTCTTTGTTGTTTTTTTTAGCCGAGCAAATTCTTGATCGAGACCATATTTGCTAAAGGCATGACGGTCTTAGAATCCAAACAGATGATCTTAGAAGAGCTTAAAGAACAAAGAGGCATTGAAATTCCATTGGACAGGTAAGGGGACCATTTTTCAGCCAGTTTTTATTAGATCTTTTCTGTGAAGAGTTGAGCTAAGCATTGACATCATAGCACTCAGGAAAGTTCTGGTAAATGTATGTTCCTCAGCAGCCAGTAAAGAGTTCCAATGCTAATGGTACACGTGGCAGTCTTGATTACATGTCCATCTTACCTTTCTTCTTTGTGTTATGTGTTGACCAGATCTTCTGGTCACTCCCAGCTGCACTATTCACTCCAGACCCCTTTCCAGACACTAATGATCTATCTGTTCATGCTTCTGCATTATTCACTTGCTCCCAAAGGGCTTTGACCACGTCTAGCTCGTCATGCATCAATTCACTGCCCAGTGGTTCAGTGCCAGCCAATCTACCAGCCTTTTCATTTCCCAACACACCTGTATAAGAAAAGAGAAAAGATCCAGACGACTAATAAACAGATGTGAAGTATTGGAAAAGTGTTTGTTGGTGAGAGAATCAGTTAGTTGCATCAGGTTTAATCCCAGGTAGCATGGTAGTCTCCAGAGATCTCTGTGTGGGTTCTGAGGCCCTGTTTTCGGGGAAAAAGAATGGACCCATGTATGTCATAAAAGACAACTAATTAGGGATTTTAGAGCCAGATCTGTAAAACAAATGCACACAGAATTCAAGTTCTGGCACAAGACTAATTGCAGTGGACAAACCACCAGAATTTTCCGCCTGAGTTGCAGTCAGTAAACACCAGGGAGACGAGAGAAGTCTCCAAAGAGAGACTAGGAACCAGCAGTCCACATACAAATATGCCAGATCTGTAAATGGGATGTGTATGCAACACTCAGCTTCTGGAACAAGACTAAAGTCCGAAGGTGGCTGAACAACCAGAACTTGATGCTGGAGCTTACAGCCGGTGAATGCAAAGAAGAAGAAGAACTCTAAACCTTCAGCAAGTAGGTGAGCAACTAGCCGCTGCGCTGCTGAAGCTTCTGTTAGATAACATTCAAGAAAATTGAGGCTTCTGAACATAAATGTGCCCCTTGTCTTTTCTTCAAGATTTTGAGAGTTATCTATTGAGATATGTAACACCTGCTAATATCTTCTTCTTCTTCGCTTTCACCGGCTGTAAACTCCGGCCAAAAGTTCTAGTTGCTCATCCACTTCTGGAGTTTAGCCTTGTTCTAGAACCTGAGTGTTGCGTACACATCTATTTAACAGATTTGACATATTTCTATACAGACTTGGTTCCTTGCCTCTGGAGCAGATGCACTCCACTTGGAAGGAAGCCCCCCAAATTAGTCGACTCATATAACAGGCTTATCGGGGAGGTAGTGGGTCAGTTCTAATTTTTTCTCATAGTGGGGTCCCGGAACCCACATGGGGACCTGCTAATATGTTAGCGCTAGTTTTCTTCTTTGTGAAAGATCTTCTCAGTATTCTTGTTAAAAACAACAGGTACACTGGAAACCTTACTGTGCACTTGAAACCTTACTGTGCACTTGAGACCTTACTGTGCACTTGAAACCTTACTGTGCACTTGAAACCTTACTGTGCACTTGAAACCTTACTGTGCACTTGAAACCTTACTGTGCACTTGAAACCTTACTGTACACTTGAAACCTTACTGTGCACTTGAAACCTTTCTGTGCACTGACAAGGTAGCTACTTCACAGGTATCTAACCACCGCCCGGGGTTTGAAGTTCCTGACATATTGTCTGATTGCCAACCAACTGTGTCCCTTCTTGTCACTTGGACCACCTTTGTCAGATACCTCATTTCTAAGGCCTGGAGCTGGCTTTTTTGAGCTGTTGACATTGTCCCTGAATCACACCCATAGGTCAGGACAGACATATAATACAGATGACAACTGTTGCAGATGCCGATTGAGGAAGAAGTCCTGGACAAACCCCGGCACTGTGTACTTGGACAGCAATGTGTACGACAGTGAGATCCCCATTTACCCCAACTGGGAGATTTTCCTGGAAGTTTTAGATGGTGAGTAGCCTGTGCCGTTACTCATACAGCCAGATTTGTCTTTTTGTTTGAGAGATTACCACGTGAGCATGTTTTTGTATTTGCATAGATGAACGCTAAAAGTCGTGAAGTTTGACTTCATTCCATCAGATTTGATCCCAAATGGCTTGGTCTGACTCCCAAAGAAAGGCAAGCTGCCCAGAGAGAGTGTTGCAGCAGAGCACGAACCCTTTAGTCCCAGTGATTGTCCCCAATGATCTCAGTAAAAATGACACTATTAAACTGGATGACATAGTGAAGCGAACCCACGATATTCAGCATGTGAGGCAGATGACTCGGCCACTTGAGTATGATGATCCCCTAAAGTAGACAATCTCTTTCATTATACCTCTGTAAAACGTGTCTTTTAAATCTCTATATCGCGCGGATATGTTTTCAGATTTAAAAAAAAAGTCTGAAGTATAAATTATCTGATTATGTATTTTCGCATAAAGGGTGTTTATACGTGTTTTTATATAAAAGATGTTAGTATCCATGGCATAACAGTTTATACAGTGTATCAATATGTTTATGTAAGCTAGAGAGAAACATTGGGAAACATTGTACTTGTTGGGTAAAACATCCTGCTTAATATGACTTGCTGCCTTGAAATGCACATATGGAGGTCACTATGGTCCTACACAATATGTGTAACTTATTTATTTTTTCAGGGCCAGAAGAGCTGAAGGACTCCTCTCACCTAGCCATCTATGTTCGATGGTGGCACCCATCAACTCATAAGATTGAACCCTTCAGAGAGGTCGTCCTTCAACATCAGTCAGTGGAAGAACTCAAGATGAAGGTAAGCTCCGTACCCATGGTCTCCCAGTAGCTGCATCCATCTGAGGCTAAGGTAGTAGTTCTTTGATAGGTGGTGATATCTGGTGTCTTACTTTAGAGACTCAGAACAAGACGCTATAAACCAGTGTTTCCTAGTGTAAGGTCGGGGGGGGGGGGGGGGGGGTGTCGGTCACAGATGGTTTTCCATGTTGTGATACCACACAGTCCAGTATCTTCTTCCTTGCTTTCCCTTGATCCTCTTCCCCCTCCAACTGTGCTGCGTTCATAAAGTGCTCCAGTAGAAGGATGCAGGTCAGTTTGAGGAAACAAGGAGGAAGATATAGACTGGTTCTAATTGAATGAGGAGGAGGAGGAGGAGGAGGGTGTATATATTGGTTCCAGATGAATGAGTTAAGTTAGTTGCGTTTCCTTTACAGGATATTGCAGAACTTAGAAAAACAATTTTTTACATTCAGTAATTTGCCCATCGCTAACTTAACTGTCAGCTCTCAGTACCACTGTCGAAACCAACTCAAGACAAACCGCAGCTGGAATCAAACCCAGCATTATGAATCTCATTGAACGCCCAAGCTACAGTCGCCGACAAATGAACGAGTAGGAGGAGGATATATAATTGATTCCAGATAAACAAGTAGGAGGAGGATGTAGGTTGATGCGAAGTAAATGAGGAGGCGAATACAGTTTGATTCCAAATGAAGCAGGAGGATGTAGGTTGATGCGAAGTAAATGAGCAGGAGAATACAGTTTGATTCCAAATGAAGCAGGAGGATGTAGGTTGATGCGAAGTAAATGAGCAGGAGAATACAGTTTGATTCCAAATGAAGCAGGAGGATGTAGGTTGATACGAAGTAAATGAGGAGGAGAATACAGTTTGATTCCAAATGAAGCAGGAGGATGTAGGTTGATGCGAAGTAAATGAGCAGGAGAATACAGTTTAAAGAAATACAGAAATGAAGCAGGAGGATATGGGTTGATTCCAAATGAAGCAGGAGGATATGGGTTGATTCCAAATGAAGCAGGAGGATATGGGTTGATTCCAAATGAATGATGACAGGGAGAATATTCCAGATGAACAAGCGGGAGGAGTGTTAGAAACTGTTACATTTATATTATGAAGAATATTGTAATAATGGGAATATCATGATAGGTTATGATGGTTGTAAAAATGTTTTTATTTGGGTGTCTTTTTTTCAGATTTCTGAGCTGAGTGGGATTCCAGCAGAGAATGTGGAGTTTGCTAAAGTGAGCCTTTCAACAGAGATGTATTTTGTGTTTTGTTTGTTTTTATTGTTTATATTTCCTTTGTGATAGGATGTGTCTTTTTTTTTAATCGTTAATCTTTTTTTTAAATGGCCTGTTTACATTTTTGCCTTTTTGCCCTTTCAGATTGTTTTTATTTTTATTTCTACCCAATTTTTGTTTGTTTTTGTTGTTTAATATTCATTAGTGATAGGATAGTGTCTTTTGTGTGTGTATAGGAATAATGTTTTTTTTAAATCGTGGGGGGGGGGGGGGGTGGTGGTGGTGGTGGGGTGCTGTGGGGGGGGGGGTGGGATGGTGGGCGCGTGCGTGTGTGTGTGTCTCCACCCAATTTTTGTTTGTAGACTGGTGATTTGCTTTCATGTTTAAACAAATATTTATTTATTTTTACATCTAAACAGACTTCCTATATAAACAAATATTTTTATTTGTTTTCTAATATAAACAAATATTTTTTCATATCTGAACTATTTATTTTTCTGTCTAAACAAATATTTATTTTTCTGTCTAAACAAATATTTATTTGTTCTCCTTTTTTTGCACAAATATTTATTTGATCTCCGGCCTAAACAAATTTTTGTATCAGTTCTGCTGTCTAAACATTTTTTCCCCCTGTCTAAACAAGACTATTTTTTGATTTCCTAGCTAAAGAAATTTTTATTAGCTTTCACTTTCATTTATTTTTTTTTCTGTCTAAACAAATATTTGTTTACCCCTTTTTTCTATCTTAACAAACTCGGTGCTGGCTGCTTAAGATGAAGACGGAGCACCAAGTGCTGTGATGTCAATTTTTGACAACTAAATTCTGTCTTAACAGATGTGTATTACTACCGCAAACATTGAAAAGATATAAAACCAAATGAAAAGCATATCACTGCAAACCGTGAAACAAAGCTGCATGTAATTTCACAATAACATAGTCGGTCATTGTTTTCCCCAGATATAAATTGGTCAGTGTTTCCCCCAGATATAAATCGGTCAGTGTTTCCCCCGGATATAAATCGGTCAGTGTTTTCCACAGATATAAATAGGTCAGTGTTTCTCCCAGATATAAATTGGTCATTGTTTTCCCCACATATAAATCGGTCAGTTTTTCCCCCAGATATAAATGAAAAAAAGTAGTTAACGTATGCTTTAATCCAACCATCTTCCTGCCTCCAACACTTCTCACGTGTGCATGTTTTCAGGGAAAGGGGACGTTCCCTTGTGAGGCATCCATCCTGGAGATCCACACAGATCTGGAGTGGAACCCGCATGTGAGCACACTCAACATGTGGCCCCTGTACATCTGTGATGATGGCCACGTGATCTACTTCAGGTGATTACCAGCTACCTTCGTCTTTTGTGTGTTCCCCCATACATTGTTGTGTCTAGTTAAGTTTGGGCCATGTCTTCTTGTAAGCTGATTTCTTCTTCTTCTTCTTCTTCGCGTTCACCAACTGTAAACTCTGGCGGCAGGTTCTGGTTGCTCGTCCAATACTGAACTGCAGTCTTGCTTGAGAACCTGAGTGTTGCGTGTGCATCAGTTTTACAGATCTCATTCTCTTGAATAGAGACTGTTGGTTCCTTGCCTCTCCGGCAGATGCACTCCGACTTCAAAGGAAGCTCCCCAATTAGTTGACTCTTACGACATGCTTTTGGGGAGGCAGTGGGTCTATTCTTGTTTTCCCCACAATGGGGCCCCGGAACCCACACGGGGGGTAAGCTGATTTGAATCAGTGAGTCGTTGACACGTTGCAAATTGGTTGAGCATCTGTAAACTTGAGCATAGTTATAAACTTACAGAGTTTGTTGTTGTCATGTTGTAAATCTTTAGGACTGAGTCATGTCATGTAAATCTTTAGGACTATGAGTCATGTCATGTTATAAATTGGTTGGGTCTGTGAGTCATCTCATGTAAATTGGTTTTAAGACTATAATTGTCCTGTTGTAAATTGGTTGAGACTGTCATATCTTGTAAATTGGTTTTGACCGTCGCACTGTTTGTATCAGTATGAAATCTTGAGTCCTGTCCTGCTTTTTGCATCTGGTTCTATGATGGAACCAGGCTCAGATAATGCACATACAGAAATAATTAGTTGACAGATGATCAGAGCTGGACTGAGCTGTTTGTTGAAAAATCCATGACAACTTTTATGGTGTCGGTTACACTTCACATTTTATCTTCTTTATTGGCTGATAACTATTGTCAGATGTTCTCTTTTGTAAAGCTTTCTCTGTAGTAAAAGTTTCTTTATTGTAAAACTTTCTTTTTTTTATAAAGCTTGCTCTGTAGTAAAGGTTTCTTTATTGTAAAGCTTTCTCTGTAGTAAAGGTTTCTTTATTGTAAAGCTTTCTCTGTAGTAAAGGTTTCTTTAATTTATTGTAAAACTTTCTTTTTTTTACAAAGCTTGCTCTATAGTAAAGGTTTCTTTATTGTAAAACTTTCTTTTTTTAAAGCTTGCTCTGTAGTAAAGGTTTCTTTATTGTAAAGCTTTCTCTGTAGTAAAGGTTACTTAACTCATGTCGTGCTGTTTATATCTGTTAACTTCATTCGTGGCATGGTGTTTGTATGTGTAAAATCTTCAGTCATTTTATGGTGTTTGTGTCAGTTAAATCTGGAGTCATGTTATTGTGTGTGCTTTGTGAGCATGCATAAACAAGTCACCACTCAGTTGTGCTAAAAGGCAGAGTCTGGTCCTCTAATAGAGCCAGGCTCAGATGATGCACACACAGAAATGACCAGTCCACTTGTGACCAGAGCTGGACACCGACCCAGACTGAGCTGTTTGTTGAGAGATCTATGGCAGCTTTTATAGTGTCGGTTACACTTGACATTATGTCTGCTTAGTTGATTTATGATTATTGTAAAACTTTCTCTGTTGTAAGGCTTTGAGAAAATACCAATCCTCACCTACACAGTGTTTGAGATGGCACTACCTGTAGCACATTAAGCAATTTTTCCCAGTAACACTAAAAAGTGGGAATTCTTGAAACAAAAATCTTTTAAAAACAAGTTTCAGACAAGTCACTTAATAATTTAAAATTGTTTGTTTGTTTGTATACATTATAATGCTTGCTTCTGAAATATGTACAGATTTTTAAAGCGAATAATCAGCAAACATGATGAACAGAGTAAAGCAATAAATAGAATACATTCCCTGGAGCCTACAACATATGTGTATCATAATGTGACTCGTTCCATAAGCCCGTGACCTCTATAACTGGGGCTTATGGGAAGATTTGATGTAAAGTTGGCTTTAAAAAGCCATTTGGTTTGGTTTTATCAACCGTCACCTCCACGCAGTGCATTTCTAGTTAATACCTTCACATCCTGATCTCTTCAACTTTTGCGGAGACGTGAGCACAGCTAATAGCATAAACTACACGCCCCTTAAACAGGTTACTGTAAGACAAGTAAAAAAAAGTGACTTTTACAGCGGGTAGGACCCAAACGGAAGTGTCAGCTTTGTAGCTTTAGGATGTCAGAAAGTGGTGAACGTAGACAGTAAAAAGTTGTTTGCATTCAGACAGTGTCGGCCATATTATTATTGCTATTTTTACTGCTGCTGCTTCTTTTTACACCAGTGGTGCGTCGGACATAGACTAAGACTTGGATAGATCCATCAGTGGGTGACGTGCCAACATTACACCGACAGCCTTCACTTTCCAGGGCATTTCCTAGTACCCATTTTAGGCCAGAATATTATTATCTGTAGTAGAATTAGTGTATTTTTTCGTTTATAAGATGTTCACATGTGTACGTCGACTCCTGTATTTTAAAACCTTAAAATTCATAAATTAATATTTTGATGCATTTCATATATAAGACGGCGCCGATTTTAAACTTAAAAAAATCATCTTGTCTACAGAAAAATGTGTTATTAAAATTAGACAGCATTCTTTGTTTCATACGTTCCTTACAAAATCGGCTTCTGCTTTAACTCATTCACTGTCAC
Organism: Candidula unifasciata; assembly: GCA_905116865.2. Classification (NCBI taxonomy): domain Eukaryota; kingdom Metazoa; phylum Mollusca; class Gastropoda; order Stylommatophora; family Geomitridae; genus Candidula; species Candidula unifasciata. The sequence continues at coordinate 143,421 of CAJHNH020000016.1, forward strand.
CAGTTGACCACAAATTTACCGCTCACTTCTTACATGCTAAGTTTGTCGAGACACTGTGTCCCCATTTTAGCTGTTATCATAACCAGTACTGGAGGCAAAAATAGAGCCACACCCTTCCTAATAAGTTTGTTGTAAATGTCAACTAATTGGGGTTTTCCGTCTAAGTTGTAGTGCATCTGCCTGAAAGATAAAAAGAAAAAAAAAAAGCCAGATGTGTAAAACAGATGTGCATGTAAACCTCAAGTTGTGGAACAAAATCAAAACCCAGAAGTGGAGAGACAACCAGAACTTTCTGCTTGAGTTTACAACTGATAAACATGAATGACGAAGAAGATAACCTGTGCTGTGCCATTTGTTTCTTTAACACCTTTTGTTGATGACTCTGTTACAGGGACAGTCGTGAGGAACTGGTCGAGTTATCCGAGGACAGGAAGAAGGAAATACAACAGAAAGAAAACAGGTGTGTTTATGAAGGCTGTTGTAAGTGTGTTATGGAAATTAGATATCTATAATCCCTGTATGGGTTCTGGGGCCCAAGTTTGGGAAAAGTAAGAATACACCCATTGCCCTCCCAACTAGCATGTCGTCAAAAGTTGACTTATTAGGGGTTTCTTCAGAGTCGGGGTGTGTGTACCTGAGAGGTTTACAAATAAGTCAGATTAGTAAAATGGATATGTACGTAAAAGTGAAGTTCTGGAACACGACCAAAGTCCAGAAGTGGACGAACATCCAGAACTTATTCGTCAAGAGTTTACAACTGGTGAGCACAAAAACAAAAGAAAGACATGATTGACAAATTGAATTATAAACTATTGAATATATTAATAAATAGAAATAAATAACAATGTTGGCATTGATGCTTTGAATAAATTCAGTTTTCTATCAGTGATAATGGTGTGTAGATGTGATACAGTACTTACAATAACAATATGGTAATATTTCAGAATATCCAGACAGAACCATAGGATCACCTGCTCGCCGCGCAAAGAACGAGCGCTGAAAATCTACACCGATGAAGACAATAGAATTTCTCATCCCAAAACCTCACTTGAGTTAGACTGATTGTGTGCTGTGTGACCCCATAACCTCTGAACTGTAGCTATTGTCATGTAAATAATATCAAGACTGTGACATAGTGTGCCAGTTTCCATAACGTGACGGTCTCCACTTCTCTTGCAGTGAAACACCGGCACGGTGTTGCTGGCGTTACTCTGGATGTTTGTGACTTGGAAGTTGTTTACATAGCGGAGCTATGGATATCATCCAACACCTGTTTAGTATATTTGTATATTATGCCAGAGTTGGGTTTGTTTCTTGATTTGATTGTTTGTTTTGAAGTAGTGGTTTTGCAGATTCAAAAAGTGAGTTGCATCAGTCCTTTTTTCACAGTTAGTCAACTAGGCTGAATTCACTATTTGTGAAATGAGTTGGTACAAGTTTTTTTTTTATCTGAGTCTCTGCCAAGATACTGTTTCTTTGAATGGAATTAATTTTATCCTTATAAATTTGGACGAGTTTTCTGTTTATGAAATTTTGAAATCATCAGTCTTGGGGTTTCTTTTGACTAATGTGATTTTACCATTATTAGAATCTTCTTCTTCTCTTCTTTGAGTTCACCGGCTGTAAACTGGCAGAAAGTCCTGGTTGTTCAACCGCTTCTTGACTTTAGTTTTCTTCCAGGACTTGAATTTTTTTTTCTGTGCAGACTGTTGGTTTCTTGCATCTCAGGCAGGTGCACTGCGACTTTAAAGGAAGTATCAACCCTATCTTCAGGGGACCTGTTTCTTGAATGACCACAGGAAGATGTAGATAGGACTTCACCAGTTGGAGCACTAGTCCTGGTGAGTGACCACTTGATAGAAGTGAAGCTAAGGTACCACGGTCATCACAGAAAGCTGAGAGTTTCAGGTACCAATGCCTAAAGTCTTTACCACAGTAAGGATTAAAATGTGCATATAGGGACAAGTGAAGCATGACACACAGACAAGTCTTTCTTTGTTGCAGCACACACACACACACTCACACACAAGGGGTACACATGACTTGTGAAGGCTGTGAGGGTTTTTGTATGGGGATGTTTGGATATGAGTGGGAGAAGAAGGTTAGAACATATGATAATCAGGTGTAAGTTGGACAAGACCATAACAGTGTCTGTTTTATGGTAACTTAGATTGAGGTGTGTACATGCATGTATGTATGTGTGCGTATGTTTTTAAAATGAAATGCAGTTTTGATTTGAGTATACTGTATAGTCTTCGGTTACCTTTTCAGTACTTTTATGACTGATATGACTTTATAGTCATGTGTTTTGTCTTTTGTTGTTGAAATATCGCTTCTTCTACTCATACTCCTCCTCCTTCTACTTCTTCTCCTCCTCCTCCTCCACTAATCCTGTTCTGCCTTTCAGTGTCAGAATTAAAGAGGCATAGAATGTAATCCTTGGTATGGCTACACTGATGCTAGTATTTACAGTCTTGGATGTCCTATTTATCCATCTGTTTGTATGGTCAGCCTCTAGATGTGCTTCCATTATGTCTAAGTGTCAGTGCTCTCTGTGGTGCACCATCTGGTGGTAGTCTTGACACATGTCCGAACCATTTAATTTGTTGTCTCTTGACGTGTAAACCCACATAAGTATAGTGCGAAGCTGGAAATAGTGACTTCTGAGGTTCATAACTTGGACGCCTCCTGGACAGAGGAAAAAGAGGAAGAAGAGAAGGGGACTCATACTCGGCATTTCTAGAGGTTGGAGTGGGTGCCAATTCTTCTGAGCCAGTCCACTCTCATATGATCAGTTTATTACAAACTGCAATACTATACATTGCCTTATGCTCACTGTGTATGTTGTTAAAAGTGTTGACTTTCTGTTGAACAAAGATGTACTCATTATAGACCAAACTGAAGGGAAATGTGCTGGCATGGTACCTAGTGGCTCTTTGCTGTCCAGTTAAGGGCTCCTGGGTTCACTCCCCCTTTGCAGATCAGGGTGTTTGTTGAAACCTTTCTTTGAAGTAAGCCTTGATTCATGAAACTGGTATCACCCTTGATTCATGAAACTGGTATCACCCTTGATTCATGAAACTGGTATCACCCTTGATTCATGAAACTTGGTATCACCCTTGATTCATGAAACTGGTATCACCCTTGATTCATGAAACTGGTATCACCCTTGATTCATGAAACTGGTATCACCCTTGATTTATGAAACTGGTATCACCCTTGATACCTTTAAACCAGTCAGGGGATGATGTGATCAGTATCACTGGGGATGCCTTTACTTCCCAGGACATTACCTGGAACCCATTTTAAGCTGGGCCAACCTGGTAGCTAAGTTTAAAAAAAGAAATCTGCTGCTTTGAACCCTAGACATTCAAGCTGCTGGCTGATGGTCATCTAGCCACCATGGCTCTGATGTGTGGTTTCCTTTAATCTTGAAATCCATAAAAAATCCTTTTTATTTTATGAAGGTACGTTGGATTACGAGTCGGACTCGCAACACCAAGCCGCCGACGCCGCAGTAGACATAGAGTGACGCATTAAATGTAATATGTTCCCTAGACCAAAAAAAAAAAAAAGCCATTCGGAGCACAAGGAGAGCTCCTAAATGCTGTTTTTAGTAATGCATTCATTTCCTGACCTCCTCCTAAATGCTGCACAGTGTCTCCTGTCACTACAGCTCCATCAAACTATAGCTCCACCGACTGCTGTCACCACAGCTCTACCAAACTCTACAGCTCCACTGACTCGTTTCTACAGCTCTACCAAACTCTACAGCTCCACCGACTGCTGTCACTACAGCTCTACCAAACTCTAAAGCTCCACTGACTGCTGTCACTACAGCTCTACCAAGCTCTACAGCTCCACTGACTCCTGTCACTACAGCTCTACCAAACTCTACAGCTCCACTGACTGCTGTCACTACAGCTCTACCAAACTCTACAGCTCTACCAAACTCTACAGCTCCACTGACTGCTGTCACTACAGCTCTACCAAACTCAACAGCTCCACTGACTGCTGTTATTACAGCTCTACCAAACTACAGCTCCACTGACTGCTGTAACTACAACTCTACCAAACTCTACAGCTCCACTGACTCCTGTCACTACAGCTCTACCAAACTCTACAGCTCCACTGACTCCTGTCACTACAGCTCTACCAAACTCTACAGCTCCACTGACTCCTGTCACTACAGCTCTACCAAACTCTACAGCTCCACTGACTCCTGTCACTACAGCTCTACCTAAACTCTACAGCTCCACTGACTGCTGTCACTACAGCTCTACCAAACTCTACAGCTCCACTGACTGCTGTCACTACAGCTGCATCAATTTCTATGGCTCCACGACCTCTCCCACGGTAGTTTAAGCCAGACTCCCAAACACCATGTGTTTGAGGGAAATTAGACAAGAGTTGTGTGTATGAGAGAGAGAGAGAGAGAGAGAGTGTAACTGACATACATCAGGCATTTCAAACTAAAGATCCCCTGCAGGCCATATGGGTCACATATGTGTTGTCTTTTGGGCCACACACGATAACTAATCGAGGTCATTTAATTTAAAATAAAAATGTATTGCAGAAAATTTTTATTGTCGGCCGCAGGTGTGCTTGAAAAGGGCTGCATGCAGGCCGGGGGCCGTATGTTTGACATGCCTGTCCTACATATTTGAATAATGTTCTGAAAATAAACATGATGGATATGTTTCACACATTGTCTCTACCTGGTTGACTTTGTCTTATTTGTTGTGCGTTCTTTGTTTAGTTGTTGATGTTATACTTTCATGTTACACTGTTCCTGTTAGGTTTTATGCTTGATGTACTTTTATTCTTGTGGAGCCACTGTCATGTAGCGGCTAGACATTCATCTACAGATTCAAAGGTCGTGAGTTTAGCACTCATGGGGCCTTTTTATTGTTGTTGACCTTGGCTTCCAGGTCGACACAACCTTAAATGGGTATTATTTAAAATTCTGGGAAGCAAAGGCGGCCGGCATAATGTTGACTACCCACCTAATGCTGATTTGTTTATAAAATACAGTTCTAGACCTATATGCCTGAAGATGTGGAAAAGGGTCCCTGACCGGTTTCCTTTTACTGTAATTCTTTTAAAGCATGATAACGTCGAAGCCATTAATCGGCCTCTCCAGTATAGGCCCTCTCTGCCTGGCGCTACAACCATTCCACCCTGGCATCCTGAAATCTCCGGCGCTTTATTCTGAAGATAATGGCGGAGAAGGAAGTGACCCCTGTTGACCTGGCCGGCAATCATCACCCGGAGGAAAGGCAAGGCCGACATACAGACTGATACTGGAACCATCGGGATTGTAACTTTGCACAGGCTGTCGAAGATACAGACGTAGCGCTTATTGAGTCTTTTCATAGATGCATATTCGTGTGTCTGCTGTGCTGTCTGGCCATAACGTCCTTTGTTTGTTCATTGTAATTAATTTGGTAAAAATGACAAACTATTTGTTTTTTCTTAGCCCTTCTCTACCCTATAATTCCCTACGCTTTTTTAAAACATAGTGCTAATTGGAAACACCCCCCCCCCCCCACCATATAGTTTCCGGGGCGCCATTTTAGGAGGAAAACACAATAGACCCGTTGCCACCACTCCCCTCCCCAACAAGCATATTGTTGTACAAGACAACTAATTAGGGATGTTTTCTTTGGTTTTGGAGTGCATCCTTCTTTAGGCAGAGAAACCAAGAGACTGCATTAAAATTAGATCTGTAAATAGGATGTTGACACAAAACTATTTATATTTGATTTGATTAAAGAACCGACATCACAGCACTTAGGGCATTCCCATAAGCGCTCCGTCCCTATCTTCAGCAGCCAGCGATGAGTTCCGATACTAATGGTGCCAGTGGCATTCTGATTAAACGTCCGTCTTGCCTTTCCTCTTAGCCTCGAGCATCTGCTAGAACCTCTCGTCACTCCCAACTGCATCTGTCTCACCACACTGTGATGATCAATCTGCTCCTACGCACTTTACACGCTCTCCCACAAGGCACTAACCACGTCTGCCTTATCATGCATCAGTATTCCACCATGCTGTACAGAGCCAGCCAGTCTGTCCGCCTCTTCATTTCCCAACACACCGGCATGACCTGGTGAAAAAATCCAGACAATACTCCTCACCCGTGTCTTCCGTAGCGAGGCATGCCACTCTGCACGAAGCATGCCTGCAGTGGCAGCCTCCACCTCCATTTTTAAGCTGGATGTTGTGGTATCATATGCTAGGCTCTCCTGCACCAAATGTCGACCATTAACTTTTGCTAAGAAACCCCAAGCACTTCTTTTGCCTCTTGACACTAAACCGTCTGTGTAAATGATCAAATCTTCTGAGCGAGCATTATCTTGAATTAATTGCTGAATTTTCACCTTTGTGGCACCTGCTGGCCAGTCTCTGCATTCCCGGCTCAATGTAATTACGACCCTACACAAGTCTGACTGTTCATGTGGCACTTTGACCCACTCCTCTCCTCGCCTAATGTTCCCAAGGATGCAAACCTATCTGATTGTATCTTCTGCCTGAGCCATCCATGACTTCCCTCTAAACTGCACCTAGAGCTTCGTGCAAAGGGTGGTCTGTGTCTGCAGCTACCCTGAGATATGACTTCGCCTGCAGCACCTTGTGCCTACCTGCAACAGTGGGCAAACCAAGGATGTATCGCGTACACATCACTGGGGTGTCTCTGGTGCAACCCAGAATGACCCGCATTGTTGCGTTTTGTTTGTGTTCTAGTTTGTCCATCTGGCACTTTGAGACGGTAAGCATTCCCAGGCCATAATCAACAACTGACAGGATCAGGTGCTGATATAGTGTGAAAAGCATTCTCTGCTGTATGTCAATTGCAGCCATAGTCTTAAGTCCTTTTTGGCATCTCGTCACAACACTCTCCACATGGTCCTTAAATGACAGGCTCCTGTCAAATGTAATTCCCAGATACTTCAGTTTGCTCTCTCTGTTGATGTTTCCACCATCTATCGTGAGACTTGGGACATTAGCTTTAACGATCCTTTTGTCCAGAAAACACCACAAAACAGACCCCTTTTCCAGGAGGACGACAGCCCTAATTTCTGTACACCACTCAGTCATTTTGTCTACTGTCACTTGTAGCTCCCGGGCTGTTTGTTCCCTCTCTTTCCCCTGCCTATATGCAAGTATATCACCTGCAAAAGTCAGTATCCTTCCAACTCCTGGTGCTTCTAGGCTTACAATCTTGCTCGTATATATATATATATATATATATATATATATATATATATATATATATATATATATATATATATATGTATGTATGTGTTTGTGTGTACTTTTTAGCACTGTACTGTTCTTTATTGTACTTTTAGCCTTGTGTTGTCTTGTTGTGTTTCACTGCTGATTCCTTTTTGCACATTTTGCTTTTTAAAATTGTTCTTTACAGAAATGATTTTCACAATAATTAATCTTCTACTTCTGCTTATTCTTGATGTCCATGCCATGTGGTGTTGTTAGTTATGTCTATGCACAACATTCTGTTAGTGTACTTTAAATCTGCTCTGACACAGATGATCCTCCATACTATGACGTCAGACTGTCCAGCATCTGTTCTCTCTGTCTCCCCCTGCCTCTCCTCCCCTCTAACATTACTACTGTCACGATGTACTCGTTTTCTCCTTCTTATCACGTGACTTAAGAATGTAGACTGTCTCTTTCTGATCTGAGCAATCAGTTCTCTTCGTGAGTCAGGTTCTTTTTTCAAGTCATCCTCATCACTATTTTTATCTGTCCAGAGGTATTTTCATCATTATCTATAAAACCACATCTCCGCAGCTTCCAAAGAATGTTTCCCTAATCTACCAACTGTCCATGTTTCAATTCCATATATCAAAATAGGTTTTAAGAATTCTTTTTCTCGTCTTAATCGACAAAGAAAGATTGCATAAAACATACTTCATTTTGTAAAATGCTGCATTAGCTTGGGCTATTCTACTTTAAGTTCTACTTCTGCATTCGTCCTTAAAAAGTCGGTTGGAACGTTTTTTATTGTTTACAGTTAGGCTGCAGTATCTTCACTTTTCAGTCCGAAACAAACCATTTCGCAAATCCCCAAATTGCTGCCTTTTACGAATTGCTCCTTCCTCCAAAATGGGGCTTTGGAACCCAATACGGTGCCGTTTTTCTTTTTTTGGTTTGAAATTGTAGGGACCCTGTCTATTTAAAAGTCTGAAACACACGCGGGCAAACATGCATGCTTGCACACACACACACATACACAAGAACAACAAATAAACATGCCATGAATCTATTATTGAAAGAAATTGATATAAACAATTCAACAGCACCAGATGTAACATGATTATGAACATTGGAACACACTTTGAATGTTACGGGACAGACTAATAATTTGTATCAGCACCGGGTGAAATAGGGTTATGAACAATGGAAGAGACATTGAATGTTATATGATTGACTAATGCTTTTGTAACAGCACCGGGTGAAACATGGTTATGAGCAATGGAACAGAGATTGAATGTTACGTGACCGACTAATGCATTTGTAAAAGCACCGGGTGAAACATGGCTATAAGCAATCGAACAAACATTGAATGTTACATGACCAACTAATGCAATTGTAACAGCACAGGGTGAAACATGGCTATAAACAATCGAAAAAACATTGAATGTTACATGACCAACTAATGCAATTGTAACAGCACTGGGTGAAACATGACTATAAACAATCGAACAACCATTGAATGTTACATGACCAACTAATGCAATTGTAACAGCACGGGGTGAAACATGGCTATAAACAGTCGAACAAACATTGAATGTTACATGACCAACTAATGCAATTGTAACAGCACGGGGTGAAACATGGTTATAAATAATTGAACAAATATTGAATGTTACGAGACTATTGCATTTGTAACAGCACCGGGTTAATGATGATTACATACATATTCTAATGAAACTGGTAGATGGAAACATTTCTGTGCGACACCACGACATCCTTGGTTGCACTGAAGAATACTGGTTAACAAAATACGGGATATATCAGTTTGTGAGACTTCTTATATTTTATCCACACACAGTTTATCCACACAGTTTATCCGTACACAGTTTATCCGCACACAGTTTATCCACACACAGTTTATCCGCACAAGTTTATCAGCGCACAGTTTATCCGCACACAGTTTATCTGCACACAGTTTATCAGCACACAGTTTATCTGCACACAGTTTATCCACACACAGTTTATCTGCACACAGTTTATCCGCACACAGTTTATCTGCACACAGTTTATCCGCACACAGTTTATCCGCACACAGTTTATCCGCACACAGTTTATCCGCACACAGTTTATCTGCACACAGTTTATCCGCACACAGTTTATCTGCACACAGTTTATCCGCACACAGTTTATCCGCACACAGTTTATCCGCACACAGTTTATCCCCACACAGTTTATCCCCACACAGTTTATCCGCACACAGTTTATCCGCACACAGTTTATCTGCACACAGTTTATCTGCACACAGTTTATCCGCACACAGTTTATCCGCACACAGTTTATCCGCACACAGTTTATCCCCACACAGTTTATCCCCACACAGTTTATCCCCACACAGTTGATCTGCACACAGTTTTTCCGCACACAGTTTTTCCGCACACAGTTTATCCGCACACAGTTTATCTTCACACAGTTTATCCGCACACAGTTTATCCGCACACAGTTTATCTGCACACAGTTTATCCGCACACAGTTTATCCGCACACAGTTTATCTGCACACAGTTTATCTGCACACAGTTTATCCGCACACAGTTTATCCGCACACAGTTTATCCGCACACAGTTTATCCGCACACAGTTTATCCGCACACAGTTTATCTGCACACAGTTTATCTGCACACAGTTTATCTGTCCACAGTTTATCCGCACACAGTTTATCCGCACACAGTTTATCCGCACACAGTTTATCCGCACACAGTTTATCCGCACACAGTTTATCCGTCCACAGTTTATCCGCACACAGTTTATCCGCACACAGTTGATCCACACACAGTTGATCCGCACACAGTTGATCCGCACACAGTTGATCCGCACACAGTTTATCCGCACACAGTTTATCCGCACACAGTTTATCCGCACACAGTTTATCCGCACACAGTTTATCCGCACACAGTTTATCCGCACACAGTTTATCCGCACACAGTTTATCCGCACACAGTTTATCCGCACACAGTTTATCCGCACAGTTTATCCGCACACAGTTTATCCGCACACAGTTTATCTGCACACAATTTATCTGCACACAGTTTATCCGCACACAGTTTATCCACACACAATTTATCCGCATACAGTTTATCCGCACACAGTTTATCCGCACACAGTTTATCCACACACAGTTTATCCGCACACAGTTTATCCGCACACAGTTTATCCACACACATTTTATTTGCACACAGTTTATCCACACACAGTTTATCCGCACAGAGTTTATCCACACACAGTTTATCCACACACAGTTTATCCGCACACAGTTTATCCGCACACAGTTTATCCGCACACAGTTTATCCGCACACAGTTTATCCGCACACAGTTTTTTCGCACACAGTTTATTGTGACACAGTTTATCCTCCCCATGTAAAAAAAATCTTATCTTGTTAATGCACGCGTGGGTGCATACACACACACTCTCCATATCTCCTCCATGCACATAATTCATAACTCCCGCCATAACAAAACATACACACACACATATATATATATGTGTGTGTGTGTTTTGTTATGGCGGGAGTTATGAATTATGTATATATATATATATATATATATATATATATATATATATATATATATATATATATATATATATATATATATATATATATATATATATATATATATATATATATATATATATATATACACACACTATTTATATCTTTGTCACACATTCACAATTCATGTACTGTGCCCACACCTATTGATATACACCATCCCTCCCTATAAACAACTCCACACCTATTGATATACACCATCCCTCCCTATAAACAACTTCACGCCTATTGATATACACCTTCCCTCTCAATAAACAACTTCACACCTATTGATATACACCATCCCTCCCTATAAACAACTCCACACCTATTGATATACACCATCCCTCCCTATAAACAACTCCACACCTATTGATCTACACCATCCCTCCCTATAAACAACTCCACACCTATTGATATACACCATCCCTCCCTATAAACAACTCCACACCTATTGATATACATCATACCTACCTATAAACAACTCCACACCTATTGATATACATCATACCTACCTATGAACAACTCCACACCTATTGATATACACCATCCTTACCTATAAACAACTCCACACCTATTGATATACACCATCCTTACCTATAAACAACTCCACACCTATTGATATACACCATCCCGCCCTATAAACAACTCCACACCTATTGATATACACTATTCCTCCATATAAACAACTCCACACCTATTGATATACACTATTCCTCCATATAAACAACTCCACACCTATTGATATACACTATTCCTCCATATAAACAACTCCACACCTATTGATCTACACCATCCCTCCCTATAAACAACTCCACACCTATTGATATACACTATTCCTCCATATAAACAACTCCACACCTATTGATATACACTATTCCTCCCTATAAACAACTCCACACCTATTGATATACACTATTCCTCCATATAAACAACTCCACACCTATTGATCTACACTATTCCTCCATATAAACAACTCCACACCTATTGATATACACTATTCCTCCCTATAAACAACTCCACACCTATTGATATACACTATTCCTCCATATAAACAACTCCACACCTATTGATATACACTATTCCTCCATATAAACAACTCCACACCTATTGATATACACTATTCCTCCATATAAACAACTCCACACCTATTGATATACACTATTCCTCCATATAAACAACTCCACACCTATTGATATACACTATTCCTCCATATAAACAACTCCACACCTATTGATATACACTATTCCTCCATATAAACAACTCCACATCTATTGATATACACATTTGTTTCCCCACCCTAACCCATTGTACATCCACAATCACAAGCTCTACCCCCATACACCCCCTCCCCACGATTCCATGCATTACTTTTCCTCCACCAGGAATCCCCCCCCCCTCCCCACGATTCCATGCATTACTTTTCCTCCACCAGGAAATCCCCCCCCCTCCCCACGATTCCATGCATTACTTTTCCTCCACCAGGAATCCCCCCCCCCTCCCCACGATTCCATGCGTTACTTTTCCTCCACCAGGAATCCCCCCCCCCCTCCCCACGATTCCATGCGTTACTTTTCCTCCACCAGGAATCCCCCCCCCCCTCCCCACGATTCCATGCATTACTTTTCCTCCACCAGGAATCCCCCCCCCCTCCCCACGATTCCATGCGTTACTTTTCCTCCACCAGGAATCCCCCCCCCCTCCCCACGATTCCATGCATTACTTTTCCTCCACCAGGAATCCCCCCCCCCTCCCCACGATTCCATGCGTTACTTTTCCTCCACCAGGAATCCCCCCCCCCTCCCCACGATTCCATGCATTACTTTTCCTCCACCAGGAATCCCCCCCCCCCCCCCCGCCCTTCTTCTCCACTCATTCAAATTTCTGTCACAGTTTCTGAATCGCCATATTGTCTTGCCATCAACACACGAGGACTAGGTTTGAGCGAGCCCTGTCGCTGACACGCTTTCTTACTGGCACTAACAGCTTCCAGATCTTCACGTTCAGGACAACCATCCCCACAGGAACTTTTCCTCCCGGCCTTGTGCTTTAGAGATGCCTCTTGCAAAGCTGAACAGGTCTGTGGAACTAGCTGACTGGATTTTTCTAGAAATTCACTGGGTTGAGCTGGAGAAGATGTTGAGGCTTGGATATTGGAGACTGGAGCCGTTTTGCAGAATAATATTTCTGTTTCTTGTTTTGGAATTGAACCACCATCTTTCTGAGCCTTTATCTGATCAATGTCTGTATTGTGTGTTGAATAGAAGTCACTTTGGAGAAGTTTCTGATGGGCCATTTCAAAGTAAGAAGATTGGCTGGGGGACCCAGTTAGGCGTTGATTTCTCTCCAGTTTCAGTTTTGTGCTTGTGTTGAAATCAGGCGTGGTTTGTGATTCGACATAAGGATCCAGCCAGTTAGAGTTAGACACTACAGGATTTTTCACATCGAAAGCTGAAAAGTTTTTTTGAATTTCATTTGAATGGAAGTGAAAAGACGAGTTAGGTTGTACTTTAATTGACAATGGTGAATGTTGATCTTTGGCAACATTGTATAGATAATCAGGATTTCGCCCAGGTAGAAGTGGAGACTGGATGTAGGCACTTCCCTTTTTGACCAGTTCGTTCACAAAGTGTGTAGATGTATGTGGGGTTGAAGGTGTTGACAAGCGTTTGTTTGTAACATTGTGTTGATGTGTGGGTGGTGGTTGCATAGTTTCAATGCAGTTGTGGAGTGACCATGACTGATGTAATGCTAATTGTTGCGGGTCCAACATTTCAGCCAAGAGAGATGAAGAATCTTGCATGGCTAAAGATGAATTCCTGCAGCCAGTTGCCGGGTCAGTTTTAGCAATGTTGGCACAAACACCAGGCCGTGTATCACGGTCATTTTTATTCATACAATTTTTTAACTGCTTATCTGGCCTAATCACAGAAGTTTTGTGATGCTCCCCAAACCTATTCACAGAATTTGTGTGCTGTTCCGATGAACTCATTCCAAAGATGTCTCTGTATGTAGAGGAAGATAGTACCATCTGGTTGTCCAAAGTAACTATTTTGTCACTGGTTGCAGGCTGACTTTGTCTGAAGTTGTCCAGTGACGACGTACTGCGAAATGAACATGCATAGTCAGCATTTCTACCATTAAGTATTCCCGGACTAGGTATATAAGCACTGCTGCCTGAGGAAACACAACTGTCCGTGGAGGGAGACAACTGAGAAGGTTTCTCGAGCTCTCCCAGAGTTTCGGATGCTTTCCTGGCAAATAAATCCATGTTCAGCAGAGAACCTTCACTGCCACTCGAAGATTGAGACAGACGTTTGCGCCTACATAGATCAGGATCTAGAAAATTTGTGGAGTGGTACAAGTATGGTACAGAAGCTGGCAGTGTCTCTAATCCTTCCCGAGAACTAGACAGATCATAACGAAAGTGCCTCTCTGGGAGATGATACGTCTGCTGCTGGTAGTGGCCAGGTGCCAAGCTGTGATCTCCGACCAGATGCTGAGACAGCTGCTGATGTTGGCTTTCCCAAAAATGATGGCTTTCTCTAAATTCAGAGCAATGTCTTGAGGCAGGCAAGTGGTTGTCCTGATAATAGTTGCCATACTGTTGGCGTAAGTGAAGATTTGGCCAGTGATTCATGCTTGCCCTGGCCACGCTCAGTTGATGATTGTGAAGATCAGAACCCAGATTGTAGTACAAGTCTCCGAAAACATTACTACCTTCGAGATTATCTCCTGCGAAAGAAACTAGATCTTCAGAACTCTGCATATTTAAACGGAGTGCTCTCTGGCGCATGGGCGAGCTCCTGTTTGTTGTCATTTGGATATTGCCAAAAGAATGGTTTTGGATTTCTGAATTTCGATTCCAACCAGATCTGTCTGTGTTAGTCGCAATATTTTGACAGCCAAACAGTTCAGATGTCAAAGACTGACTATCTAGACAACGATTATTATTATTATTACTGTCAACTAGGGCAGTTTTGGCCAGAGGGGAGGCTGCTCCGTAGCTGCTGATACTGTGTCCAGTCTTGACCTGGTCGACTTCTGCAAATCCGGCGGGGTCATCTCGCAGGGTCGTCAGACAAACTGAAAGAGAAAATAATGTGGAACAAGTTTAGGTTCAAGTGTGACATACAACTTGAAACAAATCACATGTCAGGGTGGTGAAAACACTCTAAATGCTAAATGCATTGTTTAGTTTTTACTGAAACAGCATGACATTTCTGCCTATTTCATTTTGTTCATGTCAAAAGTGTTTAATGCAAGGATAGAAAACGCTGTTCGCCATTTGGGTTCTGAGGCTTTTTTTTTATTTTTTAAGTTAATAAAAAAAAATTAAAAAAATAAATAAATAAAATCAAAAATAGATCCACTGTTTCTGGAAAAAAAGTATGTCATTAAAGTTGACTAAGTATTTGCTGCAATCAAATGCGTTAGCTTCTAAGGTGCAAATACCATAGTACATTTTACAACTATAAAATATTTACACTGGGTATAGGGTATTGTGGCTTAGGCCTTGCAAACGCGCATCGTAATGCAGGGGTACTGGGTTCGATTCCAGCTGCAGGCAATTTGGCAGCAGGCCGCCTTGGGTTGGTTTAGGCAGTGGTACCGACAACTGACCGTTCATGAGCAATGGCAAACTACTGAACGTGATTTTTGCCTAGAAAAACCGCAACAGCCAAAAAATGCTGGGGTTGGTTCTGCAACGTCCTGTAAAGGACTTTTATAAGGGATGCATTTTTCTGATTCTTGCAAATCCTTACACAGACAAAATGAGCAATCCAAATGTTTTGAAAGAGGCTAAGGTGTGAAGACAACTGATCACGGCCATGGGAAAGAGACAGTCCTCCTCAGTTTGTGGTCACATGACCAAAAGATGGAAACTGGAATACACAAAGACCACTGCCAAGTTCTGTGACGAAAAGAGACACAGAAACGCCAGAGCCTTTTGTCATAGCATGAAGAGGTGTCAAAACGGGAATTGAT
This sequence comes from Candidula unifasciata, assembly GCA_905116865.2. Lineage (NCBI taxonomy): Eukaryota > Metazoa > Mollusca > Gastropoda > Stylommatophora > Geomitridae > Candidula > Candidula unifasciata. The sequence continues at coordinate 159,219 of CAJHNH020000016.1, forward strand.
ACAGCTGTTAAAGATCACAGATTCTGGAGATGTATGATCGCCCACTCCAGACGGCAAGACGACGATGATGATGATGAAGCTGAGCTACTCTGTGGCTTAGAAGTAAGTGAATGAGTGTAACAATTACATGATCCTAGTAAACTAAGGCTCGATTTCGAGGGGGAGGGTTTACTAAAAAAAAAAAAACGTTTTTATATTGTAGTATTTCCAAAGCCAGCAATGGATGCCTTGTAGCCAACTTTCATTGCGGAGACGACACCTGTTATAATGTGTGTGTGCATGTGTGCGTGTGTGTGCATGTGTGCGTGTGTGTGCGTGTGTGTGCATGTGTGTGTGTGTGCATGTGTGTGTATGTGTGTGCGTGTGTAGAGGTCATGAGAAAGACAACGTAAAGTAATTAAAGGACCCTTTTCCACACCTTCAGGCGTACTGGGTATATAGGGCTCGACCTATATTTTATAGACCAAACGGACTTGGTGGATGATATGGTCAGCATCACACCGACCGCCTTTACTTCCCAGGACTTTGCTTAGTATCCACTCAAGGCTGGGTCGACCTGGGGCCAAGGTTTGTTTGGAAAAATGTCCGGATCCTGTCAGGACCCGAACCCACGACCTTCCGATCTCCAGACGAGGGTCTAGCCGCTAGACCACTGCAGGTCACCAGAAAGACAACGTGACATTTAAAATGTAGTCAACAGGAAAAAGAAAAAGTAGTAGCAGTAATTTTACAACAATGTCCTGTTCAATTCTTAAGGTTATATTTAAGAAATAAAGCGTTGATCAAGTCCTGAGAGTAAATATTTGTTTACTAAAAAAAAAGTAGACATTAGTAAACATGCCAGATAATATATATTCATTGTCCACAAAGAGATCTAGACATGCAACTTCCAAATGACAACACCTCACAAGGAGACATGTTTACACACGGTCAACTAGACATAGTCAAAATTAACACAATGAGAACCGCCTGGATTGACACAGTGATAAAATACAAAAAAGAATAAAAACAACGTTTCATTTTGTTGTTGTTAATCTGCCAAGCCCATGAATGAAGATCTTAGTAAGATCAACGAATTACTCTTTGCAGATGACCAGGCCTTGATAGCAGATACAGCCATGAAATTGCAACAACATCTAACATCCATGAATGAAGAATGTAAAACAAATAATATGAAAATCAGCACTGAAAAGACAGAAGTAATGTCAATATGAAAAAAGAAGACAGATCTAAACATAACAATAGAATACAAAGGCATTAAACAGGCATCTGAGTTTAAATATCTGGTAACTACATTTACCGAAGATGGGAAATTGGATAAAGAAATTGACATTAGATGCAGTAAAGCAAACCAAGTATTGGTACAGCTAGCCCCCCTCTTACAGCATAAGACAATCCCAGTCAGCACAAAGAGACATCTTATTCAAAGCATATTTTTTCCAACTCTGTGCTACCAGTGCCAGACATGGTCACTCACAACAAACCATAAAAGAAAATTAGTAACCACGGAAATGAGATGTCTGAGAAGGGCTGTAGGAGTGACCATAAGAGATAAGATCAGAAATGAGATCATAAGAGAACAAGTCGGCACAGAACCAATTCTGGATTACATACAAAGACAGCAAGTGAAATGGTTTGCCCACTTAGAGAGAATGCCTTGTGACACCATACCATACAAAGCATACATGGGAAGAGAAGAAGGACGTAGAGCACGGGGTTGACCAAGAACAAGATGGAAGGATAACATCAGAGAAACTCTACAACAGCACGATGTGCCTATGGTCGAGGCAGCCAGAAGAGCTAGAAACAGAACCTTATATCTCCCTCGACACCCACAGCGGTAAAGGAGGAAGTGAAGAAGAAGAAGAAGAAGAAGAATCTGCTTATTGTTGTTGCTGCCTCATCTATCCTGATTTCTTAGTCCAGCGATAGAATGTTACTCACTGTGGATTACCAGACAGGTAAAATGGTCAACTGTCTCAGCTCTTCGCCGTCAATGTAAATTGCAGGTCTTTCATTAAAACCCTGCATCATAATCTTTGTCTTCTTTCTGCCGCAAGCTACACAAAGTTAACAATATGCCTCCATCTAGCACAATGAAAACACTGTCGTCTAGAAAGACTATGCCAGCCTACTACAAACATGCATTACTATCTCCCGCTGTTTCAAGATTATGGTCAGAAACATGTCTGTGTATTTTATATTTGGCCTATATTTTGTAGTAGAAGTTACAGTGGCCAGGCCTGCGTCAACCAGCTGTAATCCCAGCTCACAGTTTCCATTGCCAGAGAAGCAAATTATATTACTATTTATTATCACTGTGAACTTTTTGTTAGATAGGCCACTCGGTTCATGTCTCGAACATAGCGAAGTGAATGCTTACGTCACTGATACAGGAACTGTAAAGTGTTAAAGCTGCCAGTTACAGCCAAGCAACGAGGATGAGAATAACACTCGAATACCGTCTCGTTATAATAATTAAGTGCTAACGCTTAAACAATCGAACTGATCATTCATCGCCACTGAGTAGAATCCAACAACGAAACTTACCAGTTCTAAGATTGGAAAGACTCAGCGAATTTGCCGCCCAGTCTGCTACAGATTGCAGGAACTCTGCCAAGGAATTCCCTCTCACGCAGAGTTTGTAGGACTCAAACAAGGGTCGCATTATAACCTTGAACTTCACAAAAGTCAAGGAACAATTCTGATAAGATCTAGTGCTGTCTAAATTATCCTTATTATTACTTTCTGAACAAAGAAATCACAAAAACAAGGTTGCAGAATCAATTTCCTGGCACATCTCGCCAGGTACTTACTTGTCTAACAACTGATTAAAGTAAAGCAAATAAATTAATACTTCTAACTAAAATAAAATCATTATCATGTCTCATGTGTAGGCTATCTATGCAGATGGTTCAGTGTTGAGAGGAAAGAGAAGTGCTTGGGGGTTCGTAGCGAAAGCCCATGAAAAATCTTTAGTGCAAGACAGCCTAGCATACGACATCACAACATCTAGCATGAGAATGGAGGTGGAGTCGGTAACTGCAGCTCTCTGTTGGCTAGAGAACAAGATGCAAACACATGTCATAATTGTAACCGACTCTGAAAGCATGCTGAAAAAGGTGAGGACAGGGATATTTCGAGCAGAATGGCTAGCTTCACTGGAAAGGTCAAGGGTGGTGAGCATACTTTAGATCTTTTCTCCAGGCAATGCCGGCGTAGTGGGTAATGAAGAGGCAAGCAGATTGGCTGGATCTGCACCACTGGGTGGTGAATTGATACATGACAAGGCAGATGTTGTCAAGGCCTTTTGGGAACAAGCAACGAAATCGGTAGGAAAGAAGATTATTATGGCCTGGAGAGAATGAGGCACCTGGGTGTAACCAGAGGGTCTGACCGGCTTACTACACTCAGAGGAAAGGCAAGACAGACTTTTAACCAGATTGTGAACGGTACCATCAATATTGGAACTCTGCGCTGGTTGCTGAAGATGAGGACGGAGCTTACATACATTCTCCTAAAAACCCACATCTCTACCGCGAGTATGTTTACCACTTGTCTGTTTATTAATCCATGTCTCGCATGCTTATAAAAACACAGGTTCCACAAAACACTTCAGCATACGAAGATTACGATAAAACAAATTTGGTTACAAATGATTGAACCAAAGGATACGGTTGCAAACGCCCAGTGTTCCTTGGACTTGCACTGCACGTAGTCGCTGTAGTGTTCATCGAGGCTGACCGACGAATCGTCGTATAAACTCAGATCTGGTACAACAGTTTTGTAGTTTCTGTCGGGAGAAAATAAACGTGGTAAAAATTTTTTTTTCTTAGGTACTTCTTGTAGGAAAATAAAATATTTCATCTGGCAATTTCCTCTGTTTCTTTTGTGATGTCCTCAAAAGGATGGTTGGCACGTAAGTAAGTTTTACCACACCAGGACATCACGCAGAGCGATAAACACGGGGTGACACAAAGTGTCACCACTGGGATGAGGATCACCGGTGGAGAGGTCCCGGAAACCACGTTCAACCGTTAGGTTATACATTGTGCTGTGGTTTATTGCTAGGCTGCAAAATCTGCGTCTTTCGGCCTAAACTCCGAATGGAGAAAAGGACCGGCGTGCCATTGCCCGCACAACCCATCGAATTCCGACTGGTCTATTTAAAAATTACAGGTTTTATACTATATACCAGATGAGCCAACTGATTGACAAACGTCCTATGCATTTTAATGAATGACCAAATAATATGTGTGTGCACAATGTTCTACACTCGAGTCTTGGCTGCTTTAGTCTTTACCCCAGGTCAGTTTGTTTGTTTTAGCATCCAGAAGCCATGTGTTGTTAACCCTTAGGCTCGGTATTATGGATATCGCAACCTTTCGGCCTTGATTCCATTGTAAATACCGTAAATCTGGGAGAAATGTGGCTTTTCTGCCCACACCCGGGAGTGAACCCGGACCACAAGGAGTTCGTCACCCGCTCACCGCGCAATCCGGTTTAGCCAACTAAGCTAGAGAGCCGGGCCCCAGGTCAGTCTATTGGTAAACCAATTGACTTAAAAATGTGCCAGCAGGACTCAAGTATTTACAGCAGCCATGTGCTACTAGACTTTACAGTGCCATAAAACGCTACAGAACGTATGTTCCGGGTTAAGTCTACGCTCCCCCCCCCTCCCCCCCGCCCTCCCAAATATCCAGATGTGTTCACAAACCGGTATATTCACATCGGTACCGAAATAAACATCAGGTGCACATTCAACCGTGACCATCCTTAACCACACGGTGACTAACTATTACCCGTACCTGACTGTTCGTTATTCCCGGTTGGCGGGACCGTAAAGGATGCCCTTATTTCTTTAATCTCATGTCGTCAAAAGTCCTGGGAAGTAAACGCGGACGGTGTGATGCTGACCAGATCACTTGCCAAGTACCGATAGATCTATAAAATATAGGTCATGCCCTATATGCCTAACAGGCCTGAAGGTTTGGAAAGGGTCCTTTGCTTTTTACTCTACACAGCGTCAAACCATCCAGGTCCTGCCGATCTGCAATCCAGGTCCTGCCGATCTGCCATCCAGGTCCTGCCGATCTGCCATCCAGGTCCTGCCGATCTGCCATCCAGGTCCTGCCGATCTGCCATCCAGTTCCTGCCGATTTGCCATCCAGGTCCTGCCGATCTGCCATCCAGGTCCTGCCGATCTGCCATCCAGGTCCTGCCGATCTGCCATCCAGGTCCTGCCAATCTGCCATCCAGGTCCTGCCGATCTGCCATCCAGGTCCTGCCAATCTGCCATTCAGGTCCTGCCGATCTGCCATCCAGAAAGAGATCTTCTGATTTCAGGGTGTCAGGCCTTTCAGGTGTCAGCCCGGAGATGATAAACGGTACACACGCACAAACACTGGGCTGCCGTTTTGGGTGCCCCGATTATAAATTCCCTGGAGGTTCAACGGGGTATCTGAGAGTGTCCTATCTGTCTGCCACGCTTGAAAAGACTTTTGAAGTCTCACGTGTGATCCAACTTTCAGTTGGCAGGTAAAAGAAAACCACGAGGGGCTACGTTCGTCTTAAACCGAGGCGGAGGGAAATAGAGGCGTTGCGTCTGTATTTGACATGAATAGCACACTATTTCAATGTAACTGTGGGCAAATAAGTTTTCTTAAACCACCCATGAAATCTATTGTTTCAACATCAATTTTTGGTAAGGACACATACTACTTTGTAAAGAGGGCGAGAAAAAAAACGAAGTCCGGTGTGTACACTGTGCAGGTGAAAGATCCTTTCGAAGTTTTAAATTATAAAGAACACTGTAATTTCTCGAAGCCGTTGCAAAGTTTAAGAGACACGTAGGAAGTGAAGACATTGCAGACAAGACTAAAGCGACTACCGAGCATGCACTATAAGATTGCCATAATTACACCCGGCAAAGGTAGTAGATCTGGCCTAATGGAGCTACTTTACAAACTTACTTATGGAAGATCACGGCCACCTTAGATTACCCGTCCGTTTGTGACTCAGACGGGACTGAATATTTAGCATGGATGACGTCGAACGCAGAAGAAGAAGAAAAAGAAGAAGAAGAAGTCACATTAGGCTATAAGATGGATTTTATTGACAAACATCGGGTCAAATTTCTCGGTCATTTAACAAAACAACGCTATATTGCCTGCTGCAGAAAACAACGCTATTCAAACATATACCCCAAACACACCAATGTTCACTTTTAAAGTGAGGGCCTGACCTAAATATTGAAGACACCCCGGGAAAAACAGTAAAGACATAAAGGAGAAACAGAAAGACACAGTTAAAAAGCAATTCAGTCTAACAATGTAAAAGGATTATATACGGATAATTAACCCCAGTAGCCAAAGTTATTTGGGTCAAATCTTGAATTCAGTTCTTGGTAACAGAAGTCTAACTATGGCTCGCTTCTTTAAAGGATGTGCCAAAACATAGCCCCATCTAACAATACAATACAACACAATGCAAGATAACAGTTAGAGGAGGAGAAACTGTAGTGCTGGGAGGACAAAGTGTCGGTAAACAACACGACATGAAGGTCTCACTTGATGTCCACACTGACAGCATCTTTCTCCTCTCGGAGAGCCTCGATGGTCGAGCCGAGTTCCTTGATGTCATTCTGCAGCAGCTTGCAGTAGTCCACAGCTGAGAGAAAAGAAAATAACAAACAATTCAGCTTGGGGAAAGAGTTGGCATTTTCCCGTCTTGGTAGACGGTAGCGTTATACTCAGCTGCGGAGAGAAATGGGGTGTCATAATGGATGGTAATGGCCAGTGTTTCTTTTTCTTCTTTGTGGTCATCGATTGTAAACACTGGAGGAAAATTTCGGAACACTGAGTGTTGAATTAAGAATCAACATCCTAGCACTCGGAATACTCCCATAAATGCGCCGTCTGCACCTTTAGCAGCAAGCAAGGAGTTCCAGTTGCGATGGTACCAGTGCCTGTCTGTGAAAGCCTCGGTTGGTTTTCCATTTCTAGACTTTAGTAATGTTCCAGAACTTGAGTGTTGCCTGCACATCCCGACTGTCATAAAGAGGATCACTCGCAGGTTAAGAAAAGTCTACCACAATTTGAGCATGTAATTTCTCTACTATTGTTGTCATCACATTTTCTCTGCGTACTTTCTCACAAACGAGGCGGCTGCGTGGTCTCGAGGTATGGTGTCCGCCTCGTGTGCTAGAGGTCCCGGGTTCAGGCCCCGGCGAGGACTGGGATTTTTTTCACCATGGCTTCTAGTAATTTCCCTTGGTCTCTGTGTAGTGAGATAGAACGCCCGTGTGTATTGTTGCACATAACAAAATAATTCCTTGGCAGTTGGATATAGAAAATAGGTAACCTAACGGCACTGCCTGCGCAAAATTTGGAGTTATAAATCTTACTAAAGTATTTCAGGATTCTCGCCGGTGCTACGGGGCCCGTCACTGCGCCGAGCTTCCATGGGCTCAGACTTGAGTTTGAAGAAGAACGGAGCACTTATGGGTAACTACCCGTGTGCCATGATATTGATCCTTTGTTCGAACTTCCAACTTCCCACATCCGCTGAGCCCTCACATTCTGCCATCGTGTTTTCCTCCTGTATTACAATTTCTTTCCATTTTGCTTAAGTACAGTGGATGGAAAGACGGTTAACCAACACACTTGTCTCTCTGAGGGAAATACTGAAGAGAGGATCTAAGCAATTATGGACTCAATGGTTTGAGGTTCGATGATAACATTTCGAGGTTCTTTATTATTATCTTACCCCAGATGACGTCACAGGACAGTCCAACATTTTAGAGGGTGATAAAGCCTGGGTTTCCCGGCTTCTGATGCTTTTAACGAGCCCAAAACATCTAGAACTGGCCCTAACCCCAACCCACCTAAGTCCCACGAGAGAGTGCAGCCTATGTCCCACGACTGCATGCAGCCTACCACCCCCTGAATATTAGACTGTCACGTGACCCGTGGATTTTCCCTGTTTGAGGTAGGATATTGTTATAGCACCTCTTTCGATCAACTAAGGAACTAACTGGTCTCTCTAAACTAAGACAATTGATAACAAATGATGATAAGTGTGTTAAGCTCCCAGGACTTTACCTAATACCCATTTGCTTAAAGGGAGTCAAGTTGACCACATCTCCCATCTTGTGTCGATTGGTCTATAAAAATATAGGTCCAGCCCTATATGCCCTACACGTCTAAAGGCGTGGAAAAGAGTCCTTTACTTTTAACTTTTATTATCTAAAATACAATTCTGTTGCAGACTGTCAGGTGAACAAACACACTGTTTTTGTGTGTGTGTCTGTTACTACTTTTCCCTTCCGCTGGTACCGGTTTCATGTACGAAGGGAGTATAAGTTTCTATTAACGTTAGGATCGGGCTAGGGATAGTGTAGCCCTGTGCTACAGGGTCGCTACGGTAGCCATGAAGATCAGCCTGTGTCGACGAGACTCCTGACCAAAGGGACTCTGGTAAAAGTAGTCAAGATATCATACACTGGCATAGTAAGTTGTGGTATCATTTGTAGACAAAGGGGACTGCCTGGTCTCGAGTGCTAGAGGTTCCGGGTTCAAGCCCCGGTAAGGGTTGGGATATTTTTTTTACATGGACTTGGACTTCTAGTAATTCCCCCTGGTCTCTGGGTAGTGTGATCGGACGCCCGTGTGCATTGATGCGCACGTAAAAAGTCATTTGGTGGTTTGACATCGGAAAGAGTAGCCCAACCTCGCCGCCTGAGCAAAATTTTTAGTTGAAAATCTACCCAAAGTATTTCAGGATCTTCGCCGGTGCTACAGTGCTAGTACACTGTGCTGAGCTTCTTCGGACTCAGACTTGAGTTAGAAGCAGAACGGAGCACTTATGCGTTACTACCCGTTTGCCATGATATTGATCCGTTGTTCAAAACCTCAAACCTCAAACCTCAAACCTCAAACCTCAAACCTCAAACCTCAAACCTCAAACCTCACTTGTGGGCAAATATTTATGACTTAAGATAACTGTGGCCTTTGTCATTCTGTTTTGTCTATCTTCACAATAAGTAAAGAATTTATTTATGTCTTTTGACGCCCCAGACATTTGGTTCCGGACTTTTTATTTCATTGCTGATTCAATGAATCTTGCAGCTAACAACAGGTTGACTGTCTTTGCTTCCCCAGACATTGTCTGGTACTCAATTTAAGTTGAATCGCCACAGTACATGGGAACTGGCTTATGTACAAATTACATCGACGAGTACAGAGTCTGCCAATCATTTGTCTGCCCATGTAGATTGCCGGGCCCCACGTTAAGGGATGAAAACTGCTTCTTCTTCTTCTTCGCATTTACCGGCTGTAAACTCCGGCGGAAAGTTCTGGTCGTTCGGCCACCTCTGGAGATTAGTCTTGTTCCAGAACCTGAGTTCTGGAACAAAGAAGAAGAAGAAGAAGAAGAAGAAGAAGAAGAAGAAGAAGAAGAAGAAGAAGAAGAAGTAGGAGGAGGATGAAGAGGAGGAGGAGGAGGAGAAGAAGAAGAAGAAGAAGAAGAAGAAGAAGAAGAAGAAGGAGGAGGAGGAGGAGAAGAAGAAGAAGAAGAAGAAGAAGAAGAAGAAGAAGAAGAAGAAGAAGTAGGAGGAGGATGAAGAGGAGGAGGAGGAGGAGGAGGAGGAGGAGAAGAAGAAGAAGAAGAAGAAGAAGAAGAAGAAGAAGAAGAAGAAGAAGAAGAAGAAGAAGAAGAAGAAGGAGGAGGAGGAGGACAAGAAGAAGAAGAAGAAGAAGAAGAAGAAGAAGAAAAGAAGAAGAAGAAGAAGAGAAAGAAGAAGAAGAAGAAGAAGAAGAAGAAGAAGAAGAAGAAAAAGAAGAAGAAGAAGAAGAGGAAGAAGAAGAAGAAGAAGAAGAAGAAAGAGGAAGAAGAAGAAGAAGAAGAAGAGAAGAAGAAGAAGAAGAAGAAGAAGAAGAGAAGAAGAAGAAGAAGAAGAAGAAGAAGAAGAAGAAGAAGAAGAAGAAGAAGAAGGAGGAGGAGGAGGAGGACAAGAAGAAGAAGACGAAGAAGAAGAAGAAGAAGAAGAAGAAGAAGAAGAAGAAGAAGAAGAAGAAGAAGAAGAAGAAGAAGAAGAAGAAGAAGAAGAAGAAGAAGAAGAAGAAGAAGAAGGAGGAGGAGGAGGAGGAGGACAAGAAGAAGAAGAAGAAGAAGAAGAAGAAGAAGAAGAAGAAGAAGAAGAAGAAGAAGAAGAAGAAGAAGAAGAAGAAGAAGAAGAAGAAGTACCTTTAAACAGAATATCTGCCTTGCTGTCCCGTCCTGAGCTCTGTTCGTACTTTGGTACCATACCTTTCAGTGTTCGGAAGCCATCCTAAGAAAAAAAAAAAAAAGAACTCTGTCATTGACATTACAGTGGCAGCCAGCGTGCACTAGATCGCAAAATGTTCCTCCCCATGACGCTTAACGGTAGAAGTGTTTATGATGATTATGATATTATAGTAGGATTCCTATTTTTTTTTTTATTATCGCATTCTTCTCGGACTGGATGGTGTTAGACTTTTTTTCAAAAATGACTTCGGCTCTCAGGTCTTCTTCTTGTTTCGTTCGCCTGAAATAAGTTGTCTATATCAGCAGTTTTGTCTCTTATATAAATTTCATTGTCGTTGTTAGTTCATTCAGTGGTCCATAGAGTTTACGTTCCACTGTTGTTCTTTCTGGCCAAAAGGTTTGCCTTAATGTGTCAAAATCGGTGAAGTTCTGGAGCACATGCTCTGCAGTCTGGGGCACCTTTCCACAGGTGCACATGGCTGATACACCCATCTTGAATTTTGTGTACATGGCTCCCAGGTCAACCCAGCCTTAAATGGGTACTACGTAAAGTCCTAAGTAGTAAAGGCGGCCGGCATGGTTAAGCACATCACCCACCTAGTGCCAACGGTCCATAAAATAAAGGCCTAGCGTTTAGCTCAATATGCAGGAAACACACGGAGGCGTTGAAAAGGGTCCTTTACTTTTTGAACTCCCAAGGAAAGTTGTTGGCTTCTGTTCTCTGAAACTGTTTCTTGCTCAAAACCGATCCCAATGTCACACGGCTATTCAAGTGGCGGCCCGCGGACCAAATCTAGCCCACATAGGTCTATCAAATGGCCTGTGGATCATTACTAATTATAATGTATTAATGAGCTTTCTATGCTTAGGCTCAGCTTCTGGTTCACGAGGATTCCATTTTCAAAATGTTGGCCTGTGAGAAAACGTAGCTGAACAGCTCTGCACGCCCTATGTAAATCCTTCTTCCACCACAGGAAAATCCAACCAGACACACTCCCTTACCAACCCATCTACTTTACTCTAAGGCCACAAGAGACATACCTGTATTTTGCCCCTCCTCCTGTGCTCGGCATTGATGTGGGATTCCCGTTTGTGGCGCGGGATTGGATTCCTTGGCCGTCCACACTTCCGCTTGACCTTGACCTGACCAGCGGCATCTTCTGCATTCTTGCAAATTGGGTAAAAGACAGATGGCGGCAGTGTACCCTGAAAGTGAAAGAAGATGTTCATGTTACATCTGATCATGTGTTTTCCCGGCTGTACATAACGGTAATAACAGTAAAGTAAAGGGTCTTTTTCCAAGCCTTCAAGTGTTTTGGGCATATGGGGCTAGACATGTGTTTTTTAAATCAGTCGGTACTCGGAGGAAAAACACACACATCCTGCATCCAATACTAACTCGAGTTTATACAAACCAACACAGCTAGCGCACAAGTTTAATTCCATTGGCTAGACGTCAACGTGGCTGCTTCTGGATACGCCAGTTAAGTGATTTTGTGTGTATCTGTATGGTTGGGGGGGGGGGGGGGGGGGGGGATTATGTATGTGCTAATGAAGGATCTGCAGCCGCAACGTTTACTTTTCGTTTGTGATTGATACGGTGTGAAGCTCACTAATTTACTTTTAGTTCGGTTTTATATCTTTCAATATATTAAAAAAAAATTAGACCCCCTCGCCCACTTTGTGGTGGCAGCTGTTTAGACACTTTATGGCGAGTACCGGCACTCTTTTAAACGCTTTGTGGGAAGTACCGGCACTCTTTTATACACTTTGTGGTGAGTACAGGCACTCTTTTAGACACTTTATGGTGAGTACAGGCACTCTTTTAAACACTTTGTTGTGAGTACAGGCACTCTTTCAGACACTTTGTGGAAAGTACAGGCACTCTTTTAGACACTTTGTGGTGAGTACAGGAACTCTTTTAGACACTTTGTGGTGAGTACAGGCACTCTTTCAGACACTTTGTGGAAAGTACAGGCACTCTTTTAGACACTTTGTGGTGAGTACAGGCACTCTTTTAGACACTGTCGTGAGTACAGGCACTCTTTTAGACACTTTGTGGTGAGTGCAGGCACTCTTTTAGACACTTTGTCGTGAGTACAGGCACTCTTTCAGACACTTTGTGGAAAGTACAGGCACTCTTTTAGACATTTGTGGTGAGTACAGGCACTTTTTTAGACACTTTGTGGTGAGTATAGGCACACTTTTAGACACTTTGCGGTGAGTACATGCACTCATTTAGACACTTTGTGGGAAGTACAGGCACTCTTTTAGACACTTTGTGGTGAGTATAGGCACTCTTTTAGACACTTTCTGGTGAATACCGGCACCTTTTTAGAAACTTTGTATCGAGTACCGGCACTTTTTTTAGAAACTTTGTGGTGGGTACCGACACCTTCTTAGACACTCTGTGTTGAGTACCGGCACCTTTTCATATAGGGAGAGAAAGGTCATAAGCAAGAATTTATAAAAATTAAAAAAAAAAGCACTCAGATGTACAACATAGTTTTATATGGGGGGGGGGGGGGGGGGGGGGGGGCCTGGTGAAATTGCCAGCACAATATTTTATAAGTTACTCGGAAGTATATGAGTGATGTGCTCAGAATCAGACCGGTCGTCTTTACTTCTTGAGGTATTTCCAGTTACCAACTATCTGTCTGAGTCCACCTCAGAGACCAGGTGCATTTCTAAAAACATGCTTTGATAAGGATTTGAATCCAGGGATGGCAGAAAAGAGCGCACAGAAACACTTCGAGGTAGAGGACGACCAGTAAGACAATGGATTGAACGAGTCACTGATACCTTGAGACTTCACAACATCACAGCGTGAGGTCAACCGAGCGTGTCCTAGCTCGGATACCGATCATATGTTAACCAGCGACGCAAAGAGACAGAAAGTAGAATATGAATAACATAAAAGTAAGAAAGGGATTGGAACCTATAACCTTCAGGCTGGCAAAGAGTGCTAAACAGTCAGCCACGGAGGCTCCCTATAGAATGATATGAGTAAAGGTAAAGTCGGGAGACGTGAACCAGTGTCATTGCACACGGTTATAAACCATAAGTGCTCTGCCACTAGTACGGACAGCTGATAAGAAACTGTCCGCCTGTGTTGCCGTCCGCACGCCACTCCGTAGCTACAGCCACGTTCCTCCACTTACCCCGGATTGTTAACACTGGTACCCATTACCTAGAATAGAATAGCCCTAGAAGCTGGGTGAACCCCGGGAACCGCTCGGTTTCGAACACCGGCCGTGGGCTGCTGCGAGTCGCAGCTGGATTTGAAAGCGAGTCTCCTATCGACTGCGCTAACGCGGCTCTTTCTAAGTAGAAAATCACATAAATAAACAGAGGTGTAACCTTTGAGATCAAGAAATTTCACATATATGATAAACAAACAGACATTGTATTTATTGCGTCGACATTTATTGATCGACACTCATAAAAAGAAGCAAAAGGACACACTAGACAACACAAACATCGAAAGCTATAGTTTACCATTCCGGCAATAGATCGAAGGGAATCGTACAAAAAAAAAATCAATGTTGCATGGGGTGGACAACACGAAGACGTTGACTGGGTGAAATTAGTATGGTGTAAACAATCTGACATACCAGTCTCTTATCAACAGAAGAAGAGAATGATCAGATCAGATCAGAATGCCAACGAAACTGGCACAAGACAATTAATTTATTATGGACACAACAGAGCAAGTCATTATCCTTCGCCTTAGAACAGGGCACAATCGACTTCGCTGCCACACGTACAACAAATTTAAGATTGACGAATCAGCCATGTGCACCTGTGGACTGGCACCAGAGACAACAGATCACATCCTTCAAGACTGTCCCAAATTCAACGCTTTCAGGCAAAACATTTGGCCAAAAGAGACACTTGTGAAAGTCAAACTTTACGGGCCGCTTAGTGAATTACAAAAGACAGTGAAATTCATACTAGAGACAGCATTGCAGATATAGACAATTTATTTCATGCGAACGAAAGAAGAAGAGGAAGTATGAGTGTATCATTAGTAAATAGGACCTTGTGTTGGAACCTGCTTTAGAAACTACATGCGGAGACGGCATTTGATAATTAAAAAAAAATTAAAAAAAAAAAAAGAAGTCGTATAAACACGCATTTACGAAATTCAAATTACGAAATTACGAATTCGTTTACAAGTTCTCCGTACAAACAATTATTCATTCACCAAAAGTATTTTAGGTCGCTGAAACACGAACTAATAGCGAAAATGTTAAGAATAAGTTAAACGAGTTCGATATGCAATGCTTTTGTTGCATGAAAAGAACACGCAGAAACGAAATAACGACAGACGGTAATAGATATGTACAGGAAAACATTTCGTGTTTTAAAGTGAACAAAACGCGAGCGGTGATATCCTGTTTATTTTGTTTTTATGATTAAAGAGGTACATAGGAATTTCCGTGAAATGTATTTAGCATTGTGTTGTGTTTTTATGATTTGTTAGGTGAACGTTGATTATGTACAAATGAAAGGAGGCAGTCACGGGGTGGGTAAACAACATATTCTTCTTCTTCTTTTTCTTGTCAGTCTCACAGCCAATGGTTTTCACACGAGGAGGCCACGGGTCTCTATGACAGTTATGGTGCTACGAACGTCCTTAACCGATCCAGACAACATGGTTTCCCATAGAAATGCCAGCTGGCTACACCCGGGATCTCTCCACTGTATTTATAGTATGTAAGGAACTGATAACAATATCCTAGATTAAACTGTGGAGACAAAGAGAACTGCTCGGAGCAGTGCACATGGGAATAAAGCCGTTGCTCCCGTAGAAAAGTCTACAGTTTGAATGTCTACTGCAGCAGTACCGCATTACTTACTAAAGACACGTAGAGCTGCAGACATGTAGTATTGTATGTGTGCAGCAGTGAAGACCTGCAGCTTTGGAGGAAGTTAGCAATTTAGATTTGTAGCTTTGAAAATATGCAGTGCTGAAGACTTGTAGCATCGATCATTTGTAGCACAGAAAACTGTAGCAATGAAGACTGTAGCGTTGAAAATTGTAGCACTAAAGATAATAGCGTTGAAGATTGAAGCACTCAAGATTATAGCGTTGAAGATTGAAGCACTAAAGATTTTAGCATCGAAGATTGAAGCACTAAAGATTTTAGCGTCGAAGATTGAAGCACTAAAGATTTTAGCGTTGAAGATTGAAGCACTAAAGATTATAGTGTTGAAGATTAAAGCACTAAAGATTATAGCGTTGAAGACTAAAGCACTAAAGATTATAGCTTTGAAGACTGAAGCACTAAAGATTATAGCGTTGATGACTGAAGCACTAAAGATTATAGCGTTGAAGACTGAAGCACTAAAGATTATAGCTTTGAAGACTGAAGCACTAAAGATTATAGCGTTGAAGATTGATGCACTAAAGACTTGCAGCTCTAGAAGTAATACTAGATGTTGCCAAGCAGCAGAAGCAAAATAGTAGTAGTGTGGTAGTAACAAATGTTGCTGCTATAGTTCTACATAAAACAGCAGCAGTAGTAGTTGTTTCTGTTGCTGATGCTGCTACTACTTCTACTGATGCTGTTACTATTAGTAGTAGTAACAGCTGTTGTTGTTGATGCTGTGCGATTGTTGTTGTAGTCGTAGTCGTGGTAGTAGTAGAGATAGAAGAAAGAAGTGGAGGCGAGAAATAACAGAAAGAAGAGGAAGAAAAAGAAGAAGAAGAAGAAGAAGAAGAAAGAAGAAGAAGAAGAAGAAGAAGAAGAAGAAGAAATAAAAAGAAGAAGAAGAAGAAAGATAAGAAAAAAGAAGTAGTAGTAGCAGCAGTAGTAGTAGTAGTAGTAGTAGAAAAAGAAGAAGAAAAAGAAGAAGAAGAAGAAGAAGAAGAAGAAGAAGAAGAAGAAGAAGAAGAAGAAGAAGAAGAAGAAGAAGAAAAAGAAGAAGAAGAAAAATAAGAAAAATAACAAAAAGAAGTAGTAGTAGCAACAGTAGTAGTAGTAGTAGTAGTAGTAGTAGTAGTAGTAGTAGTAGTAGTAGTAGTAGTAGTAGTAGTAGTAGTAGTAGTAGTAGTAGTAGAAGAAGAAGAAGAAGAAGAAGAAGAGGAAGAAAGAAGAAAAAGAAGCAGTAGTAGTAGTAGTAGTAGTAGTAGTAGTAGTAGTAGTAGTAGTAGTAGTAGTAGTAGTAGTAGTAGTAGTAGTAGTAGTAGTAGTAGTAGTAGAAGAAGAAGAAGAAGAAGAAGAAGAAGAAGAAGAAGAAGAAGAAGAAGAAGAAGAAGAAGAAGAAGAAGAAGAAGAAGAAGAAGAAAAAGATGAAGATGAAGAAGGAGAAGAAGCAGCAGCAACAGAAGAAGAAGAAGAAGAAGAAGAAGAAGAAGAAGAAGAAGAAGAAGAAGAAGAAGAAGAAGAAGAAGAAGAAGAAGAATAAGAAGAAGAAGAAAAAGAAGAAGAAGAAGAAGAAGAAGAGGAAGAAGAAAAAGAAGAAGAAGAAAAAGAAGAAGAAGGAGGAGAAGCAGAAGAAGAAGAAGTCTAAACACAACACAACGCACTGGAGCTTTCTTGGGCCAAAGTACTCTACACACAAGAAGTGTGCTATCAAAGCCGTTATCTATCTCACAAAACTTAACTCTAATCTCATGTTATGTAACGCATCTCTCCTGTCTTCCCTTCATCTGATCCCTGCCTACTCCAGCAGACCCTTCTGCCCAAACTGTATTTATCACAATCAGATCGTGATCTCAAGACACTTTTGTGATAATTCCCGTCACCCAACAACCGAGTTATTGTGTTATCAGTATTTGTGAAAAATTTGTTGGTTCTCTCTAGTGAATCCATTTCCACGCACATTGGTCCCGATGACAGCGTAGTGGAGAAACGTACTTCACATTAGCTCTAAGAGACGGTTGGAAACATCTAGAATCTGCAGAAACAGAAGATGAGGACCCAAAGTCATTTAGGCAGTCAATCAGCGTTGCATTATTATTATTATTATTATCATCCTCCTCCTCCTCTTTATTCTTCTTCTTCTTCTTCTTCTTCTTCTTCTTCTTCTTCTTCTTCTTCTTCTTCTTCTTCTTCTTCTTCTTCTTCTTCTTCTTCTTCTTCTTCTTCTTCTTCTTCTTCTTCTTTTTCCTAAAGTATATAGCATATGGCGTTTGTGGTGATGTCTATCCACATCCGTCTGTCTCGTGTACTTTTAATCAACTCTGACACAGATGAACATCCATGCCATGATGTCAAACTGTCTAGCATCTTCTCTCCCGGTCTCCTTCTGCCTCTCCTACCCTCCAACTTTCCTACCGTCACGATGTACTCTAGTATTCTCTTTCTCAGCACACGAATAAAGAATGCAGATTGTCTCTTTCGGATTTGGGCAATCAGTTCCCTCCTTAAGTCAGTTTCTTCCAAGACATCTCCAACACTATTTTGATCTATCCAGGAGGATGTTCTCATCATTCGTCTATATATTTAAAAAAAAAAAAAAAAAAAAAAAAAAAAAAAAAAAAAAAAAAAAAAAAAAAAAAAAAAAAAAAAAAAAAAAAAAAAAAACCATATCTCTACAGCTTCCAAATGAGTTGTTACTAATTTACCAACTGTCCATGATTCCCTTCCGTACATCAAAATATGATTTATACAACATTTGTGAATTCTCTTTCTCGTTTCAACTGACAAAGAAAGATTGCATAAAATATTCTTCGCTTTGCAAAATTGCCACTGCGCTACCAACCATGAATCAGTCCAACCAATCATTAAACCAACCAGTTAGCCTAGCGGTTAACCAACTAATAAATCGACTAGACAACCTACTACTCTGACAACCAACCAGCAATTCTACAAACTAATTACGTAACTACAATAAATCAACTATTACCGACAAACTAACCCCAAGCACAAACAAATCTTGGTTATCTCTAAACGAGGAACACATTAAGAAACTATGGAACATCCCTTGGAGCCATGTAAAAGTTACTTTGCGAATTCACAACAGGGCGTTTCAGAACGAACTGCAGCATTTGTTGCCTGTTTGTAATTTGATTATGCTTTTTCTTAGTGTCGAAAAGAGGCGAGTGCTCAAAGACCACACTTATCACAAACATCAGAAAGATCATGTTATGATAGGACGGAAACTGGAATATGTTGTGACTACAGGAAAGATCTGTGGAAAGAGAGAGACAGATGAAGACAGCGTGAGAAGATTCATGACAGCCTTCTGTCATGACAGGCAGGGGCATCAACATACGAACTGATACACGCAGCTGCAGATCGCAGATTGTGGTGAGGCATGATCATCCACATTAGTCGGCAAGGTACTTGATGATGATTATTATTATTGATCACTAAACGGTCGACGCTCCATACCATTTAGGAAATAAGTGCAAAGGAGTTTCCTACCAAAACGAACCGGGTATTTCAGAGCAATAAACCGTGGTCTTAATTCATCAGAAAGATCATGTTATGAGAGGACGGAAACTGGAATATGTTGTGACTACAGGAAAGATCTGTGGAAAGAGAGAGACAGATGAAGACAGCGTGAGAAGATTCATGACAGCCTTCTGTCATGACAGGCAGGGGCATCAACATACGAACTGATACACGCAGCTGCAGATCGCAGATTGTGGTGAGGCATGATCATCCACATTAGTCGGCAAGGTACTTGATGATGATTATTATTATTGATCACTAAACGGTCGACGCTCCATACCATTTAGGAAATAAGTGCAAAGGAGTTTCCTACCAAAACGAACCGGGTATTTCAGAGCAATAAACCGTGGTCTTAATTCATAGCAGCCCGGTCTAAGCTTACAACCAGCTAAATGTGGAAGCGTAGAATACATGAGACAAGTTCAATTCCTCTCAGTAATCACCCAAGACAACTTCCAGAAAACCTAGGGGGAAACAAGTCGATAGCAATTTACAAACCAGAGCTGGCCAAATTCACAGTAAATTTGGTCGCAACGGATGACTGATGTAAAAATCTGCACCTCAGCATACCGGCAAGGTCAGATTGTGACTTGCAGACTTGCGTTTTATAAAACCCCGAGGCCCGTAGAGTTTTAAATTATACAAGTTAATCTCATAAAACTTTAACACATACACGCCTTTTCACTATATCATTATCATCATCAATTCTCTTCATGCCTAGTGGCACACAAGGCCTCAGGGAGGACCTAACATGCTTTCCTGTCCTGTGCAATCCTCACAACTTTTCATTCCATGGATGATCGAAATATAAAAAAAAAGTAAAAATTAAAGGACCCTTTTCCACGCCTTTAGGCGTATACGGCATATAGGGCTAGACCTATGTTTTATAGACCAATCGGCACAGGATGAGTGATGTGGTCAGCATCACACTGGCCGCCTTTACTTCCCGCGACTGCACCAGGTAACCATTCAAGTTGGGTCGACCTGGGAGCTAAGGTCATTTTTGAAAAAAAAAAAAAAGTCTGTCTCCGCCAGGGAGCGAACCCACGACCTCCCGATCCGCAGCGAATGTGTGATGGAAATATACTGTCGTTTAAAAGTTTTAAGAAAATGTGTCTGAAAAAATTACCCAAATCATATTACATAATCCTCTTCAAGCTCTGTTAAAAGAAATTGCATTTGTTTACAAAAAAATATTGTTGGGACTTCTGCAGACTGTGACCCTTAAGTGACAGCTTAGGTAGATTATGCCCGAATCCGGCACTGGGTTTACCCCTAGAGATAACCGCTGCAACCTGGGTTTCAGGTTCCTAAACCCACCAACCCCACCCCCTCTCTCCAATAGTTTCTTGGTTGGCTAATTTCAATACCACCAACCAAAGGACCCTTCGGCGAGGCAGAGAAATCAAGAAGACTTTTTGAAACTTCTGTTTTTCTGTCTCCCAACGGAGCACATGGCATCAGCCAACTTACTCTACCTCGTTTGTAAAGTTTCTGATGGCTTTCCTTAGATGGAAGTGGTCACGCTGTTTCCTTCATGCTATTGTAGGTTCCTTTCACGGCCTGTGTCGATCGGGTCTCTAAGCAATTTGTTTACGAAGACCCCAGAAGATCGTCTTTAGAGCTACAGAGTTGGTGCTTTGTGCGACGCTCTCTGCAGGGGACTAGCAGTTCTGAAGACAGAGGGGGCGTTTTGGGGGATAAAACCCGTTGCAATAAATTCAATGCTCTCAGCTTTAACTTTAGATGTATTATTTTCTGCGTGATGGGGCAGCCATCATACTACTTAGACGCCTCTTATGACCTGCTTGGAAAGTTAGTATAACTATTCTTTATTTACCATTTATTCTTCATAAGGTCCCGATAACCAGGGGCGGGCGTATCTTTTAGTTGGATTTAACTAGCGGCCTCGAGAGTTTCTCAACTCTCAGTCAGGAGCAGACACAGAAAGATTGCCGTTTTCTGGGTTAAACTTGCGCATCTGTCAACGCTTGTAGTGTGACCTTTCACCTTTCACCCGCCAGCAGACCCCCGTTATCTCCTTGCTGTTGTCCAGGATTTGTGTGTAGAGCACGGCTAAAGGAACCTGGAGGAGTTCTTTTGAAACATATAAACCAAAGGCGGCAAAACTTTGTTTAGGTGCCACCCCTTTGGGATACGGCAAACAGCCCCCCCCCCCCGCAAAATATGATTGCAAAAAGGAGGATAAAGCGTGAAATCCCAAGAACTGTTAATCGGAGCTTTGATAAAACACGCACATTATTCAAAGTGGCGAGTAACAAAATAAACAATCACCAACAAGGCAAACGGAAATCACTCTGCAAATCAAGCTGGCAGCGCTGTTCTGTTTTCATGACTGAAAATCAATCCCATTCCTTTCAAATAAAAAATTAAAAACCCGGCCACGTTCAACCTGCTGTTGGCCTGCCAAAGCCGCCAACAGTCTTCGGTTATATTTGTGGTCTGGTTAACTGCGCTACTTTCGTGGCTAAAGCTCTGGTACTCGCGTCGTCTCTGGGCTTAGTACTTCTTCTTTCCCAGTCACTTCGTTCGATCCTTTTCTGTGTCCAGGTGAGCTCCTCCTGTCCTTTCCTTCTTGGTGGTTCCTTTTTTCTCTTGGTCCTTCTATTTTGGCCAGGGTATCTCGTAGGAGAGCAAGCTTTCCACATCCACATAACGTCCTTTGGACCACCATTTATAGTTTTAAAATTTTGAATATTTTACTTTGCCAAAAGATACTGAAAACAATTTTTGTTTTCGATAGATCCGAAATTGTGAAAATATTTCGCGTGGGACCGTAGTGGTCCTATAGTTGTCTTCCTGTAATAAGAGCGGATTAGGCATGTCACAATGTTGTGTATGTGATGATAGGTGAAGTTTCATGCTGATTCAGTCCGTCATTGATCTTAGTTTGGTCCGATTGTATAGGTTTAGGTTGGTGGACAGGCTCTGATGTACGTAAATATCAGATCCCCAGAACCCCCCAGCTCAAGCTTTGAAATCCAAATGTTCGGCGATGAGGATTGTTGTGGCCTGTGGGGTACCGAACTCAAGTGCTATCGGCGAAGATCTGAGGGATGGGGTGGGGATGGAATTGCACTCATAGTGCATCCGAAAGAAGTAGGAAAGGGGAAGGTGATAGAGGGCAGGAAACCATTCAATCACTCCTCATCGTTGTCGCCTTGTTGGATTCTAGCGTGGCTTTTTGCCGGAAGTTTCTGCATCACGTCGCCAGCCCTTACCATCACACCATTAGTAGTTAGGTGCTCTGGTTCTGTCCGTATAAATTCATTGCTCTTTTCTATTTGCTGTCAAACAATCCCTGTTTTGAGTCCCACACGTCATGTTTACAATGGATGCATGATGTGGAATAAAATAATATATATATATATATATATATATATATATATATATATATATATATATATATATATATATATATATATGCGTCCCATGAGTATATAGTTGTACACAATCAAGTATGCTTTACCGTCACACCATTAGTAGTTAGGCGCTCTGGTTCTGTCTGAAAATCCTGATTATCACCAGTATAAATGCACTCAAATTTCAAAATCGCTTAGAGACCTCTGCTATACATGCTTTCCAAATTAGTTGATTTGTGGGAGAGTCATGTCCATGTTGGTGGAAGGTTAACAGGCCCGGCTGTGCAAGAAGTTTGCAGCGCATCTTAGCTAGGCAGATCTGCAGGTTACACCGGGCCATTGTGGCCGTTACGGGTGGTTGCTAATTATACCTTCTTGGAAACTGAACAGGGTATCTAGCTGGCTCTGTTGTTTGTCTGCCATCAGCACGGAGAATTTGTTAGTCTCACGGTGGTGTCAAACCTTCAGGTCCTGTTGACCTGGTTGCCGGATTGAGATCTTCTG
Source organism: Candidula unifasciata (assembly GCA_905116865.2). Lineage (NCBI taxonomy): Eukaryota > Metazoa > Mollusca > Gastropoda > Stylommatophora > Geomitridae > Candidula > Candidula unifasciata. The sequence goes on from CAJHNH020000016.1 coordinate 181,801, forward strand.
ATCTTGGGGTGTCAGACTGTTTAGGTAGGAGCCTGGAGGGAATAAATGTCCCTCACGCACGTACGCGCACACACAGGCACGCATACAAGACATTTTGATAGCATTGGTGGATTATGGACAGGTCGAGGAATGGACAGACAGAGGACTAGATAGATGGATAAACATTTTCGCTGAGGCAATTTGTTTGAAAACGTTATCATTACGAGACATATTCCGCCATACTTCGATTGAATTACGGTAGCTATATGTTATACTGTGGTTATGAAAACTGTTTGGAGGCTAATGGAAATCACCTTAAACTTCTGTAGTAACTCCATACATCACATGTAACATCATATCTCTTCGTGACTGAATAAAATTAGAATCATTTTTTTTTAAATATTCAGAAACCATGATTTGTTAACCTATTGACTTGTTACTAAGGATATCGCAACCCCTCGGCCTTGATTCTATGATAGATACCGTAAATCTGGGAGAAATGTGGCTTTTCTGTCTACCCCCGGGCGTGAACCCGGACCACAAGAAGTTCGTTACCCGGTCGCCGCGAAGGCAGGTTTAACCAACTACGCTTGCGAGCCGGGAAAATTAGTATCAAAATGTTCATACATGTTGTTGAATAAACTTAATTAAAACATACTCCATTTTAAACCCCGTTTGCACAGCTGTTTTCTACTATGGATAATTGTGAATTATATACGGAAACCCAAAATGGTCAAATTTTACGATTTCAACTTGGTCAATCCCCTTAACTCTTTGAGTCCCAGGGGGTTTAGCATCACAGGCCCAGGGGTTAGTAAAAAAAGTCATAAAATCGGCGCATCATGCGTACATTGGGCTTCTGGGTAGGAAGCCATGAACATATGATGCGTTCCTTGGGACTCAAAGAGTTAAACACTTTGCTAACGTAACGCAATACCGCAAATATCGTACATGTCGATACACTTCACTGCTGGGCTGTAACTGTGTATACATTTCTGGCTAACACTTCAAAACCAGGCAAAGATCATTCCAGATTCAGCGGTTTCAGAATTACCACTCTACAAAGAACGTTTGGCGAAGTGCTAGAAAAGATTATTGCTGTTGAACTACAAATGTTTTTGGAAAGGGAAGAGCTCCTCTCGACAGGCGACTGGCCGCTCTGCTGAGAGAGACCCAGCCATTTGACGAGGCAATCAAGTCGATCCTATCGATCCTTTCAACTGAAGTGCAACATTCAGCATGGTAGTACGGGTGTTCTATAATACAACTGATATGGTGTTCCATAATAAAACTGATATGGTGTTCTTTAATAAAATTGATATGGTGTTCTTAATAAAATTGATATGGTGTTCTTTAATAAAATTGATATGGTGTTCTTTAATAAAATTGATATGGTGTTCTTAATAAAATTGATATGGTGTTCTTTAATAAAACTGATATGGTGTTCTATAATAAAATTGATATGGTGTTCTTAATAAAATTGATATGGTGTTCTTTAATAAAACTGATATGGTGTTCTTTAATAAAACTGATATGGTGTTCTTTAATAAAATTGATATGATGTTCTTAATAAAATTGATATGGTGTTCTTTAATAAAACTGATATGGTGTTCTATAATAAAATTGATATGGTGTTCCATAATAAAACTGATATGGTGTTCTTTAATAAAACTGATATGGTGTTCTATAATAAAATTGATATGGTGTTCTTTAATAAAATTGATATGGTGTTCTTTAATAAAATTGATATGGTGTTCTTTAATAAAATTGATATGGTGTTCTTTAATAAAACTGATATGGTGTTCTATAATAAAATTGATATGGTGTTCTTTAATAAAATTGATATGGTGTTCTTTAATAAAATTGATATGGTGTTCTTTAATAAAACTGATATGGTGTTCTATAATAAAACTGATATGGTGTTCTTTAATAAAATTGATATGGTGTTCTTTAATAAAATTGATATGGTGTTCTTTAATAAAACTGATATGGTGTTTTTAATAAAATTGATATGGTGTTCTTTAATAAAACTGATATGGTGTTCTTTAATAAAACTGATATGGTGTTCTTTAATAAAACTGATATGGTGTTCTTTAATAAAACTGATATGGTGTTCTATAATAAAATTGATATGGTGTTCTTTAATAAAATTGATATGGTGTTCTTTAATAAAATTGATATGGTGTTCTTTAATAAAATTGATATGGTGTTCTTTAATAAAATTGATATGGTGTTCTATAATAAAATTGATATGGTGTTCTATAATAAAATTGATATGCCATATGCATGACAGTCCTGTAAACATTTTCTGGAGTTGGTTCAAGGGATCTAAGTCTTGTTTAAGTGCTTAATAATGATGATGAAGATAATGTGCTGAATGAGAAATAAATATTACAATATTTTTGAAACATTATGATATGCATGCTTCTCTTTTGGAAATAAAGTATTCTATGCCCTACAACATCTGCTAAAGTCATAGTCTGTGTCTCACAACACCAAGATCAAAACAAATAAAACGTTGATAAGACCAGTTGCTTTATACGGCTCGGAAATTTGGAGCACAAAGAGATGAAGCCTTATTAAAATCTTTGAAAACAAAGTTTCGACGAATCTTTGGACCCATCAAAGATGCAAACAGCGAGAAATGGAGAGTGAGAAGCAACAATGAAATTTATAATCTTTTTGAATCACCATTGATCACTGGCATCATGAGGGCTAATAGACTGAAATGGCTGGGGCATATTGAGAGATTGTTAGATGGACTGGCACCTTTCTGTCTTTCCAGACGATGGTGTTATACTGTGCTATGAGATTGGGACCCACATCACATGGCGATGGCGATTGTGACTAGCAAGACCCGCCGGCGTTAAGCAAAGTTTCACAACGTAGGATTTCAGGACTGCTGTTGTCACGTGGCCCAGACAACAAGGCAGGCCAAGAAGACAGCGGAGAGATAATGTACAGGCAGATCTACAAACACTTTGTGTCTCCGACTGGACAGAGATAAATGCAAATGGGTGATATCTGCAGCAATGAACCTCAAAGGCTCCAGAAGAGGAAGAAGAAGAAGAGAAGAAGAAGTAGAAGAAGAAGAAGCAGCAGCAGCAGCAGAAGAAGAAGAAGAAGAAGAAGAAGAAGAAGAAGAAGAAGAAGAAGAAGAAGAAGAAGAAGAAGAAGAAGAAGAAGAAGAAGAAGAAGAAGAAGAAGAAGAAGAAGAAGAAGAAAAAGAAGAAAAAAAGGAAAGAAGAAGAAGAAGAAGAAGAAGAAAAAGAAAAAGACGAAGACGACGACAAAGAAATTCATTTTTTGGTGACTGGGGATGAGGGGCAGCTTATCACATTTACAAACTAAAATAAAAATTTAAAAACTGGTGGAAAAAAAATGGATTGGGGAGGGGGCGGGGGGGGGGGGGTTGAGGGAGGGAGGAAAGTCTTAAAGTGCTTTGAGGTTTCAGTGCCTCACTTTCATCGTGTCATCATACGCATCTCAAAACCTCTTAAAGATGTATTCAGTGTTTGTGCTGGTAAGAAACTGGAGCAAAGCCGGGTGTTCTTGTAAAGTACGCTCCTACCTTAGAGTCTTCCACGGCTGGCAACGGCGAAGACGACGCTGCTGGCACTGGCTTCTCAACAAAATGGAAACTATCATCATACAGGGACAAGTGCGTGCCGAACTCTTCAAAAGCGCTGCTGGGGTTGTCTTCTCTTGAAACCGACATAATTAGAGGCACCATGTTGGAATTCCTGGAATGTTAAGTCTTGCTAGTTCCAAATCTGCAGCACTTCAACAGTCACATCTTATCAGCCGACACTCCACATGGCGACTAGACCTATACAGTTTCAAGTGTGTGAAACACATTTAACTTTTTATTTTTTTCCACAGACAGCTTACTGACAATGTCCACTTCGTCTTCTGTAAACTACAACCACCGACCAAGGAAAACAGTTAACCGTCCATTTAAATATCCAATGAAACGAAAATCCTTATTCAAAAACATGAAATTGTCTCTTCTAGTCTATTTTCCGGGGAACAAATATATATTAATGTTAACAACAAGCACATATCCATAGATGTAACTAAAACACCATAGAACCAACAAACAAACAAAACTGAACTTTATGAAAGCTTATGAAAAGAATAAGTTCGGTTTAATGCAACTGCTAGTCCAACAAAGATTGCTATTGGGAAAACTTCTCAAGATGGCTGGTAAAGTGAAACGAGGAGCAGATAGCCAGGTAACTTATCAAAAACATAGAAAGAAGGGAAAAAAAGGGGAATGTCGGTACATAGTTTCCTAACAAGACAGACGACTTTCTCAACAAACATTCATTCACCTTATTATTTCCTAATTTACCGGAAGCTCCAAAGTTCAACCAATCTGAAAGATTTCATTTGTCGCCCGACTCGCTACGCCAATGTTAAAACGTTAACGAATTAGAGTCCTATAAAATAACTGTTCAAAGTTCAAGGATATTTTTGCTTAATGAACAAGCTCTCCCACATACTGCAGTATTGATTAAACAATGATTGGCTTCCGCGGAGGGGAAAAGAGGTTTATATTCCAGACGCATAGGAAAGGAAGTATTGTAAAATGTGCAGAATGAATTTATTTTTCTTTTCTTCTTTATATCCTCAATGGCAGTGGTTTTCAGATGAGAAGGCCACAGACCTCTATGAAGTCTGTGGTGGGACGCATGTATTCCAGTGTTCCATGTATGTTAGATTCCATTGGAGTGCCAACCAGCGAAACATGGGATTTTGCTGGACACGTTGCTTCTAAAATCCCCAGAACGTTCTATCTCTCTAAGGGCAATGACAATGTCTGACGGCCATCTTCAATTAATGCAGCTTCTGATAGTCTGTCAGCTCATTCATTACCAACAACGCCTGCATGCCCTGGGACGAATATAAAAGTAACTGCACACACAGGAGAGTTTTGCAATGGCTCACACCACTGTCTGCGTAGCCAGCCTGCCTCGAGAGTATGTCTGTAGCACATGTTCAGTATCGTGTGGTGCCTGCCCACATGGGCAAAGGTGTGAATCCCCTATCTAGAATTTCGTGTACCCATGGCTGCAGTCCCCTGTGTCTTACTTTTGTATCAGCAAGTTGATTGGGGCTTCAAGACTGTATCCTGGGTAGGAAGCGTTCCAATGGGTACTAATGGTCGCCTTGGCCCGGCTCTCTAGCGTAGTTAGCTAAACCGGACTGCGCGGTTGACCGGGTGACGAACCCCTTGTGGTCCGGGTTCACTTCCGGTGTAGACAGAAAAGCCACATTTTTTCCCAGATTAACGGTACCTATCATGGAATCAAGGCCGAAGGGTTGCGATATCCATAGTACCGAGCCAAAGGGTTAACAACTCATGGTTTCTGGACATTTGAAAGAAAAAAAAATATGGTCGCCTAGATATGAGTTGACCATATCGTTGAGTCGGTAAGCACCAAGAATGTCTCGCAGTCGATTCCTCCATTCCGGTCAATTCTGTGTAGTCTTTTCGACGTCATATGACAGAATTCGCCTTTGGTCTTTCCTATCACCTCCACCGGCTACAACAAGAATGGGCTGACACCATTATGAAGTCCCGCCTCCAGAAACTAGCACGGCTAACACCGGGACACATCAGGGTGAAAGAAAACGAAAGAGCTGACATACTGGCCGTGTCTTCAGTAGCTAGTGGACGAAGAAGTACAGAAAGACAAACACAATGAATACACGGCGTTCCAGAGACATTGAAAGAAAGGAATCAGAGACGGTGAACAGCCTATCAGAAATGGACATTTAGATGTCATACAGGCACACATAAATCGGTTGCGGGCTACAGAAAGAAGATATACCAGTCAACTCCTTCTGGGGACGTTGAGCATGGAGGCACCAAGATGGCTTCTGCATCGGAAGACAGAGCACTTTTGTGTCGGGCAGTTGTGCTAGAATGTGTTACGGGTAACAAGTAACGAGTATCGTCAAAGTTAGTTTCATTAATTTTCTCGTTCTCATCTCCTCAATTCATGTGTTTCCCATTTCAGTGCCTGTTCTGTTCACCTCTCGCCAGGGTGTGGCCAATTAATCTCCATCTTATTATCATAAAATATGTAACGCTGATAGGCGGCTGGCCGAGCGGTAAAAATGCTGTGTTTTCATACTTTAGATGTAGGCTCCAATCCTCGGTGATGGGTGTTTTGTTTTGCGTTCAGGGGCAAAAATAAAATTGCAGCATGCGCAAGTCCGTGTTGCCTACATTAGCAGTTGCAGCATAATATCTCCCTGTGTGTATTTGTGTGTGCTTATGTGTTCGTTTGTGTGTGCCCATGTGTGCGTCTGTGTGTGCTCATGTGTGCGTTTGTGCGTGCTCATGTGTGCGTTTGCGTGTGCTCATGTGTGCGTTTGTGTGTGCTCATGTGTGCGTTTGCGTGTGCACATGTGTGCGTTTGCGTGTGCTCATGTGTGCGTTTGTGTGTGCTCATGTGTGCGTTTGTGTGTGCTCATGTGTGCGTTTGCGTGTGCACATGAGTGCGTTTGCGTGTGCTCATGTGTGCGTTTGTGTGTGCTCATGTGCGCGTTTGCGTGTGCACATGTGTGCGTTTGTGTGTGCCCATGTGTGCGTTTGTGTGTGCTCATGCGTGCGTTTGTGTATGCTCATGTGCGCGTTTTTATGTGCTCATTTATGCGTTTTTGTTTGCTCATGTATGCATTTGTGTGTGCACATGTTTATGTTTGTGTGTGTGTGTGCTTATGTGTGCGTGTGCTTATGTGTGCGTTTGTGTGTGCTCATATGTGCGTTTGTGTGTGTGTGTGTGCAAATTTGTGCGTTTGTACGTGTGTGCTCATGTGTACGCTTGTATATGTGCTCATGTGGGCGTTTGTGTGTATGTGTGTGTGCCCATGTGTGCGTTTGTGTGTGTGTACATATGTTCATATATGCTCACGTGTACGTTTGTGTATGCTTATATGTACGTGTATGTGTGTTCATTTGTGTGGGTACGCTTGTATGTGTAGGCTAGTGCGCATATGTGAATGTGTGTGTGAGTGCGTGTATTTCAAACCATTCTGAAAATACAAGATACATGTGTATGCTTATGTATGTAACTTGTACGTGCATACAAATATGTAAAAGTATGCGTATAAGATATGTTATTGTATGTATCAGCCTAATTGCTTCATCCCATATGGCAAGGTGTCTCTGGGTATGTCGGTTGCTTACAAGCGCTGTGTGTCACACAAAGCACGAAGTCCGAAGCTCCACTTACGACCCACACTGGATCTCCTAAACATTAGCTCTAAAACCCACATCTATAACATTGAGAGTTTGTCACTTCTCTATGTGGGAACTGGGATCTCAATTTGGTGAAGGGAATAAATCCCCTATCAAGAATATCATAGCAGGCGATTTATTAATATACTGTTGAAAATGAAGCGTTTGGTTGGATACCGCAAAATATCGTAGCCGAGTTTTAAACCGCAACAGAACGTGCCAGTCGCTCCCTGAACTTTCACTGTCAGGTTTTCATAAAAACAATAACCAGTAAAATATAATCAATTTCTGACTTTCAAACTGGCAACATGTGATGTGCTACATGTAACAAATATTAGGCCAGATTTCTTAAGTATGTTAAAACTAAACGTAAACAAAACAATTACACACCATTTTGTGCTTGATATACAGAGACAATAGATGACCACTTATTGTATGTTTCTCTAAACGGAAGGCATTAAAGGCGAAAGAAAAAAAGGAGAAAAACCAGCATGAGGTTAACGACTAATCGCTTCGCAATCAGGTGCCCAAAAGAAATACAATTTTGTCTATTTATATACCATCCAGAAAGGAAATAGTGAGCTTACTTGGTTTCACTTGCAAAAAACACCATACTAAGTACACACTCACCGACAAAACATACGGACTACATGTTGATTATCATAAAATCAACATAAAACTATCAGAAAAAACTAGAGCACTGCGTTTGTCAAATGTACTTTCTTGATAAGATCTTCTTCACACAGCGGAAGCCCTATCCAACTTTTTGGGTTTTAGACCAGAACTGTCAGCTGACTTCTGCCACACAGAAGTCGTGAATTGTCTCCCCTTCAATTCTCTTGAGACAGGAAGTTTCCACCAATACCCCCCCGCCCCGCCCCCAACACACACATACACACGCGGGCGCGTGCACGCACGCACACCCATATATATATATATATATATATATATATATATATATATATATATATATATATGATGTATATATATATATACATGGACTGATATGTTATACAAGTTTTTGTTTCTGACATCACCCCCCCCCCCGCCCCCGCCCACCCTCTTTAAAAAAAAAAACAACCTACCACCCACCTTTTTGTTTAACCTCCCACCCACCCATAACACACAAAGATACGTTACACAGTTTCTGGTTTAACTCGCACACGGATATGGAAGTCTTGTATGAAAGCAAACATACACAAACACACACACACAACACGCCGAGAGGTTGTGCAATTGATTATGTCTATCTGGCACACCGACTTACATGTAAAATCATGAGTCTAAAACACAGACACAACTAGACATAGGGGCTTACACACACACACACACACACACACACACACACACTGATATGTTATCTAATTTTTTTATGTCTGAAACACAACCACATGAGAAGTAAAAGCCATCAGACACACAGGCCGAGTGAGAGAATCTGTGTATGTTTGTTTGTGTGTGAGAGAGTGGCAGAGTGAGTGGCAGAGACAGACAGACAGACAGACAGACAGACAGACATACAGACAGACAGACAGACAGACAGACAGACAGACAGACAGACAGACAGACAGACAGACAGACAGACAGACAGACAGACAGACAGACAGACAGACAGACAGACCGACCGACCAGATAAAAACGAAAATTTTAAAGAAAGGTATTAGTATTTGAGCATGCATCGCCAGTTTCTTCTCATTCTTCTTCTTCTTCTTCTTCTTCTTCTTCTTCTTCTTCTTCTTCTTCTTCTTCTTCTTCTTCTTCTTCTTCTTCTTCTTTGTTCATTGACTGTAAGCTTCGGCGGAAAGTCCTAGTTGTTTCTCAGTTTAAACTTTCGATTTGTTATAGGGTCTGAGTTTGCGTGTACATTCGTTTTACTGGCTTATTTGTGTGAAGCTTGGTGTTCCTTGCCGCTAGATCAGATGCACTCCGACATTGAAGGAAGTCCTCAATTAGTCGACATTTTTTTCCTGTGAGTTGTGGCCCTTATTCTCTAGCCAGTATTTATTTCCGGCGGCCATACTTGTCGTTCATCAACAACAACACTTCGCTGACAGCCTTTGCCCGAGCAACACGTTGAACGCGCAAGCCCGCCTCGCCTGAACACGTTGCCCCGCTAACTATCCATTCGTTGCCTGATTTTCGATAACCAGCTACTGGACAGAATCGCTTGATATTCGGCTGAGTCTGTCTCGACTGAGTTATCGGAATCGGCTGCGGGTGGGTCATTAGCAGCCCGTGTACGCACCTAGCCAACGACAGCCACCAGCAACACAGATCTACAAGAATCAACAGAGGAAGGAACAACGCCCTAGGTAATCATAATTTACATTATAAACTTTCTAAACCGAGACCTAGGGCGTGCGTTTAACCTCTAAATAAATTCGAGAACTTTTTTATTATCGTCGTAGAAAATGGACACTGCACCCATTACGATTGAATCACCAGTACAGGAGACCGCTCCTCCGGGAGCCGACCCTACAGGGGTGCCTGATGCCGCCTCAGTAGCGACGCAAGGACCCCCTCGCCAACGCAAGCAGCGGCAGCCTATGACCAGCATACCAGACATCATGCAGTGCTCACGCTGCAATAAGGCGTGGCATACAGCCTCGTCCTGCCGCAGCAGCCTCTCGTGCAGATACTGTTCTGGTACGCACGAATTCAAGGAGTGCCCGCTGGCTAAGATTGACACCAATTTTAAAAGACCGAACAGCAACCGCAAGTGCTCCAACTGTTCCGGTGCGCACGGCGCGAGATACATGGGCTGCCCGTATCTCCAGCAGTGCAAAAGGTCACTTAGAACCACCCACGAAGCAGCCAGACAGAGATACGTGGCACCCAGGTCCTCAGCAGCACCAAAGCAACCGAGTGGGAAGCCAGCACAACGGACAACAGACAGACTAACCGACAAGACGATCACAGCCGCAATGGACCCTGAAAAAATCTCTGAAATCTTAGCGGAAATCAGAGCTCTCCGCAAAGAAAAGTCCGACACCGACGCTGACAGAACGCAGATGCTAGACCTGATCTCTCAGATGCGCGACGAAATCAAAGCATTGAAAGACGACAGACAAGAACAAGTATTGCAGCAAACAAAGTGGCTAGCAGAGGCTGCACGAATGCAAGAAAACCTGACAGAAATGACGCTAAAATTACAAACAGAAAAGCTGCAGACGAGACCCGCCGACAGGAAGAAAGGGAGGAGAGACGAAAAGAAACCGACGCACTTAGGGAAGCCCGCGAGAGCACTTACAAAGAAGTCACTCTTATGATCCAGACAAAAGCAGAAGCAGAAGCTGCAGTGCTGGCGGCAAGAACAGAGCGCGCCCTGCTGGAGAAAGCAAGAGAGGCCTCCAGCAAAACTGTAAAACAACCAAATACCGACAAAAGCACACTTACCGAAGCGGTAGTGATGCAGCACCAGGAACAGATGACAGACCCCGATATGAACGAAGAACCAAGCGAGGAGACAGCCACCAGGCAGGCAGTCACCCCACTCAGCAGCCTGAAACCAGTAGCTGACGCAACTTGCGAGGCTGACCTCGAGGCATTGCTTGAAGAATACAACGAGCATGCTTTCCCGCACAAGCTGGTGTACGACGAAGAAAGTAGGCGCTACTGCGTTAAATACCACTGGGAAACCGTCAATAAAAAAGACAAAAACACCAGAAGAAACAGAAGCGGGCCGACTTCGTGACCAATTCTATGACGAATTTAATGCGGCCCTGATCCAAATTCGCAAGAAAAATTGGAATAACGGCACTCCCAGGAGACGAGGCCGCCGCCAATTCTAATAGCCACAGAAAGAACCCACCAAACAAGCCGCCATCTTTAAGGACAGCCTTAAGCAAACAACCACCAACCGGACAGCGGGTCGACGTACCGGAGCCACTCCCACCCGCTCCGCCCCAATGGCAAATAACCGCGTAATCACCATTTAACTAACCAAAATCTTAATCTAGTTTATTTTCAGAAAAAAGAAGACAACGGAAAACACCACAGGCCGCCCGACGCCCCGAAGCAGACAGCCGAGGGCATTGCACCAAAGGGGACCAGCACTTGGCAATTCCAATCACCGTCATGCCACCCCACCCCACCCCACGTGTATGTTAACAATTGCCTTTCACTTTCATTTCAGACCAAGCGACCTCAGCCGACCGGGATGGATCCTGCCTCTATCTGTCACTCTCATTCTCCCGACCTCACTATCACATCTACTGGCACATTCGGGCAAACTGACCCTTCATTTGCAGACTATCTTACGTCCACTACTTCTCCACACTCCGTGGAAAAAAAAAAAAAAAAAAAAAAAAAAAAAAAAAAAAAAAAAAAAAAAAAAAAAAAAAAAAAAAAAAAAATTTTTTTGTTTTTTTGGGGGCCGATCACAACAACAGATGTTCATATTTGTGCCACTGTAGATTTATGTAATGTGTTGATGAAGGCTCTCTAGCCACAACGTTCACTCGTTGTTTGTGTTGATGATAATGTCTACTTTTGGTTTCTTTGATATTTTTTCGTGTATAATGTGCACGCTAACGGCGTGCAAGCGTCGCCTGTTGAATCAAGCGACTGCCGAACAGTAACAACACGCAACTATCATAACTGAAGAAACATACACATACACACACAAAGATAGGCTCCTACCATAGCTTCTCCCTGTGTTTATGTGTGTGTTGCTGGGGTCGGAGGGAGATAAGCTCTGACCTGATTACGCCCCTCCACAAGTGAGAGAAAAACAAATGTGTCCCTGGACGTCCATGTGCATGCAGCCCAAGTTGTAACAAACTGAACCCAATCTCTAGTTATCTCCACTGATTATTCTCTTGTAACTGTTTAAAACAAGCGTTTCAGCCACAGGAGTAGTGGGGTGGGGCGGCAGGGCAGTACAACGTGTACAGGCAATGTTTATCAGGTCAGGGAGGCCACCACAAAGAAATAAGTGGGGGCGCTAAAGAGCATCACATCTTGTTTTAAGTTCGCAATAATAATGATTCCTTTCCACGCCTTGGGTCGTATTGAACATTGCGACTAGACCTATAATGTATATGTTCATGCAATGTTTATCAGGTCAGGGAAGCCACTACAAAGAAATAAGTGGAGTGGGGCGCTAAGGAGCACCACGTCTTGTTTAAGTCCGCAATAATAAATGACTCCTTTTCACGCCTTTGGGCGTATTGGGCATTATTAGACCTATAATTTACACACCAATCGACATTCGGTGGGTGTTGTGGTCAACATCACACCGCCTGCTTTTACTTTCCAGTACTTTACCCTGCTACAAATTCAAGATTGGGTCAACCGGGGAGCCATGGTGGGGCAACGTCAGGACCTGAATCCACGACCTTCAGATTTGCAGGCATGTGTCTAGCCGGTACACCACGACGGCAATAATAATCTACAACATGTGCTGAGTGGCATTAAAAAAAATTGAAATAATAAGTTTAAAATAATATGAAATTATCAACAAATACATAAACACACACACACATTTATCTAGGAAAGGAAGGGGTAAGAAAGAGGCCAGTTATCACACTTTCAAAGTTTTGTGGGTGGGAGGGGGGAGGGATGGGGGGGGGGGCCTCAAGGTACATAATCCCTCAGGTTCTAGAGCCCCTATTTTTTTTTTTTTAAATAATCCCAGGATTCCCGTGTGGGTTTCAGGATCCCACTAAGGGGAAACCAGATTAGACCCACGGCCCTGTGAAAAGCCTGTATTAATGGGCGACTAATTTAAAGGTTTGATGAAGTCCTAAGTGTTGGATCGGAAGACGCAGTAATGGTAGCCTTGCTGTAACCGTCTGTTGTTGTTCGTCCATTACGCGTGATGAAGACCACCTTCTTCCAAACTTCGCTGGGTGAACGTGACTTGTGCAAGGACTTGGATTTAAGTGAGGAAGACCGGCGCGATTCGTCGACCTCACTCTCCCGCCTGTGTCCATCTTGATCCAATGTCAGGACAATGTCGAGACGACTGGAAATGGAGATAGGTGCGGTGGATGACCAAGGGTTCTTAAGTGCCCTGCCTTGCCCGAAGCTCTGCACACAGCCTGCTGGTTAACGCTTTCTCGTCCGTTGAACCAATGAAAGGTTTCATCCGCACAATCTGCCGAGTCCAGTGTTTGCATCAGGGTAGGCTTTTCAGAATCAACAAGTGGTTGAAACTACTACACAGCGTGCACACACAAACCTCAAGAAGAAGAAGAAGTCATTCCGGTAGACTGTACAGTAAATATTCAACTGGAGAAAAATGTGAATAGGTAGGTAGGTAAGTTGTACCCCACCAAGACATCACACAAGCGATAAACACCCGGTGACACAAAGTGCCACCATGCGGATGAGAATCACCCGTGGAGAGGTCCTAGAAACCCCGTTCCATCGTTGGGCCATATTTAAGACCCGGCTATATTTAGGGCCCCCCGGCAAAAGCCAAAATGGGGCTTAAAAAAAAAAAAAAAAACAACGATTGCATCCAACATGGGGACAGCAAAAAAAAATGTGATTAAAAAACAGAGCTCAGTTTATCAAAGGAAGAAGACAAAGATGTCTTAGAAATGTTTGCAGAATTCCTCGTGACACTTTTACAAGCAAAGATCTCCTGTGGACGGCAGATGGAAAAGGGAGATGTGGACCACCCAACGGATAATGGAGAAGGACTGTAGCTGATCAACTGGCAGGGGAAGATGTGACAAAAGAGTAGATGGGCGTATCAGTTCAACATCATCATCATCATGTACCGTACCGGAAAGCGTAGGCTTTCATGTTCCGCCATCTCACAGAATCACCATAATCCAAGATCAGTTCAATGTTTTGTTCTGGCCCCTTCCTCTTGCTCTCATTCCATCAATTTATTTCAGGCGAACGAAACAAGAAGAAGGCAAACAAGAAGAAGAAGAAAAAGGCAAACAAGAAGAAGAAGAAGAAGAAGAAGAAGAAGAAGAAGAAGAAGAAGAAGAAGAAGAAGAAGAAGAAGAAGAAGAAGAAGAAGATGGCAAACAAGAAGAAGAACAAGAACAAGAAAGGAGGGGGGGGGGGAGAGGAATAATAATAGTAGTAGTAGAAAGGGAAATGAAGGAATGTAAAATGACATGGGGTACGACAGGCAGAAAAGCAGCATACTTGCAAAAAGAGAGATCACTTGTGAATACCTTATCTGTCAAATGCGATGAATAGGATATAGACCGATAAAAAATTAGTAGACGTGGCCGCTAGGGTAGCCATATTCTTGTGGCATGTTCTGATCAAATGTAAAATGTAAGAGAGCACGTAATGTGCTGTCTGAGATTCACATGAAGGTCAAATAATACCTTTAGGCAGGGCGAGGGAACTACATTTTATGCAGGGGCCGAAATGTTGAAAATGGGGATAGTCACAAGCCAGAGGCCTGAGCATCAGCATAGACAGATCATTAATACAATACAACTGGCAATAATATCGTGGGCCATTGCCTGGGCTTCCGCGGGCCACATTTGACCGGCGGACTGTCAGGTAAATAGTCATGCTTTAAAGGTTAGAAAGATAAAGTTGAGAGGATCGACTTCATTGAACCGGATTATATCCATCATTGCTGGGTCTCTCTCTCTCTCTCTCTCTTTCTCTCTCCCCCCTCTTTCTCTCTCCATAGAACTAAAGCCACCTGCTGAAATTGTTGCACAAAGCCCGAACACCGTAGCTCAGGCGATGATCAACAGCGGTTTCTGGAAAAATCGCACTTGTAAACCCAGCGCGAAATGAACCCACGAAGTTCAACGGTGTGACCAATTCGCCACTGACACCCCCAAATAATACTTGATTCCTTGTTAAGGAGTGATAGAGTTAACTGCAGCCGTAAGGACGACACTAGCCTCGTATAGCTCAAAGTGTGAAACGGATGTGCACACAATACACAGTTTCTAAAACAAAACAAAAATCTGGAGTTGGACGAACACCCAGAGCTTTCCGCCGGAATTTACACACGTTAAATGCGAAGAAGGAGATTTATTTTTCAACAACCAAAAATATTCCTAGAATTAGAAACAGAAACTTAGATGTCCCCAACACCTCATTACCGGCAAATTTCACCTGAAGGTATCCTTACCTCTCCAAGTCTACCTCACACGTCCAAATTCAACTCATTCCCCCTCTAGGAAGGTCGTCAAATGGAAAGTGAAACGTTGGGAATTTCACACAAAGCGAGGTAACTCAAGCGCACACAGATTAAGGATCCTGTCAGAGACCGCATTACGACCCAAGTCGGAGATCATTTAGCCGAACCTAATACAAGTATAGGGTTGCAGTCTAAACTTATTGCAGATGAAGAGATGGAAGGTTGACAAGTGACGCTGGCATTTTCGTCAATTAGGTAAACTGTGCTTACAGGTATTCTAAAGTATTGTTTTCCAATATGACAAGAACAGCTAGACAGAACATCTGTCAAATACCCAAGTTTAAAGTTACAAAGATAATAAAGATAATAGCAAAATGCACCGGACACTTGCCCACACCTTCAGGCGTATTAGGCATATAGGGCTAGACCTGTATTGTGTGGGTCAATCGGCATTCATTGGTTTATGTGTTTAACATCAAACCCGTCGTCTTTACTTTTCATGACTTTGTCTGGAACTGGTTTAAGGCTGAGTCGACGTGGGAGTTAAGGTCGTTTCTGAATAAAGTTCGGCTTCGGTTCCGTTAGGACCTGAATCCACAATCTTCAGATCGGCAGGCGAGCGTCTAGCCGCTACACCAGGGCGGTTCCCAGTTAGTTGGTAGACTTATTGATTTCTTCTTCTTCTTTCTTCTTCTTCTGTTTCTTCTTCTTCTTCTTCTTCTTCTTCTTCTTCTTCTTCTTCTTCTTCTTCTTCTTCTTCTTCTTCTTCTTCTTCTTCTTCTTCTTCTTCTTCTTTTTCTTCTTTTTCTTCTTTTTCTTCTTCTTCTTCTTCTTCTTCTTCTTCTTCTTCTTCTTCTTCTTCTTCTTCTTTTTCTTCTCTTCTTCTTTCTTCTTCTTCTTCTTCTTCTTCTTCTTCTTCTTCTTCTTCTTCTTCTTCTTCTTCTTCTTCTTCTTCTTCTTCTTCTTCTTCTTCTTCTTCTTCTTCTTCTTCTTCTTCTTCTTCTTCTTCTTCTTCTTCTTTTTCTTCTTCTTCTTCTTCTTCTTCTTCTTCTTCTTCTTCTTCTTCTTCTTCTTCTTCTTCTTCTTCTTCTTCTTCTTCTTCTTCTTCTTCTTCTTCTCTTCTTCTTCTTCTTCTTCTTCTTCTTCTTCTTCTTCTTCTTCTTCTTCTTCTTCTTCTTCTTTCTTCTTCTTCTTCTTCTTCTTCTTCTTCTTCTTCTTCTTTCTTCTTCTTCTTCTTCTTCTTCTTCTTCTTCTTCTTCTTCTTCTTCTTCTTCTTCTTCTTCTTCTTCTTCTTCTTCTTCTTCTTCTTTTTCTTCTTCTTCTCGCCACCAGCTGTAAACCCCTGCTGACAATTCGGGTTGCTCGTCCACTTCTGGACTTTAGATTGTCCCAGAACTTGAGTTTTCTCTACACATTCAGTTTTACCTTTCTGGCTTGTTCGTAGGCCACCTTTCTGTCCACGAATCCCTACTTACGGTTGAGCTAAAACTGTCTCATTAACTGGAACATTATACCCACAAGGAACAGAAACATACAAAAATCTCCCTACACAAGGACATCATAAATGACATGACCTCATTGACCTGTGACATTTGACCTCCAGGAATAGGTGCGACATTGCCAGGGAAACAGAGGATCCAGATACCGAAATCTGAAAATTAATCTGTGGCATTGGATCAAAATATCACCAAGATATGCCACCAAGTTTGAAATCGTAGCCATCTCCCCCTCCCCTCTCTCCCTTTCTCTCCCTCTCTCTTTCTCTCTCTCTCTCTTTCTCTCTCTCTCTCTTTCTCTCTCTCTCTCCCCCTCTCTCTCTCTGGATTGATGGACGGTATGTAAATCTATATGTATATCGGTATGTATGTATGTCTGTGTATATTTGAGGATGTATAAGTATGTGTGCGTGTGTATTCTTGAGTGTGTATGCGTGTGTATATATGATGTGCGTATATATATGTCATTTCGTTAATTGTTTCAATAAACACAACATGCATTGCAGATAATATGCAGCTGTGGTCTGAAAGATGAGTGCTTGGAAGACCGACTATAAGATGGGCCTGCGTGCCCAGTCAGTAATCATTTGGAAAAAAAAAGTTAGTTTTCTCTTTCTTCCCCCCCCTCCCTCCTCTCTCTCTCTCTCTCTCTCTCTCTCTCTCTCTCTCTCTCTCTTTGAATTGCCATCGCTCTCCTACCCCCCCCTCTCTCTCTCTTTGAATTGCCATCGCTCTCCTATCCCCTCCCCCCGTCTATTCCCACTAACAGGTTGTGTGTTCACATGTTGTGAAAGTCAAGTTATGCAGACGTTCATAATTACTAGTGTCCGTACAACGCGCTGCAAGATCATAATATTTCTTATAAAAGATAAGAAAGAACGAACAAACAAAGGTTATTTTCAAAGGGTTCAGAACTAGGCACGCAGGCCCGTCTTACAGTCGGCCCTTCCAAGCACTTACCTTTCAGACCACAATTGCCTATTATCAGCAATGCATGTCATGTTTACATTCAAAATACACGTAATGCAAAAGTACGTACACACATAATACATACACAATCATGCGCACTCAAGAAAACGCACGTACACATACTCATACATGCTCACATATACACAGACATTCTGACCTTTCTCAGTTAGAACATTCTACAAGATCTTGACATTTTTTCTAGAAACAGAAAACATTAAGATCAGGCGATACATAAGCAGTAATATAAAACATTAAAGTACCCTCGTAGCTGAGAGGTAGAGAAAAGATTACATACGACAGTAGGGAGCAATCTTCGCATCCACGGAAAGAAGAGAAAAGACTAAGCACGATTAGAAGATGACTACATCCAAGACAGGACCGGATTTGGACGATTAGGCCCTTAGCTGTGTAGAGCTCCGAGGCCCTTACAATTTTAAATTGCACCAGATGATCTTTTACATATATACGCTTTTTAATATACGGATAATTTAAATATATTGCTGTTTAATGTTTATGAAAAAAAAAAAAAATAAAGAATGTGCAAATTCACAGAAATTGTATTGTGTGATCCTCTGAAAGACATGTTGCACAAAGATATTTTGTGCAACATGTCGCTCTGTATACATATGATGCTTACTGCTGACAATTTTCTTGAGACATAGCTGCTCCCAGCTGATTTTTACTCACTCAAGACACTAAACATGATCTTTTTCCTGGGCAGTTTGTTACCATTAGACACAAGCATAGTCGCGATATTGCTTCAACACTAGTGAAAAGTACACGAATCTTGTCTTACAGATAAAAAGTTAAAGTTGAAGGTAAGACGATCGACTTTATCGCAGCGGGTTTGATCCCATTTGGCCTCGTCTCCCTCCGCAGGACAGCTAGTCGTCTACAGAGAGCGCAGTACAGAGCCCGAATTCTATAGCTCCGGCGACGGTTCTCGGGGATCGTAAAAACTGCACTCGTGAATTTAACGTCGCAGCCGTAAAGAGAACCCACTACCTTCAGAGCGTGAGGCAAACCGCTTGATCACTGCGCCATGGAGACCCCAGTAAAGATGATTTAATACAGATCTTTGTGTTGGATTTGTGACCACTGGAAACTTCTGCGGAAAAAAGAGACAGATAAAGATAATGCGAGAACATTTCTGACAGCCTTTTGTCATGACATGAAGGGGTTTCAGCACACGAACTGATACATACGTTTGAAGATATCAGATTATGGAGAAGCATGATCGCTCACGCCAGTCAGGAAGGCGATGATGATGATGACGATGATGAGCGGGTTTTTGTGCCCGGCAGTAGAGAATATCAAGTAAGGGAAATAGAAGCATCATCGCCATCTTTCACATCCTCTTCGTCCCCATTGTCTTTGGGGGTGGGGGGGGGGGGGAAGGGGGGGGGGGCATAACTTATCAGAAAGTTTTCTTTATAAAGAAATTGCTGCATCATAAAATACAAGTAGATACAATCTGGAACGAGAAACTGTGTTGTTTCCCGCCACAAAATGCTACATCAGCAACACAGATTACAACCACACAAACTGTGCATGCGGTGATATCTCGATCTTTCTCTGTTTAGGGCTCTAAAGGCGACCTTTGACAGGCAGTCCCTCTCTTCCCCCCCCCTCCCCCCCGTGTGTAATCACTGGAAATATATCGCCGTATCACGGGCACTTGTGACTGGAGTCCAACACACACAACAGCATGCAGCAAACCACAAGGACAGTTGTACAGGTTTTAACCTTAGAGCACTAAGTTGTGGTTTACTAAAAAAAAAAATGCTGAAGTCAATAATAACACTCAAAGACAGATAGAATACGAAATCACGAAATCAGATGAATGGTAGGAATAAAGCCAGTCTTACAAGTCATGAAAGAACAAATGAAGTCGCTTGGACACCTAACAAGAATGCCCTGGTACTATCTGCCACCAAGAGACACTGAAAAGTTACAAGTCAGCGGAAGACTTCGGAAAAATATGGATAGATAATATTAAGATGGAGTGATGGCACTTTCTATGTCCGTCTGCACTGGCCTTACAGAAATGAACATCAATCTCAACAGTGCTCTTGACAGAGCTCATCAAGGAACGTTATATCCCCCCCCCCCCCCCCCCGACACTTCATTGAGGTACAAGGTGGAAAAGAAGAAGAATTAGAAGAAGAAGAAGAAGAATAAGAAGAAGAAGAAGAAGAAAGAAGAAGAAGAAAGAAGAAGAAGAAGGAGAGGAAGAAAAAAAAGCAGAAGAAGATGAAGAAAATGAAGAAAAATACTCACAAGGCAGGCAATGCCTGTCATCGGGACATTGAAAACAGGCAATGTTCCCCAGCTAGAGCGGCTGGCAGAGCGAGTATGGACGCCAAGCTCTCATGCAGGAGACCTGGGTTCGATTCCTCGGTAGGTTTGGGGATTTTTGTCTGTCGGGGGCAACAATAAAATCTTAATTTGCACAGACCGTGGCGACAGCACTAGCCTTGCGTCCTTAAATCCTTAGGATGGCAAAAGTAGTAAATACATGCGGTAATAAATACATGGCAGCATCATTTGAACGGTGGGAACAACACCTGTAATTAGATTTATTGAACAACAAAGACGGATATGGTGCCGCTACCTAGTCAGAATGAACCCAGCATCACCGGTTACAAGAGAACACGAGAATAGGAACATCAAGAGGCAGAGGAAGACCAAGAAGAAAATAGATAGATGGAGTTAACAACTTGCTGAAACTCAACAATATCACTACGCAGTAAGCTAACGAACGCACCCTATCCCGGAAAACAATCGAGCGAAGAATTTCTACTTCTTCTTCGCGTTCACCAATTGTAAACTTTGGCGGAAAGTTCTGGTTGTTCGTCCACTCTTGGACTGCAGTTCTGTTCCAGAATTTGAGTGTTGCGTGTGTATCCGTTTGACAGATCTTACTCATTTGTATGCAGACTGTTCATCCTTGCTTCTTAGGCAGATGCACTCCGACTTTGAAGAAAGCTCATGATTAGTCGACTCTTACGACATGCTTTTAGGTAGGCAGTGGATCTATTCTTGTTTTACCTACAACAGGTGCCCGGAACCCACAAGGGGGAGCGTAGAATTTAACTTAGCACAAATGTGCAGCAGAAGATCACAAGTCAGGCCATACAATAAATTCTAGCGTAGAATTAAGATTATACAGTAATTTATAGCGTAGAATTCGGCTCACTCAGTAATTTATAGTATAGAAATCGTCTCATACAGTAATTTTTTAGTGTAGAATTCGTCTCATACAGTAATTTTTTAGTGTAGAATTCGTCTCATACAGTAATTTATAGCGTAGAATTTGTCTCATACAGTAATTTATAGCGTAGAGTTCAGATCAAACAATAATTTCCAGCACTGAACTTAGCTAATACAATAATTTATAGCGTAGAATTTAGTTTGGCACAAACGAACAACAAAGTGCTATAGATCAAGCCATACAATAATTTATAGCGTAGAATTTAGTTTAGCACAAATGCACAGCAGAATGTCACCACGACCGGGGATTAGACTTAAGACCCTGCAGGAGAGAGAGCCCATAAATTATCTCTGGCAATTCTGGTCCAAGCTCCGAATGCAGAACAACGGGGAAAAAGGGGGGGGGGGGGGAAAGGGGCGAGGGCTGCCGATTGATAAAAATCTGACTGACACGGTAACGTCTGGAAAATGTTATCAAATTGGATGTTATTTATTTAACACTGGTACTAAGTTATCACCAAATAGTATTTGCTTTTGAAATATGAGATAATCGCTTTGACCTGAGGATGTATCGTAGATCCGTAGTTCATTGTATGCCACATTTCGAAACCGTAAGTTAAGGATGTTCCAAAGGTCAACACATGACGACTGTAAGTTGCATCGCAATCTTTCACCGTGGTGTCACAGTATAACTCTGCTATTTGGATATGTCGTCGCCTGGGGCTTTGGCGTTGCGAACGCGCTTTGTAATGCCAAGGTGCCGCGTTCGATCCCAGCTGCAGGCCCTGCGCTGGTTTCAACAGTGGTATCGAGAATCCGACCGCTCAGACAGCAATGGCAAACTATTGGACGTAAATTTGCCTAGAAAAACCACAACAGCCAAACAATGCTGGGGTTGGATCTGCAACGTCCTGTAAGAAGAAGCAGAACGAAAAAGAAGAAGAAGAAGAAGAAGAAGAACAGAAGAAGAAGAAGAAAGAGGAAGAAGAAGAAGAAGAAAAAGAAGAAGAAAAAGAAGAAGAAGAAGTAGAAGAGAAAGAAGAAGAAGAAGAAGAAGAAAAAGAAGAAGAAGAAGAAGAAGAAGAAGAAGAAGAAGAAGAAGAAGAAGAAGAAGAAGAAGAAGAAGAAGAAGAAGAAGAAGAAGAAGAAGAAGCAGCAGCAGAAAGAGGAAGAAGAAGAAGAAGAAGAAGAAGAAGAAGAAGAAGAAGAAGAAGAAGAAGAAGAAGAAGAAGAAGAAGAAGAAGGAATAGAGGAAAAAGAAAATAAAGAAGAAAAAATATCTAGGCAACGCAACAATATGGCTAAACATATTCGCCTGAGGTCGAAAGGTCGTGGATTCAGGCCATAACGGAAACGGCCCAGCCTTAATGAGGTACCGGGTAAAGTCCTAAGAAGGGAGTCGCTGTGGTGTAGCGGCTAGAGACTCGCCTATGGATCAGTGGGTCTTTGGTTCGGGTCCTGACAGAGCCGGACTAAAAAAAAAATGACTTTGACTCCCACGTAAACCCAACCTTAAATGGGTACCAGGTAAAGTACTAGAAAGTAAAGGCGGCCGGCGTAATATTTACCACAACACCAGCTGACTGGGACTGCAAAATATAGGTCTAGTCCTAAATGCCCAATACGCCTAAGGGCGTGGAAAATGGTCATTTAGTTTACTCTTAAAGTCAAGGAGAAGTAAAGGCGGCAGTGTGATGTTGACCATGTCAGCCATCAAGTGTCGATTGATGTGTAAAATATATGCCTAGCCCTATTTGCCCAATACGTCTGAATGCATAGAAAACGGTCCTTAACTTATTTTAAAAAATCTTTTATATAACTATACATTTGAGCAAAAACCTTTTATGTAACTATATATTTGAGCAACAACCTTTTATGTAACTATACATTTGAGCAACAAACTTTTATATGAATATACATTTGAGCAACAACCTTTTATATAACTATACATTTGAGCAACAACATTTTATATAACTATACATTTGAGCAACCTTTTATATAACTATACATTTGAGCAACAACCTTTTATGTAACTATACATTTGAGCAACAACCTTTTATAAAACTATGCATTTGAGCAACAACCTTTTATATAACTGTACATTTGAGCAACAACCTTTTATATAACTGTACATTTGAGCAACAACCTTTTATATAACTATACATTTGAGCAACAACCTTTTATATAACTGTACATTTGAGCAACAACCTTTTATATAAGTATACATTTGAGCAACAACGTTTTATATAACTATACATTTGAGCAGAGTTACTAGAATGTATTCCTGTTTCTACCTCTTCTTTCTATTTTTCGTTATTCATCGGCTGTAAACTCCGGCAGAAAGTTCTGGGTGTTCGTCCAACTCTGGAATTTTAGGACATGCTTGTTATGGAGGCAGTGGGTCTATACTTATTTGCCCCTCTTCCCGCCCACACAATGGTGTGGTCAACATCACGCCGGCCGTCTTTACTTTCCAGGATTTTACCTGGTACCCACTCAAGTGTAGGTGGACCTGGAAGCCACTCATTTTTAACACCTCCCCCCCCCACCCCCCCCCCCCCCCCCCCCCCCCCCCCCCCCCCGCAAAAAAAAAAACATACTCACAAACGCAGTTCTGTTCGGACTCAAACTCACGACTTTTGAATCAGCAGGTGGAAAAAGGAGCGGGGGTGGGTGGGTGGGTGGGTTGCGGGCCACACCGAGTGTCATCACCGGGGTTAAGGGTGGGGGTGGGGGGAAGGGGTTGCAAAATCGCAAAAATATCTTTTAAACATAAAACAATGTGTGTGGGTGTGAGTTGATGTGTGGTGATTGTGGTGGCTGTGGTGTATGGGGGTTGTCAGGAAATTTTCCGCACTGGGCACAACCGGACATTACTTTGTCACTGTTTGATGCTAAGACTTTCTATGTCCGCCTACACTGGTATCCATTTAGAGTTGCGATAACCTTTAAGACAAAGTGATTTTTTTTTTTCTGTTTTAAAGAGTTCGAACTTTTGACCTTCAGAAGAGCAGGCAAGTGTTTTGCTACCATGCAACGGCGGTTCCCAAAACTCAGTAGCGCGAACATAATATCGAATGTTTAAAAAAGAAAGAAAAGAAAAACGGTGCCATGAAGGCATAAATAATAAAGTAAATACAAAAGACTAACTGACCTCCAACTCCACCAGGACCGCACGACAAGCGATAAACACCTCGTGACACAAAGTGTCACCATTCGAATGAGAATCACCCGGGCACTGGTCCTAGAATCCCCGTTCAACCGTTAGGTTATATTTAGGGCTCTTGACGATAGCCGGGGGAAGGATTTACATAAAAATAATTGCCTCCCATATTCTGATGGCATCGAACAACTGCACTTGTTATTTTTCTAGGCAAATTTATATTATGTAGACTGCAATTGCTAGAACTAACATTTAAAAAAATTGATATAAATTTTATTAAATTACATTTAAAAAACATGAAGCGAAGGATAAAAGGTACTGTCCACGTTTCCCGGCCCATTTACACACTTCCTGGTCTTTCATTCATACTTTCTCAGGCTCTTCTACATCAGAGGGGGTCACGTTGTCTTCCCTCCAATTACATCAGCGCAGATGTCGCGTGTTCAATACTCCATGACGACACAGCTTTCAATTACCTCAGAACATGTAGAACTGGCCCTAACCCAAACTCCCCTACCAACAACCTCAACTTAGGTCACACGAGAGACTCAGAAGAAAGCAGTACAACGTGACACCCATCTAAACTAGATCAAACTGAGAGAGTGTGAAGATAGGCTGGGAAACGTGAACAGGTCCAAATGAAATAAATTAATAAAGGAAAGAAAGATGTCAGAAAGAAAACTTCTCATGCATCCCTTACCTTGATAATTCTCATTCTTGTCTGGCAATTGTGTCGTTGTTTTTACTCCTTTCAAGTATTCAAAGCAAAATTTCTAGTCCAAGGAAGGTAATCCATGGAAAAAAGTATTTTGATGTTAGACATCAACGGTTATTGTTCCTGGTATAGTAATCCAATAGGAAACGTGGAATAATAAATCCACATAGGAAAACATAAGGTGAGGATAATTCTTCAAAGGTAATTTCCGACGTCCGGGAAAATTACATGGAAGTAAATTCTTGGAAATGTAAACAGGTAATCTCAGTGTTGATACATTGGGGCGTCTTTCCTTTTCCACCTATGGCGGGAAAAGACACATAACTGAGTCATTTGAACACATCATTACATGAAAATGACAATATGTAATATACGATCAGTTCAATCACTATAGTTTGTGTGTCTAATCTCCCGACAATAATTATTCCATAATTTCTACAGTTTGAAATTTCGTCAAAGAGGTCAGTTCCTTCGCCATCGTCTTCGTCAAGACTGTCTGAATCAGCCTTCACCTTCTCATGATCACCATCAACAAAAGAAACGTCGTCATCGTCACCACTTCGTGTATCATCCTCCACCTCCTCCTCGTCATCGTCAGTAGTACCATCGTCGTCATCGTCACCACTTCGTGTATCATCCTCCACCTCCTGCTCGTTATCGTCAGTAGTACCTTCGTCGTTATCGTCACCACTTCGTGTATCATCCTCCACCTCCTGCTCGTTATCGTCAGTGGTACCTTTGTCGTCATCGTCACCACTTCGTGTATCATCCTCCACCTCCTCCTCGTCATCGTCAGTAGTACCTTCGTCGTTATCGTCACCACTTCGTGTATCATCCTCCACCTCCTCCTCGTCATCGTCAGTAGTACCATCGTCGTCATTGTCATCACAACAATAACCGGCATTAGCAGCATTGGTACCGTTGTTGTCGCCAAAATAATCATCGTTAACATCCTTATCATCATTCTCCTTCTCCGCCTCCTCCTCATCATCATTATCTTCGTCATTATCATCATCATCATCATCACCACCATTAGTACTATCGTCTTCGTTGTCATCACTGCTATCCTCATCAGCGCCAACAGAAACAGCATCATCTTAATGACACAACTACTGACTTTATTGTCACCACCACCATCATTATTATCATCATCACCACCATCATCATCAACCCACCAGCAACAACACCACCGTCTCCAAGACAAAATCATCCTTATTATCATCATCTCCATCGTTATCATGGTACGATAGAATCAATAATGTTGAGCTTCGGGAGAAAATTGAAAAAATTCTAACCAACCTAGAAGTTGAGAAAACACCCTAGTGTTGAAAAAGACGGGACTCGCCGTGGCGTAGCATCTAGACGCTCGCGTGCATATCAGAAGGTCGGGTGTTCGTTCCCTGGCAGAGCTGGACTTGTTTTCAAAAATGACCTTGACTACAAGGTCGACCCAGCCTTGAGTGGGTACCGGGTGCAGTCCCGGAAAGTAAAGGCGGCCGGTGTGATGCTGACCACATCACCCATCCTGTGCAGATTGGTCTATAAAAATATAGGTCTAGCCCTATATACCCTATACGGCTAAAGGCGTGGAAAAGGGATCTTTAATTTACTTACCACTTGGCCAGGACACGTTCTAATAACACACGGAAAAGGGAACTAGAGACAGAAGTTAAAACAGGAAAAGCGTGGAGTCATTTGCACGTCATTGCAAAGGATAGTGTAATTTGGTCTAAGTTGGCTGATGGCCTATGCTCCACTGGGGCGGGGGTGTGGGGGGGGGGGGGACAAAGAAGCAGTAGGCCTTAAGAATATATCACCAGAGTGCACTGATTCTGTAGCACTGCTGAGTAGGGCTCAGGAAGACATCACTAGAGTTCACTGATTCTGTTGCACTACTGAGTAGGGCTCAGGAAGACATCACCAGAGTGCACTGATTCTGTAGCATTACTGAGTAGGCCTCAAGAAGACATCAACAGAGTGCACTGTCTCTGTAGCACTGATGAGTAGGCCTCAAGAAATCATCACCAGAGTGCACTGACTCTGTAGCACTGATGAGTAGGCCTCAAGAAATCATCACCAGAGTGCACTGACTCTGTAGCACTGATGAGTAGGCCTCAAGAAATCATCACCAGAGTGCACTGACTCTGTAGCACTGATGAGTAGGATCCAAACGTGTATAAATCAGAGTCACATCTGTAATGCATATTCTGATTATAGGCAGATAGTACAGGTTGCATTTTTATAAGCACTTTGTTTGCATCTTCAACAGCAAGAATTTCAATTCCGATGATACCAGTAATTATCTGATTGTATGTTCCTTTCGCCCTTCTTCTGGGTGTTGAGTGTCGGCTAAATCCCTTGATCGCTGCATCATATGTGAACTGTTCCGACAATAATTCTGCTGATAATCTCTATGTTGAGTTCATTTTAAACCCAAATTTATTCTATTTTAAATAAAGCCCAGCTTATTGGTACAAGTATTTACGGAACGACAGGTAAAGACTTCTTCTTCCTCGCGTTTACGGCTGTAAACTCCAGACGAAGGTTTTGGTTGTTCTTTTTGCAGAATTTTATAGGTGCCACAATGCTACGGGCCTATAGGTGTCACAATGATACGGTCCTATAGGTCACAATGATACGGCCCTACAGGTGTCACAATGATACGGCCCTATAGGTCACAATGATACGGCCCTACAGGTGTCACAATGATACGGTCCTATAAGTCACAATGATACGGTCCTACATGTGTCACAATGATACGGTCCTATAGGTGTCATAATGCTACGGTCCTATAGGTGTCATAATGCTACGGTCCTATAGGCCACAATGATACGGTCCTATAGGTGTCATAATGCTACGGTCCTATAGGCCACAATGATACGGTCCTATAGGTGTCACAATGATACGGTCCTATAGGTCACAATGATACGACCCTACAGGTGTCACAATGATACGGTCCTATAGGTGTCACAATGATACGGCCCTACAGGTGTCACAATGATACGGTCCTACAGGTGTCATAATGCTACGGTCCTATAGGTGTCATAATGCTACGGCCCTACAGGTGTCACAATGATACGGTCCTATAGGTCACAATGATACGGCCCTACAGGTGTCACAATGCTACGGTCCTATAGGTCACAATGATACGGCCCTATAAGTGTCACAATGATACGGTCCTATAAGTGTCACAATGATACGGTCCTATAGGTGCCACAATGATACGGTCCTATAGGTCACAATGATACGGCCCTATAAGTGTCACAATGATACGGTCCTATAGGTCACAATGATACGGCCCTATAAGTGTCACAATGATACGGTCCTATAGGTCACAATGATACGGCCCTATAAGTGTCACAATGATACGGTCCTATAGGTCACAATGATACGGCCCTATAAGTGTCACAATGCTACCTTCCTATAGGTCACAATGATACGGCCCTATAGGTGTCACAATGATACAGCCCTATAGGTGTCACAATGATACGGCCCTATAAGTGTCACAATGATACGGCCCTATAGGTGTCACAATGCTTCGGTCCTATAGGTTTCACAATGCTTCGGTCCTATGGATGTCACAATGATACGGCCCTTGGAGCTTATGAGCTTGAAATTGAGATTCCGTTCTCTTGGGATGAAGAAACTTTTAACTAGTGGCCTGGAGCTAGGAAGTGGAAGGAATGAAAAAAAGGGGTGATTGAGAATAGTATGGATCCGACAGTTGTGCTTTCCTCCACACACACAGGACAGAAAGTTATTATGTGTAGCCATGGAAGGCTTCAATTCATGTTTTATTAAGCGGAACTAGGTTTCTACTGTTCTGGTAATTTCCGCTGACATCCGAAAAGTGGCTCTTTGAGGCTTTGGGTGTCACCTTTAGTTCCCAGCCCCGGAAATTGTTATTGTGATTAATTCTCATCAGATTGATGTCATTTTAAAAATCACGTAAATTGTTGACTAGGAAGATTTAACAGTAAAAATGTGATCAGGAATATTTCACATGAAATAGTTGACCGAAAAATGTTTTACAGGAAATAGTTGACCGAAAAATATTTTACAGTAAATAGTTCACCGAAAAATATTTCACAGTAAATAGTTAACCGAAAAATATTTTACAGTAAATAGTTCACAGAAAAATATTTCACAGTAAATAGTTGACCGAAATATTCTTCACAGTAAATAGTTGATCAAAAAATATTTTACAGTAAATAACTAACCAGAAATATTTTACATTAAATAGTTGACCAAAATATTCTTCACAGTAAATAGTTGACCAAAAATATTTCACAGTAAATAGTTGACCGAATAATATTTCACAGTAAATAGTTGACCAGGAATCTTTCACAGTAAATAGTTGACTGTATAAAAAAAAAAAAAGGCCTCGTGTCTTTTAGTGAATTAATCATATGGCAAACTGACCAACGTTCAACTACACCAAGACAGCAAAACTAGCGATAAACACCCGGTGACACAAAGTGCCACCATTAGGATGAGGATCACTCGGGTGAAAGTCCCAGAAACCCAGTACACAATACATAGGTTATATTTAGGGCCCCAGACGACATCCGGTTGTGAGACTTAAAATTAACAAAATAAACACTGCGACGGATTATTTGAAATAATTGTGTTCAGCCTCTCAAACCCTTTCTGTATTTCGTGTATCCATTTTAAATGACGTGTTTACTCCTTCAAAACCGTGACCACTACACAGGGTTATCTTTCAACTGCGATCGATTGTGGCTACAATCTTTAATTTAATAGTCACATTGGCGGCAGCTTTGTGTGTAATTTCTGTATTTATTGCAACAATCAGTAGGAGTAAACTTTCACTGGAGCTATATCACAATGAATTGATTTTTCCTATTACTTCCTTTGAAAAAGTTATTTATGAACTATTTTTTTTCTGTTGTCTTCCTTGAAACCAGACATTTATATGTGTATGAGTCAATACATTTGTCTATCTCTCAAACTTTTAAATACTGGTGTTAGTATCACAGAATGTTTCAGGTGCATTTAGGCGGAATGACTAAAGATAAGGCAACAGAGGAGATTCAGATGAAGTAGAAGATGGGATATAAAATACTGAGTTTTTGTTAGACCCCTAATTCCACTAGCCTACATTTGGGCAGCGATGGAGACCAAGATGAGGTAGGGGACAGGAGAATAAGACTTTCTTTCACTATTCTGGGAGAAGATGGGCATTTAAATCTGCTTCTTATATAAAACAGTTTGTAAATATTATTATTATTTTTTTTCCATTGTTTAGTCCAAATTATGTCTTCATTAAAATGACCCCTTTTAATAAAAATGTTTTGTCCTATTTATTTAGCCTAACTCCACAACAAGCTTGTTAACAAATGTTGTCCCATTATGGTTAAGAAGTCAAGTGCCAACACGATTTCACGCTAATTACATATGCAGAAACCATTTCCCCAGTAGAATTAATGTTAAATGGGTAAACCGTTTCCTAATTTCCGATGACTATTTTGTATTTTCTTCAAGAATTTCAAACTGAAAGTAATCCAGAGAGTTCCAGGGATTAGGTGTCTTGAAAATATATTTTGCTCTATAAACACATAACATATTTGAAATAAAAAATTTAAAAAAAATCGTCAATTTAAATTCAAAAAATTAATTCATTTAAAAATATTCTTCCTCTGTATATTTTTTTGATTTTTTAAAAACATGTTGTAGAGTCATATATAATGGTGTACGTATGTGTATGTAGTGTGTGTGTGTGTGTGTGCGTGTGGTGTGTGTGTGTGTTTCTGTTCTCATGTGTGCGGGTCCAGAATTTGAGCTGGATAGCTTTACCAGGAACTAGTTATAAAAAACGACGCAACATTTTTCTTACACCTGTACAGATGTATAGAAACTATCAGTTTAATAAAAGCTTATAAAAAAAATTTAACTCTTTCTCTCTCTCTCTCTCTCTCTCTCTCTCTCTCTCTCTCTCTCTCTCTCTCTCTCTCTCTCTCTCTCTCTCTCTCTCTCTCTCGCTCGCTCATATAATCTCTTGCTCTCTAATTTCCGTCTCTAATTTTCGCACTCTCTCCCTCTTTCTCTTTTTTTTTTATTACAAACTCTGGCTTTCTCAAGCGCCCGCTCTCTATCTCCTTCTCTCTCTCTCCTTATCTATCTCCTACTTTTTCTCTTATTCCCCCTCTCTCTTTCTCACTCTCTTCCATTCTGATAATTATGCCTTCAAATTTCTTTGCGACAGGGAAGTTTTAGTAATTAATTCGGGTTTTCAGGCGCACTCAGCGTAAACTGGATGTCAGTATACTTTCTGGGTAGCAAAGGTGACCTCATACATTTGAGAAAATGGCTCATAAAGGGCCGATAAATACACACATTTATAGGGTCTCCTCGACTTACAACACAGTTCCGTTGCTAATAACAGGTCGTAAGTCGAAACAGTCGTAAGTTGAATTTATATTTTTCAACATTATTTTCATTGAAACTGGTTATAAAGTTGCACATAAAACACAAAAGTTATATATGTGTACGCATTATTATTAAACATAATCTTTCCTATAATTTCCTACCACTCTTAAAAACCAAATAAATAATATGTTCTTTGCTGAATCAGTTCAGATAATGTTTTAACCTCACCAATGTAGTTTTTTTTTTGTTTATTTACTGTGGATTTGTTGTAGTCGTAATTGCCGGTGTTCGTAACTCGCTGACGTCGTAAGTCGAGGGCATATGTGTGTGTGTGTGTGTGTGTGTGTGTATGTGTCAACTACAGTGGCACCGTTCGGGTACTTGGAGCCCTCCCCCCTCCTCCTGAGTAATTTGAAAACGATCAAAGCTACGCCTTCCCTCTCTCCCCTTGATAACCATGAAGTGGTCTTAGTGTTTAGTTTATGTTTAAAATATTTTTTTCTTCAAATATATTATTGTATTTAACTACGACCAGCATATTATGAAGAAGACAAGGAAGAAGAGGATACACTCTCACAGAGCGTCCTAGAAGCATGATCACCCACGCCTGTTAACTCATTCACTACCAAAGTATCCCAGCATGCATTTATTAGTTGTTTCAAGTAGCCGAGTTGACCATGTATCTTAGTGCACTTGTATTCATGGCGAGGCGCAGACGCCGTCTGGAGGTGACAGGTTCAATTCCCGGCACGGTAACTATAGCTTTCGATTTTTATGGTGTCTAGTGTGTTCTTCTATCTTTCTACTTGTTTCTATGAGTGCCGTTCACAATACTTTCTGTTACTTGATTAATTCAAGTAGCAATGGAAAGCTTTTTAAGGCCAAGGCCGCCCTTGGGAGCAAGGGACAATGCGGAGACCGGAATATATCATTATCTTCTTCTTCTTCGCGTTCACCAGCTGTACACTCTGGTGAAAAGTTATGGTTGTTCGTCCACTTCTGAACTGCAGTCCTGCTCCAGAACCTGAGTGTTATGATCTGGAAAGAATTGGCACAGGCAAAGGACCAACAGTCCGCATATAAAAAAGCCAGATCTGTAAAATGGATATGCATGCAAAAGTCAAGTTCTGTAATAAGATTGAAGTCCAGAAGTGGGCGAACAGCCAGAACTTTCCGCTAGAACTTATATTTGGGGAATACTAAGAATAAGAAGAATTAAGAATAAGAAGAGGAAGAAGAAGAAGAAGAATAAGAAGAGGAAGAAGAAGAAGAATAAGAAGAGGAAGAAGAAGAAGAAGAATAAGAAGAGGAAGAAGAAGAAGAATAAGAAGAGGAAGAAGAAGAAGAAGAAGAAGATATGTTTCCAGTATGTTTCATTGCCACGAATGAACGAAACCATTATCTTCGACAACATTACTGTTGTGTTTAATATTTATCAAAGTGACAATTTAAAAAGCAAGTACCGTAAATTGCGGTGTACAGGTCGACCAGGCCTACAAGCTCACCTCAAAATTGTTACCTCAAAATTCCGAGCAACGTCTACACATGTATAACGCATTTTATACTCACCATATAAGTCGACCCCCATTTTTAAATTTGTTTTTCAAGGTGCGAAATCTGTACTTCTGGACACAAACTTTACAGTAGTTTAAAAACACACACGTATAATCGAATAACTACACACGTAGACGATATTATGCAATCACTCGTTAACTATAAAACAACGAAAGACAAATGGTCAAATGTCACAAAGAGAAAAATGTACTCACGATTAATGTTTCAGAAATCAAACAGTCTCCTATTATTGTGTGCCTTCTGGCGAGTTAGTTAGTCCGCTTGTATGTTGAGGGAATTTAAATCAAATATCCAAAAGAATAAACCTGGTATAGGATTCCTAGAGGAGAAAAGCAGACATTTGACTGCTGGATGAAGACACAGACCAGTAAATGCACTTTATTTTGACTCTGAGATGAGATCTCCCAGTTATGTGCAAATTTACACGTTCACATGAGGTAAAAATATTCGCGGTTTTCCGTGACCTTTCGACAGGCCTCGTTTGCAGAGACGTGGGACAGAAATAGAAACAGTAGTGACGTCACGGCTAAAGGAGGTCAGGTTAAATTAAAGGGTATCCCCAGGGAAATGGGGGAAACACTCATTCTGGGAACTGACGGTATCATGTGTGTGAGTGTGTGTGTGTGTGTGTGTGTGTGTGTGTGTGTGTGTGTGTGAGTGTGTGAGTGTGTGTGTGTGTGTGTGTGTGTGTGTGTGTGCGTGTGTGTGTGTGAGAGCGTGTGTGTGTATGTGTGTGTGTGTGTGTGAGCGTGTGTGTGTATGTGTGTGTGTGTGTGTGTGTGTGGGGGGGGTGGGGGATCGGGGGTTTTTCTGTGTGCGGGACTTCGACGAGAAAATTTGCTTGTTTGAAAATATTTGTGTGGGTTATTTGTCCACACATGAGTGTAGGCGATGCAAGATCGTTCTATAGTTAGGCTCTTTATGGTAAATACTTTATGGGAAATATAAGTACTTTGCTGACTGTGGCCGTTTCCCCTTCCATTTTGAGTGGTCGTGTCAGTTCAATTGTAATGGGGAGAAAAGGCGCCGCCACAAAGACATAATTGGAGGTGGAGTGGTTGGGGGGGGGGGGGGGAGGGGTGGAGCTGTCAGCTCCCTGATAGTTAACTATAGGTGTGCTTAAATGACTTAAATCTTAATTAAGTGTGCAATAATAGCTACACAGTTGTGTTGAATGACAAATGAAAAAGTTAAATATGACATGCTTGAACAAATACTTAAACAGATAACTTCTATGGCTGGTATGGTGTGTGTGTGTGTGTGTGTGTGTGTGTGTGTGTGTGTGTGTGGTTGTGGGGGGGGGGGGGAGCCACCAGGTCGGGAGGAGATAACATCTCAAATAATTGGTTGCGATCATTATTTATTAAGGTACTAAATGTTTCTGTCTGTCTATAGATCAATTTGCTTGTCTATCTATCTGACTTTTTGTCTGTCTGTCATTCTGTCCGTCTGTTTGTTTGGATGGATCGTCTATTTATCAAAATCTTTTTATCTATCAATCCATCTATCGATTTGTCACTCATCAATAAGTGGTCAACTGATCCATGGAATCATGAATCCATCCATCCGCTCATCCACTGGCCTGTCTGCCGGTTTCTCGGACAATCTGAATACATGTATATTTTCGTCTATGATTCTGACTGCATGTCCATCCATCTAGCCGCCTCTGTGTTCTGACTGCATGTCCATCCATCTAGCCGCCTCTGTGTTCTGACTGCATGTCCATCCATCTAGCCGCCTCTGTGTTCTGACTGCATGTCCATCCATCTAGCCGCCTCTGTGTTCTGACTGCATGTCCATCCATCTAGCCGCCTCTGTGTTCTGACTGCATGTCCATCCATCTAGCCGCCTCTGTGTTCTGACTGCATGTCCATCCATCTAGCCGCCTCTATATTCTAAGTAGTATTCACGTTCTCTCCTTTTCCCCCTCCTCCTCTTTCTCTCTCTCTCTCTCTCACACACACACACACACACATATACAGACAGACACATACACTAAACATACACGTACACACTCACTAAACATAGTCGCACGTACACACACGTTCCTACAGACACACCATATATCTAGGTTAAGCAGACCATATGTCCCGTTTTATAGGCGTGTCCCGGTCGTCCGTCCATAAGTACTTCGCAAAAAAGGTTGGTGTCCCGTTTTATAAAAATCGAAGAGTAAGCTCAGGAGTAGAACATTCACTTATAACTGTATCATGTAGACCTTATTAGCTGTGTTAATGCCTAAAATGTGCTGATTTTTATTGCAGCATGTGTTTATTATTTATTAAATATTTTCACATATATAATTGTTATGCCTCTGTATTCTCCCTTCCAGAAAAACCGGAAATGATTAACAGTATCTTTATTCCTAATTTATGCTATCAGTGCCCAACACAGACAATGAATAGGGCAGTAAAACAGAAGATAACTATATGTGAAATGCAATACCTCTGCACGGTCGCCAATAACACAAGAAGTGACACGGTTACGAATACCAGCATTAGAGAAAAAGTTTGAATAAGACCATGTCTTGATTATATTGACAGACAAAGAATAAAATAGTTCGGCCATCTAGTGAGAATGCAGCCAAACCAAACTGTGTATGAGACATTTTACAGCACATCACATCTGAGATGAAAGCAAGAGGAAGAGCAAGGAAGAGATGGAAAAATGGTGTAGCCGAAAAACCTGGAAAAGGATAAACAAATCTATCAGTAAGGCCACTCGAGAAGCGCAAGACAAATAAAAAACGCGACACTGGGCTACAACCTGGTATCTGTGAGACGACAAAACCACGACACTGGGAAACAACCTGATATCAGTGAGACGACAAAACCACGACACTGGGCTGCAACCTGGTATCAGTGAGACGACAAAACCACGACACTGGGATACAACCTGGGGTCAGTGAGACGACAAAACCACGACACTGGGAGACAATCTGGTATCAGTGAGACGACAAAACCACGACACTGGGATACAACCTTGGGTCAGTAAGACGACAAAACCACGACACTGGGATACAATCTGGTATCAGTGAGACGATAAAACCATGACACTGGGCTACAACCTGGTATCTGTGAGACGACGAAACCACGACACTGGGTTACAACCTGGTATATGTGAGACGACAAAGCCACGACACTGGGCTACAACCTGGTATCTGTGAGACGACAAAGCCACGACACTGGGGTACAACCTGGTATCAGTCAGACGACAAAACCACGATACTGGGCTACAACCTGGTATCAGTGAGTCGACAAAACCATGACACTGGGCTACAACCTGGTGTCAATGAGACGACAACTAAAGAATATATTTTCATGTTCTGAAAATGTATTTGCTACTTAATAATAATAGTAATAGAAACAGCAATAATAATAACTATACATTATAGAGTAATTTTTGGGGCCGGTGAGGGTTAAAATGATTTGCTTGGGGAGTCCCGTTTTCAGCTCGAAGAGTAATGATCACCCTGCACATATGGGAATTCATGGCGGGCTTCCGAGCAACGCAGACAGGGAGTACGTGCCAGTTGCCCCATCTGGGATCCGCCCCTGAACTGATATGGTGGAAATAAAACAGACAGGGGCAAGGTTTGGACTCGGCCCACGAGTGTAGCAATGTGGGGATGTGCACGTACTACCGAAGCACAAAGCCGGTCTCTATTCGGTTGGGGTTTACGGCTGTTGTGGTAGTGGTGGTGGTAGTGATAGTGGTGGTGGGGGTTAAGAGGTGGGAAGGGGAACTTGGGTAATTGACGAATCTCAATCTGTGTGTGGGGTTAGTGTGCGCGTGCGTGCGCGTGGTGTTTGTGTGTGCATGTGGGTGCATGTAAATGCGATTGTTTAGTTTTAGATTTAGACGATGGATCAAAATCATAGCACAAGGGTAGTAACCCATAAGTGCTCCGTTCTACTTCTGACTCAAGTCTGAGTCTGAAGAATCTCAGCACTGTCCACGAACTCAGTAGCACCGGCGAGGATCCTGAAATACTTTTGTTAGGTTTGTAACTCAAAATTTTGCCCTGGCAGCGCCGTTAAGCTACATTTTTTTTATATATATTTTCAACTGCCAAGGGATTTTTTTATGTGCACAACAATACACACGGACGTTCTGTCTTACTACCCAGAGATCTGATAAATTACTAAAGTCCACGTGAAGAAATCGAAGCCTTCATCTGGACCTGAACCTGGAACCTCCAGCTCTTAATGCGGACGCCATGACTCGAGACCAATCAGCTCCCAACCCCCACCCCCTTTTCAAATGTGATGGTGAGAGTGTGTGGGAGAGTGTGAGCATGTGTGGACAAGATGGGTAAGTGGGCGTGTATGTGTGTGTGAGTGGATGTGGGCGTATGTGATTGTGTGTTATAGTGTGTGGGTTTATTTGTGGTAAATAGGATCGGGTACACATGTTGAATTACCACTGTCTACTTATTACATTCAGAGACCATTTTGCACGATTTCAGGCATTTGTCATGTATAGCCTTAGGCATATATTTTATAGGCCAATCGACACTCGGTGGTGATGTGATCAACATCACACAGGCGGCTTTTACTTCCCAGAAATTTAACTGGTACCCAATTAAGGCTTTGTTGACCTGGGAACCAAGATCGTTGTTTGAAGGTGAAAGAGTCCACATCTACCAGGTTCTGAACCCAGGACCTCCAGATCTGCAGACGATCGCCTAGCCTCTACACCACGGTGACTTCCATTTATCGGATTGGAACACTAATATATATACTAATTTTTCGTTGTTCTCGGATCACGTTACGAGAATCTCGCCGTGGAAAAGAGTGTGACCTAGCCACAAAAATATTCTCTAGCCAACCTTCATTGCAAGCTGCACCGGCTGTCATCACTGGGTTAAGACAAAGTGACAAATGTGTGTTTTTGACTTAAAAAACAGGTGTGTGAGTGTGTTGTGTGTGTGTGTGTAAGGGAAAAAAAAAAAGGGGGGGGGGGATGACAGAAATTGTTCGCACCGGGTACTACCTGACCTTGCAGTACCTCGGGTGTTGGGGAGGGGGGGGGGGGGAGGGAGACCGGAAATTGTCGGCACTGGTAACACCTTACCCAGCAATAGCACTGAATAACGGCATACTGGCTCACACATTTCTTCAAACATCCACTAGAGACCTGTGATGCCAACAACAGTCCTGACCTCCCATGCTCTAAATGTGGTAGACCTTTCTTGGTGCTTTTATTTTAGCTGACCCCATCTCGTCGGCTTTGAGATTTGGTATGGAAATCCACAGAACGTCCCATTGTATAGGGGATTAGGGTTAGCGTAAGGGTTAAAATAGTCGCTATTAATTTAACACTAGCGCGGTAGAAGAAAAAGAAGAAGAAGAAGAAGAAGAAGAAGAAAAGGAATAACAATAATGATAATGATAATAATAATAATAATAATAATAATAATAATAATAATAATAATAATAATAATAATAATAATAATAATAATAATAATAATAATAATAAGAAGAAGAAGAAGACGAAGAAGAAGAAGAAGAAGAAAAAGAAGAAGAAGAAGAAAAAGAAGAAGAAGAAGAAGAAGAAGAAGATTGACAGTTTTTCTCCATGCTTAGAATACCTTGGACAGCCAAAAAGAGCAACTAAGAGGTTTTCGAAAGAGGCAGGAGCCCGAAGGCAACTTATCGCAGACATCAGAAGGAGACAGTCATCGTTTTTCGGCATGTTATAAAAAGAGGGTAAATAGAACATGTTGTGACCATTGGAAAGATCTGTGAAAGGAGGGATAGAGAAAGACAACGAGAGAAGATGCTTGACAGTCTTGTTGCATGGCATAAAGGTGTGTCGGCACACGAACTGATACATGCTGCAGGAGATCGCAGATCATAAAGAGGCATGATCGCCCACGCCAGTGAGCGAGGCACCTGATGATGAATTTGGTTAGACAAGGCACTTGATGATGTTGATTGTCCTATATGTGATGTTATCGCCGACCTTGCTCTGCCAGGCCCCGGGATTTCAAAACAAGCAAATAATGCGACCTTTACTGAGTCACCCGGGTCAAGGCTAGAAGGTGAGATTATGCTATTTAGACAATCAAATTGTCTGTCTGTCTGTCTGTCTGTCTGTCTGTCTGTCTGTCTGTCTGTCTGTCTGTCTGTCTGTCTGTCTGTCTGTCTGTCTGTCTGTCTGTCTGTCTGTCTGTCTGTCTGTCTGTCTGTCTGTCTGTCTGTCTGTCTGTCTGTCTGTCTGTCTGTCTGTCTGTCTGTCTGTCTGTCTGTCTGTCTGTCTGTCTGTCTGTCTGTCTGTCTGTCTGTCTGTCTGTCTGTCTGTCTGTCTGTCTGTCTGTCTGTCTGTCTGTCTGTCTGTCTGTCTGTCTGTCTGTCTGTTGGTCTATGTCCAACTTCCATATCCATAACATGCATTTTAGATAACAGGCATTGGTACTCTGAAAAACGAGTGCTTAGAAGGGCCGAATGTCAGACGGGCCTGCGTGCCCAATTTGTAACCCTTTGAAAATAAAGTTTGTTTGTTCGTTCGTTCCACCGTCCATACATATGTTTGTCAGTTTGAGTACCCTATCATCCACCCGTCCCCCATACGTTTTTTTTATTAGGGTGCAGTCGGACGATTCTTATTTTCCCCTTGAAAGTAACGTCTTGGAACCCACACTGGATTTTTTCCCTGTCTAATATCTGTCCTTCTGTTTGTCAGTCTGCGTGTTTACGAATCTAGCCACGTCGTCCATGTTATGTCAGCGTGACATATTCTGTTTGCATGGCCTGAAACTGTTGCTGACCTTGGATAACCATTTCACAAGACATGGAGAGTATTAATACTTTAGGGCACTTCACTGCCTGAACTTATTGGTGGTGTTGCCACATAGGTGAAAAATATAATGTTATTAATGAGTAACAGATATATGTTATTGCAAGTTAACGGAAACATGTTTGTGAAAGTAAACAGCTATTAGGGATTGGCCCTGTAGCAAGTACAGTTTACGTACAGAATAGGATCCTGCTTCGGTAACTTCTCTTCTAGGAAGACATGATATCTGTGGATATCTGATAGTCAAAACAAACAAGGCATTAGACTGAGACATTTGCGCACTCATTAGATGTACTTGTACTTTCTATTGAAGCGAAGAAGTCTACATTAGTTGGGTCATGTCTCTTGCACGGAGAACTGTCGCATTCCAAAGGAACTTGCAGCCCGGATGAGATTAGCAGGAAGGGCAAAGCTGTGCTATAAGGACATTTGCGAACGCGACCTGAAAGATATCAACATTGTCACAGACAGTTGGGCGAGATCAGTTGCAGATCGACTCCTTTGGAGGCAGACAATGAAAGACTGACTTTGAAAGCGGTCAAACGCTGTAATATACACACATACATGTATAAATATGTGTGTGTGTCAATGTTTTTACGTGGACTATGAGGCAAAGACTGCCACTCCAGCGCTGGACTTCGCAGCAGACGCTATTCCTAAAACCTCCATTGGCACAACTGTATGAAAAATGTTAATGACAAAAACACGTCCAGACCCAACATAATCCGAACATCAAGGAGAACTGGCTCGTAAACAGCATCCTGTCCCGAAAGCTGAAGTATTTTGATCACACTAAAAGCCATGGTGGTCTTGGAAAAAATATGCTGGAGGTACCGCGCTCTGAAAACGAGGCAGAGGCAGACCTGCACGAACCTGGAGGCAAGACAGTGAAGATACATTGGCTGGGAAAGCACATAGGACTGCAGAATTAGCTAGAGATAGAAAGACTTAGAAGCGTGACGACAGTGATGTTCTGCGATGGACATGCTGATTGATGATAAAGGTAAAGGTAAAGTCGGGAGATGTGAACCAGCGTCATTGCACACGGTTATAAACCATAACTGCTCTGCCACCAGTACGGACAGTTGATAAGAATTGTCCGCCTGTGTCGCCGACCGCACGTAACTCTGTGGCTACAGCGACGTCCCTCCATTTACCAAAGAGTGCCAACTTTGGTACCCATTTCCTAGAAGTTGGGTGAAGAACCCCGGGAGCCGCCCGGTTTCAAACACCGACCGTGGGCTGCAGCGAGTCGCATCTGGATTTGAAAGCGAGCCTCTCATCGACTGCGCTAAGGCGGCCCCGATTGACGGTGACTTGTGTGTGTCTTTAACGCTCTGTGCCCACCATCCTGTTGATAGATCCCAACTCTTTCTTACCAGCACAGTGATGGGAAATGGAACGAGACAGCCCTCCTCAAAACTGGCAGAAATCCCAGATAAACACATCAGATAAATCAGACGTAGACGGTCATTTTATCTTCTTCTTCTTCTTGTTCACCGGCTGTGAATTCCGGCGGTAAGTCACGGTTGTTCGTCCAAAATGGACTTTTGGCTTTTACCTTGACCTGAGTTTTGCGTGTACATCCGTTTTACTGGCTTATTTGTTTGCAGTACTCGTTCCCCGCCTTTTTGGCAGATGTACTCCGACTTCGGAGGAAGGTCATTTTATGTTGGATGTATTATCAAACAGAATGAACTCAAAAGTTAGGTTACAATTTCCCGCGCGGGCCCCCACTGGGGGAACAGTTTACGAACCATTGTCTGATGGGCAACAATGGCTATTCTCATTCCGTGTCTACGTAGAAGGTCTTTAATGTCATCAATCAATTTTCTCCAAGGGCGACCTCTTGCTTTCACTTCTAATGGTTTCATAGGTAGCGGCGGCGTTGGTGGCTGTTGTGGCTGCATTTTTACTAGATGACCAAACCATTCGACTTACGCTTCTTAATTAATTTGCTGCGTGGTGTTTTTAACACAATCTATCTGATTAATATTAGTTGTAACTTTGTCTATGATGGTTAATTTGGCGGTTTTCCCCAGACATCTCATTTGCCAGGTGGTAATTTTACGAAGGTTAGCTAGCCTTTGATAGTGTCTGGCACTGCTAGCACAGAATTGGAATGAATAGACAAAGAAATCATATAAACTAATTACTCTGCCAAATGTGATCGATCAGAGACGTCAGGTAGGACGACTATTTTCAGACAGGAGCTATCTAGAACAA
This sequence comes from Candidula unifasciata, assembly GCA_905116865.2. NCBI lineage: Eukaryota > Metazoa > Mollusca > Gastropoda > Stylommatophora > Geomitridae > Candidula > Candidula unifasciata. The sequence continues at coordinate 223,657 of CAJHNH020000016.1, forward strand.
TAGATATAGACATACAAGGGCGGAATCACGTATCACCTGAATCCGGGTCATGGGGTGTATAGTGAAGTTATAGCTAGCGACCTCGTTTACACAAAGCTGACTAATGCTTCCTTGGTTATCTCCAGACCTGGAGTTTGTGGTATACAGCTGAGGTTGCTACAATCTCAGGCTAAGATGTTATTTGTTGTGTGGCTAATCTCTTTAGGGGACCTGATCGTTTATTGGCTACATACGATCAGCATGTCCATTTCTATACTTAATTAGATGCTAATTTTTCGATTGTGTTTCTTCTTCTTGTTCTTGTTCTTCTTGTTCTTGTTCTTGTTCTTGTTGTTCTTGTTCTTCTTCTTCTTCTTCTTCTTCTTCTTCTTCTTCTTCTTCTTCTTCTTCTTCTTCTTCTTCTTCTTCTTCTTCTTCTTCTTCTTCTTCTTCTTCTTCTTCTTCTTCTTCTTCTTCTTCTTCTTCTTCTTCTTCTTCTTCTTCTTCTTCTTCTTCTTCTTCTTCTTCTTCTTCTTCTTCTTCTTCTTCTTCTTCTTCTCTTCTTCTTCTTCTTCTTCTTCTTCTTCTTCTTCTTCTTCTTCTTCTTCTTCTTCTTCTTCTTCTTCTTCTTCTTCTTCTTCTTCTTCTTCTCTTCTTCTTCTTTCTTCTTCTTCTTCTTCTTCTTCTTCTTCTTCTTCTTCTTCTTCTTCTTCTTCTTCTTCTTCTTCTTCTTCTTCTTCTTTTTGTCCTTCTGGTTTGTTTGTTTGTGTCCTTTTCTTAGTGTCTGCCTTTCAACCATCTTCTTTTTTTTTTTCTCTTTTTCTTTTCTGGCTGGGTATTTTTTGGCTGTGTTTAATCACAAGATTTCATTTCTTTCTCAACAGACTTCCCACAGAATGCATAGCAGCATTTTCAGTGAAAGGAATAATTTCTACATTCTGAAATCGTGTATTCTCTGTGCTATAGTGTCTCTGTAGATTTCTGTTAAGTTTCTGTGCTATAGTGTCTCGGTACATTTCTGTTTATTTTCTGTGCTATAGTGTTGTCACATATCACTCCTGCCACGTGCCTGATATAAGGATTTCTCCTTCAGAACCAACAGCACCCAGAAATAATTATGTTGAGTCGTTTGGCTCGTTGGGTCACTACTTTGGGCCACCTTAATTTCCTCAGGAAGAGGATTTACATGAGGAGAATCCTCTGAGGCACTCTTATGCTGTGCTCGGGTGGTCACCGCAGCAAGATGCTCTGAAGGTTTCTTCGGCTCTGCTAAAAATACATAAGTAGCGCCAAGAATTAAATCAAAGGTACATTGTTCAAGCACTGCAGCCTCAATTACCCCCGAGACATATTTTGAACGGACCCTGATCTTAGCAATCGGCAAGTTTAAAGGTTTAGCATCCAATGTGGCACATTGGAGCTCTATGGATCTGCCAGTATACTGATCAGGTTTTACAAACTCTGGCCTCACCACACAGCCGTATGACAATCCGCTGTCATATAAACAATTTAAAGAATATCCGTTAGCCCAGACCCTCTCTACCACAGGTGGCATATTGGAACCATTGTACTTTTCCTGGGTAGAAGGTACTACAGTAGACAACAAAGCTGATACTTGTAAATTCCCTGACTGTTTGGATTTACATTCCTTAGTCCAGTGGTTAATATTCTTACAAATATGGCAGTAAGGCTTTTTAGGCCCATTAAAGGGTTGTCTATGTTGTGTTCCCTGAACTTTTGAGGGGTTCTGGGGTTGTGCTTGGGATGTATTCTTTTTAGGGGATTCATTTGGATGGGTTTTATGACCATTACCATTATTCTTCCCTTGGCCCTGGGCCTTGGGTTTCCCACCTATACACACCTCTTTATGTGCCATCTCATACCTCTCAGCATACATCAACATCTCACTCAGTCTGTCAGCACCATTCTCCGTCAGGAAGGTTTGCATAGGGCGAGGTAATGTCTCTCGGAGTTGTTCCGTTAGGATCATCTCCTGTAAATCTTCAAAGGAAGAGGAGTATCCAGACATTTCCCTCCACCTGGTCAAATATCCCTGAAGGCGACTGGCGAAATGGGTATAGTTCTCCCCTGTCATCTTTCTCTCATTTCTGAACTTCTGTCTGTATGTCGCAGCATTAAGTTCGAACCGTTTCAGTAAAGCCTGACACAATGCATCATAATCAGTCTCAGTACCGGTGGGCATCCGCTGATAAATCTCGTATGCCTCACCCCTCAAACCTTGAGCCAACTTCAGCGTGTACATATTCCTTTCCAAATTGTACAAAGATGCCAATTTGCCAAATCGGTCTAGGTACTGTTCAATATTTTCGGCCTTCGGGTCGAAGACTGGCATAGGAAAGTTCATCGCTTGAGCTGAGCTACTGTGCGTTGATGCACCATCAATCTCAGATGTTGGAGATCTGGGTCTATTACCCTCTCTCTGAGCCTGAAGTTCCAATTCTCTTAACCTCACCTCCTGTTCCAATCTCATTCTTTCTGACTCCCTCTGAGACTCAATTCGGAGTCTCTCAGATTCCATTCTGAGTCGCTCAGTTTCTTGAATCCTCTCAGATTCAATCCGGAGTCGTTAGGTTTCTTGCACCCTCTCGGATTCAATTCTGAGTCTCTCAGCCTCACGGGCTTCCATCCTCATCTCACGTTCCTTGGTTTTAATCCACTCGGTCATTTCTTTACCCTCCAATCCCATCTGGATAGCCATGTCCTTCAATTCCTGTATGGAAATTTTTGACTGCGACATGCTGTCTTGTCAATCTAACAGTCCACAACAAAATATATTGTCACCAACAATGTAAATATAATCAACAATAGATTAATTTATCACCACCAACCAAAGTTGTACCTAACCCAATGTACTTGAACACCACAAAACACCACAATGATTACAAATCACTCCTAGGAGTACATTCTAAGAACTGACCCCGAATGGTCACAACTGTGTTAACAAAATACAAACACTGAACAACCTCCTGGCCAAGATCACCAGCGACTTTAAAGATTGAACAGTGTATACAAACAATCCCACGACGAGACCACAGATTTTTGGGGATATGTTGTTCTGTCACATATCACTCCTGTCACGTGCCTGATATAAGGATTTCTCCTTCAGAACCAACAGCACTCAGAAATAATTATGTTGAGTCGTTTGGCTCGTATTGGTCTAAGGGATTCCCCGTGGCCAATATACGCTCAACTTATTTCTGGAGTAGGGCAACTCAAGTGTTGGCACTACAAAATATATCTGTATATGAATACAATATTCCTAGGCACACTTGGCTGGACACCCCCACTACTTACTAAAGAAAGCCCCCAGGTTATGATCGTTCATTATCATAACCATGTTAACATATATATTTAAGATTCATACACACACAAATGCTAAACACTCAAAAAGGTGAAATAGAGACACCTAAGTCAGCCATGAAAATGAATGCATGTAATCAATACAACATATACATATATATAATAGTGAAGTAGATGCCAGATCTCAATAGCTGGATTCCAGAATACAATGTCCAGATTACAAAGACAACCAAACAGCCAGAATGATCTGGAGATGACACATATTCATCCTTGGGAAACATGGGAGCTGTGAGGAATATAGCAAAACATGGCATTAACTGTAACTTATCCTCTTTCTATCGTTGATGCTTCCCTCAGCTCCTGATGATTCGACTGTCTTTGGTAATTCTGCCTCAACTGGATCAGATGATGGAGGAGTACCTCACCATAAAGGACACAGCAACTGGATAGGCACTTAACAAATCTCTCCCACTAGTCATTCGCAGCACTGTCCATGAGCTACACACATGCTCTGGCACTGTAGGATGTTTGGGGTATATGGCACCCCATCTTGAGGATGTCAGTCTTCACAACTGGTAGTTGGGTGATAATTGGTTGGTAATAGGTTGATGGTTGGTTGGTTGGACTGTGATTTTTCTGCCAGCTCTTCACAAAGTTTTCATCCCAAGCATAGGAAAAGTCCTAGGCGCTACAGACCGCCTTTTTAAAATGAAATGTACTGGCGTCGATGGACACGTCTGAGTTCCAGGAAAGCCGGCATAAATAATGCCGCAAAAATGCAATTCAGGCGTCTGTAAGAAGTAGTTCCTTGTATGCATGAGCAAGGATTAAATCGGTTTCCAAGAATCCTCAATGAACTCCAGTAATATTTATCGAATAGTTGCAAATTTGAAAAAATGACGCTAAGTCAAAGCAACTGGAAGATGTAGGTATTATAATTATGTCCGATAAAGGCATATATCGATATAAGGGACTATATACCTTCCCGGACGAGCCCAAGTTTGAATGTTGTGTCGAGCACAGGTAAGTCAAGTCCCCACTCTTTAGGGGTGTGTGTAATGGCTTATCATTCCACGACAAGTGTCTAGGTAGATTTCTGTTTATTTTCTGTACTATAGTGTCTAGGTAGATTTCTGTTTATTCTCTGTGCTATAGTGTCTCGGTAGATTTCTGTTTATTCTCTGTGCTATGGTGTCTCGGTAGATTTATGTTTATTTTCTGTGCTATAGTGTCTCGGTAGATTTCTGTTTATTCTCTGTGCTATAGTGTCTCGGTAGATTTCTGTTTATTTTCTGTGCTATGGTGTCTCGGCAGATTTCTGTTTATTCTCTGTGCTAAAGTGTCTCAGTAGATTTCTGTCTATTCTCTGTGCTATAGTGTCTCAATAGATTTCTGTTTATTCTCTGTGCTATAGTGTCACGGTAGATTTCTGTTTATTCTAATTTATACAAGTGTATCTATATTTTTTTCCACCAGTATCTTTCCTATTCACAGCAGACTTAACCTTGATTCGTGTCAGACGCAACGGCTTTCAGTAAATGTTTACTAAAGAAGATCTAGCTGACAGCCATTGTTCAGTTGCGAAGTTCACACACAAGCCATAGGTCACATTGTATTCACACGTCAAGCAAAGACGCTCAACCACTTCCATACAGTTTGTCTGAGAAAGATTTGACAGTCAAGTGGCACAACAGGGTTCCGGATACTGTCGTACTGGATAGAGTTGGCATTCCCAGCATCGATACAATCCCGATGAAACAGATTCGATAGACGCGGACACCTCGTCCGTTTGCCAAACCATCGTATCGGCTCCCCCAAAAAATGTTTACGGTGATTTGGTTTGGTTTATACAACGGATCACCATTACGGCATCATGAGTAGTAAACCCATTAGTGCTCGGTTCCAGCCTAAGTCCGAAGAATCTCAGAGCGATGCACGAACTCCGTAGCACCGGCGATGATCCTAAAATACTTTGGATAGATTATGAGATTCAAGAAGGTAGACGCTATCATGGATGCCAAATATCCTAGATCCTTCCGGGTCGAGTTGGGCTTATAAATCACCCCCGGACTCACAATCAATTACAGTTTCGTGACAGATGAAAGAAAGAGTCACTTGTGATGACGAATGACATCATCATCAGGTGCCTTGCCGACTGGCTTGGGCGATCATGCCTCTCCATAATCTGCGATCTCCTGCAGCATGTATCAGTTCGTGTGCCGACACACCTCCATGCAAAAAGACTGTCAAGCATCTTCTTTCGTTGTCTTCCTCTATCCCTCCTTCCACAGACGAATAACAACATTGATAATATAGCCAGGGATATTTTTTTTTTTTCTGATAGTAGGCAACGGTACACAGTACCGCCACCTTATTTAGGGCATCATTTTTCCCACACCTATGGTAAAAGACACTTTGTGGTCCGTACCTACACCTGGTATTAGACGCCTTGTAGTGAGTATCAGTAAAAAAAAAAAAATTCCTATGGCTGTCCATTAAGTTCCGGAAAATATTGTTAATAGAAGTCGCTGTGGTGTAGCAGCTAGACGTTTGCCTGTGGATCAGAAGTTCGTGGGTTCGGGTCCTGAGGGCGGGACTTTAAAAAAAGGTGCAGTAGTGGGAAGTAAAGGCAGCCGGTGTGATGCTGACTACATCTCCCACCTAGTGCCGATTAGTCTGTAAAACATGGGTCTTGCACTATATAACCAATAAGCCTTAAGGCGTGGAAAAGATTTTCTGTACTTTTTAATGGTAATATTGTTAGAGGCAGGCTGAGCGCGTTACTGTCATAACCCTGAATTCTGAGTGGCTTTTTGTTGTTGTTGATACAACGCAAGAATCCAACAAGCCAACAATGTCGCATACCAGCTTGCCCCAATTTTAAAACACCCTGCGGTCCCAGCTGAGATAAAAAGACAAATTATAAATACAATCTTTATACCGACATTAGGTTACCAATGTCAGACTTGGACATTAACAAAAGAACACGAGAGAAGACTAACCACCTGTGAAATGAGATGTTTGAGAATGGCTGCGAATAAAACCAGAAGAGATCGAGTGAGAAACGATGTGATTACAAGAACTATTGGAACCATACCCATCGTTAAATTTATTGAGAAGCAAAGAATGAAATAGTTTGGTCACCTAATGAGAATGGAACCAACGATGCCAGCATCAAGAGCATACAACATGAAAATCGAAACACCAAGAGGCAGGGGAAGACCAAGAAGAAGATGGATTGAAGTAGTCACGGACAACTTGAGACTTCATAACATCACGGCATAAATATGAAGCGACTGAGCGCGCCCTGGCTCGGTTGCCGATCATCTACTAGACTGCGACGCCTAGCGGCACAAGCAGATTTTGAGAAAAGAGAGAAGAAGATACAAAGCCCGCCTCTAGCTCAAACAGGGCCAGTACCGAACCAGCATGCAGGCGAAATAAAATCTGATAAAATGGCTTATGTTCACGTTTCCAGGCCCATCTACAAATTACCTGTCCTTTCATTAATACTTTTTCAGACTATTCTACATCAGAGGGATGTTATGTTGTCTTCTTTCCTAATTACATCAGCGCCGATGTCGCGTGTTCTATATTCCACGACGACACAGCTTTTAGCCAACCCAGAACATGTAGAACAGGCCCTAACTGAAACCACCCTACCCATAGCCTCAACCTAAGTCACACGAGAGACTCTTTTCAAAAAAGAGCAGTACAATGTGAAATCTCTTTGACCTAGATCAGACTGAGAAAGTGTGTTGATGGGCCGGGAAACGTAAACAGGTCCGTACAACAAGACAAAGAGAGATATATTTCAACGCCAGAACAAAGGAGGGCTTTCCTCTTCCAGAGTATCAAGAAAAGATATAAAACAGAGCAGATCAGACACATTTAGGGGCCTGTGCTATCCGCTCAATTTAACCACGGACACCAAAACCTCAGGGATCAAGTCCCTGACACCCCCACCCCCACCCACCCAATTTTAAGGCTGGTTTGAGTCAATTCCCTTCTGCAATTTTGCGCGAGAGCTGTACACCTACCTCCTTCCAAACTCCCACTTTCCCACCCCTTGACCGTCTATAGAAGTCCTCTGTCTATGTATTTGTTACAAATTTGAAAAAAAAAAAAAAAATATTTTTTTGATTGCCATTCAGCACACATTATAGTTGTTGTTGTTGTAATTATTATTATTATTATTATTATTATTAGTAACATTATTGTTACAGATTACTGATTTAGGAATTGACATCAAAGCACATCGAGCATGCCCATAGATGCTCCGTGTCTCCCAGCAAATTTCTTAAGGTTTAGAGGCTAACTGTTTGCCAAGTACACCGATTATACACACGTCATTCTCTTCCTCTCATTGTCACATCCACACCTAATTCGTCGTTCACACATTCTTGCACAGGCTATTCCATCTAACCTTACATGTTCTATCATCATATTGCTCACTTAAACAAGGTTTAGTCCTCTTCTGAATCCTACAACCTTTCCTCGCCAATGGCAACGTATGGGGAGAGGGTGGGGGGGGGGGGGGGTTTCGGACTAGTGACCCCCTACTAAACACGACACCGCCCTAAACGCCATTTCTGCTCTCCCTTCTCAGATGCTTGAGTCTAAATCCAGTTATTGTTTCCAGCATTCCATTTGTCTTTCGTTCTCCCGCAGACTTATGTGGGCCGTGACATGGAAGCCACGTGCAGGTCGGCATGAATGGAAGTAGGTGATTTCTGGCATAGGAATCTGGAGATATGAAGGAGAAGTGCGCAGTCTCCCGCGCCGAGCCGCATGCCGCTAGACACGTACCGCCGGCGGACGCCGAGCCGATCGGGTCAAGGTTCGCTCACAACAGACGTATCTGGGCAGAAGCGTTGTCGGTGGGTGGGTGAAATGACGTGTTGGGGGAGCCGCTACGTGTATCCAATGTACTGAAACCAGTAGAGAGGAACCCGACTGGCTTGGTTGATAGGGTAGTAACCCATAAGTGCTCCGTTCTACTTCTAACTCAAGCCTTAGTCTGAAGAATCTCAGCGCAGTGCACGAACTCAGTTGCACCGGCAAGGATCCTGAAATACTCTGAGTAGATTTTTAACTCAAAATTTGTGCCCGGGCAGCGCCGTTAAGCTACTCTTTTCGATTTCCAACTGCCAAGGGATTTTTTCGCATGAACAACAATACACACGGGCGTCCCATCTTCTACCCAGAGACCAGGGGAAATTACCAGAAGTCCACGTGAAAACATCCCAGCCTTTACAATGGCCTGAACCCTGGATCTCCAGCGAACGCTATGCCTCGTGACCACAAAACCCCAAAGGGCAACCTCTGATAGATGTCATTAAAAAAAAAAAATGTCACTACTATCTGTTTTACCACTTTCTTAGGGCGGTGAAGAGAGGGCGGTCGTAAGCCCAATAATTTAGGACAGCATGGCTAATGCTGTCGCCACGGACTGTGCTTGCCCCCGACAGAAAAACTCCATCACCTTACCAGGGATGGAACCTGGGTGAGAGCCCAGTGTTGTAACTACTTGGCCAGCTGCTGTAGATATGATAAACAAACATAAAAGAACTGATCGGCATTAATAGAAAGTAGAGGAGATAAGATGACACTTAAAGCAATATAAAAATCGAAAGATTTCCCTTGCAGGGAATGGAACCTGTCACCTCCAAGTGCTTGGTAGGGCCATAAATGCCAGTGTCATCTCCACATTCAAGGTTAGCTGCCGTATACCACTCTGGTCTCTTGGACTTTTATCTAGTAAAGCCCCAATCTCATCCCACTGTCTAAAAACCATCAGACAATTTTTTTTAAACCTCAACCGCAAGGAGTGAACCACAGTACCCAAGGATCGTGGAATTGTTAGCCGCATTCACTGTCCTCTCTGCCACGGAGGCCCTCGCTACGTAATAGATACAAATATGCATTAAATATGTGTTTTTTCTTTCTTTCACCGGGTCAGTTCCTCGGCGTCCGGGTCGCTTACTGGCTCGCCGGTAGACGACTTTCATGTCGGTCGAGGCAACAGTTAAGTGTTTCCTTTGATCTCATCCACGCTGCAGGAGTCCTTTTCATGGTTTTGGTGGCGTGCAGTGCTGAGCCATTTTATATGGTACACATTACCTTGTCACAATTATAACCTAAGCTCACCCTTCGGGATGCTGGTTAAACGTGACGATTTTTATTCTAGCATAGCAGTGGAACTCAACCTAGTCAAGTCCTCGCACCAGACATCATAAAGTCAATAAAATACTGACACACTAGGATCTGACCGAGACCCTACCACTGCCGCCGCCGCTGACTCAACTATAACCATAGATAAGCCAGCGATTATAAAGAATCAGGTCCAGCAGTGACAGATCAACTTTCAGATTTTATAATAAGATGTAACAGATGAAGACGACGTCATATTTCCCGTCCTTTTTAGGATGACATTTTTCGTTTTTTGAAGCCCTACTCTGACTTTTTTCAGGGGCCGCAATATAGCTTGGCCATAAATATGGCCTAAAGGCTGAACGCGGTTTCTGGGACCTCTCCACGGTGATCCTCGCCCACATGGTGGCACATTGTGTCATCGGGTGTTTATCGCTTGTGTGATGTCCTGGTTGGATAGAAAGTCAGTCAGTCAGTTCAGAAGACGACGTCTGTGGCTTAGGGTTGTGCACACACTTTCATAATTCCGACATGTCCGGGTTCAGCTAATAGGTGACTTTGAAGCAGACCCGTGTGCATTAATTTCGGCTTTCGGCAACGGTATGAGCGTCTACAATCGAGAAAGCAAATTCTAGTCTTATAAACCAATCAGCACTTGGCGGGGTTGTGACCGGCATCTCACCGACCGCCTTTACTTCGCGTCACTTTACCTGGTACCTATTTAATACTAGGTCAAACTTGGAGCCGAGCACATTTTGGAGAAAAGATGTGTCAAAATCTACAGACATTTCTTAATATTAGTTCACGAAATGAGTCAAACAAAAATTCGAAAGTTCAGCTGCAAAATGCAACAACATAAAAACTAGAAGCCAACAAATATATTACATTGATCTGTGGGTCTCAACTAATTCAATTAAAAACTAAAACAATATCCAAAAAGCTCCATGTGACGTTGAACGGCACACGAAGGATGATGATTTTGGGTTAAGGTTCTATGCTTTTTTTAAGGATGAAAGGAGAGAAAAAGAAGAAGCAGAATGAAGAAGAAGAAGAAGAAGAAGAAGAAGAAGAAGAAGAAGAAGAAGAAGAAGAAGAAGAAGAAGAAGAAGAAGAAGAAGAAGAAGAAAAGAAGAAGAGAAAGAAGAAGAAGAGAAGAGGAGGAAGAAGCAGAGGAAACAGAAGAAGAAAAGAAGAAGAAGAAGAAGAAAATAAAGAAAAAGAATAAAAAGAAGAAGAAGAAGAAGAAGAAGAAGAAGAAGAAGAAGAAGAAGAAGAAGAAGAAGAAGGAGAAGAAGTAGAAGAAAAAGAAGAAGTAGAAGAAAAAGAAAAAGAAGAAGTCGAAGAAAAAGTTGTTCACCAGCTGTTGGCTGGTTGTTCGTCCATTCGGACTTTTGATTTGTACCAGGGCCTGAGTTTTGCGTGTACATCCCCTTTACTGACTTTCTTATGTGCAATCGGTTGTTCTTTGCAGCTCTGGCAGTTGCATATGACTTTGAAGCATGTTCCCAGATAATCGACTCCTACGACATGCTTGTTTGATCAAACCATACATGCTCTGTCTCCCGCAGCAGATATATAGACGCAAACTGTTCTCGGTTCAACACACGTATTTTTTCCCCTCTCATACCCCCCTCCCCCTTTTTTTCCCCCTCCTTGCCTGATTTACACCTAATTCCTTCCAACACACGTTACTTCACCTAACTTCTTGTCTTCTGTCAGTTTTTATTCAATGTCTCCAGAATATCTTCTGTGTCCAGAAGGAGTGTTCCTTATCTGCGAAAGAACAAAGAAGCAGGTTCCAGGTATCTCAGTCTCAACAAGTACACATCAATCTTCTTAACCTACAAATAATTAATTGATTCCACAAAATATAGACCACTGACTGTCTAGACAAGAACAAGTGGCAATTCAATTTGAAGACCAGCGTCATTACGACGCCTTGTTAACTCTTTGAGTCCCATGGGGGGTTTAGCATTACAGGCCCAAGGGTTAGTCAAGAGAGATAAAAAAAAATCGGCGCATCATGGGTTCATTGGGTCTTTAGGAAGAAATCTATAAACGTATGATGCTATCCTTGGGCTCAAAGAGTTAATGAACTACTTGTAAAAGACCCGTTTCTACGCCTTCAGGAGTGCTGGGCATAAAGGGCTAGAACTATACTGCATAGACCAATCGGTATTGGGTGAATGATGCGATCAACATCACACCGGTCGTTTTTACTTCCCAGTACTTTACTTGGTAACCATTAAAAGGCTGGATCGAACTGGAAGAAGCAAGGCAATTTTTGAAAAACAGTCTTGAACCTACCACTTTCGGATCCGCAGTGAAGTGTCTAGCAAAGCAGTGGAACTCAACCTAGTCAAGTCCTCGCACCAGACATAATAAAGACTGCTTTGCTAGAATAGAAATCGTCACGTTCAACCAACCGTCATTATCTACTTGTAAAAGACCCGTTTCTACGCCTTCAGGAGTGCTGGGCATAAAGGGCTAGAACTATACTGCATAGACCAATCGGTATTGGGTGAATGATGCGATCAACATCACACCGGTCGTTTTTACTTCCCAGTACTTTACTTGGTAACCATTAAAAGGCTGGATCGAACTGGAAGAAGCAAGGCAATTTTTGAAAAACAGTCTTGAACCTACCACTTTCGGATCCGCAGTGAAGTGTCTAGCAAAGCAGTGGAACTCAACCTAGTCAAGTCCTCGCACCAGACATAATAAAGACTGCTTTGCTAGAATAGAAATCGTCACGTTCAACCAACCGTCATTATCTACTAGTCTAGATTACTCCTTCAGCTCTGTCCATCCCTTTCCCAAGCAGTAATGTCATACTGGCCAGCCAGTTCGATCCTTCCCTTTGGGATCATTCGTTTGCCATTTCCGTTTGCTTATTTCGCTGCTAAGTGGCCACGTTGTTTGCCTGGATCCTTGAACGTCTTGAGTTTGTTTCAGGGTGGCCTCAATCAGTTTACCAGTGCAAGTTTTTACGGACACCACTGGGGAATCGTCGCCTGTACTACTGTCGTTGGCCTTTGTGTGACGCTTTCCACAGGCTACATAGCCTTCTGGGGTGAGAGGCCGAACCACATTGACATATTTTAATTCGACTGTAACTTTCAATATTTTTTGCTTTTCTTTTCGGGAGTCACCATGGTGTAGTTGATAGACGCCCGCCTGTGGGTTCGGGTCCTCACGAAACAAAGCTTTCTTCAAAAATGCCTTTGGCTCCAAGGTCAACCCAACCTTGAATGAGTACAAGGTGCAGTCATGGGAAATAAACGCGGTCAGCGTGATGCTGACCACATCACCCACCAAACGGTCTATAAAAATATAGGTCTAACCCTATATGCCCATTGCATCTTAAGGCGTGGGGAAAATATCCTTTAGTTTACATTACTCTTCTTCAAGAAGACTAGCACTAGTAAAACAAGCGCATGGACTAACCACAGCTGCGTGGATCCCTTGTGATCCTTGTGTCGTTTCCGTGACCCCATGCTCGGTTTATCAATGCCTGATAAAGCACTGCGTAAAAGGTGACTAAATAAAGGTTTTCCGTAATCAGAAGAGTTAGGCAACAATCCATACATTTCGCAGCCTAGCTGTAAACGATGTCACAATATGCCAACCGCCCATTTATAGAGTAATCAAGAATAAGTAGTCATAGAAGAGGCTTAGGCGTTGCGAATGCGCTTCTTAATGCCAGGGTGCAGGGTTCGATCCCTGCTGCGGACGATTTGTCTTGCTTTGGTTTCGACAGCAGTACATAGAGCTGACCGTTCAGTGGGAATGCCAAACTACTGAGCGTAAAATTGCCTAGAGAAACCAGACAGCCAAAAAAAAAAAAAAAAAAATGCTGCGGTTGGTTCTGCAACGTCCTGTAAAGGATACGCAACTAACTTTAGTCTAGAAGAAGGACTATTAGGAGGATGAGGAAACGAGCAGTAGGAGAAGATCGTCAATACTTTCAGCTGTCTTTTCTCTGCCAGTTGTGATGCGCCGACTCACCAGATTACGCCACCGTCAAATATCTCAAAGGTCAGAGGCAAGGAACCAACAATCTGCATATGAATTAGACAGAAGTGTTAACACGGACGTGCATGTAGAACTCAAGTTCTGGAACAAACCAAAGTACAGAAGTGGACGAACAACTAGAAATTTCCGCTTGAGTTTACAACTGGTGAACTAACAAAAGAAGAAGAAAACTGATAGAAGTGCCATGAAATAGTGAGACCAGTAGCGGTCGTTGTGACCTCGTCTCTGAGAGAGATTTGCTAGCAGCTACTGCCCACCCATGTCAACAGAGACATGCTTACAGGCAGGGGCGACAGAACCGAGGGTCTTAACCCCCGTGAAGCCTCTTCGGATAAACATGTTTCAAGTGGCTGGGA
>CAJHNH020000016.1:242500-257500 GCA_905116865.2 Candidula unifasciata
AAGAAGAAGAAGAAGAAGAAGAAGAAGAAGAAGAAGAAGAAGAAGAAGAAGAAGAAGAAGAAGAAGAAGGTTAAACGAAATTATCTGTCCATTATCCATATATTTAAAATAAGTATATATTTTAAGAGCGGGACATGAATGATACAGGTTTTGAGGTAGACTCGCAGGGCACATCAGGAAGGGAATAGAGAATGAAGTAAGAAATGACTGCAAAAACGATGAGAGCTGAGCGTGTGAGAAAAAACAGACTACACATAAACACATTGACAGCAACGCCGCCGAAATCCCATGCTATAATTGTGGGAGACTTTTCTCAACGTGGGCGGGTCTTACTAGTCACACTAGCTATTGTCATGTGCTGTCAGTCCCATGACTTCATATAGCGCAATCTGGCACTATCGCCTGGAAAGACGTAAAAGTGGCAATCATATATTTTAAGGTTATCTGAGGGTATTTGACAACGGTAAGGGCCTCAAGGCTTAACATACCTTAGGGCCTCATTAAGTCTAAACAGGGGCATGTTCCCATTGGAGAATTCAGACACTCCCCATTCCTGGATTAAAGCGCCCGCCTGCAGTCCCTGGTATGACGTCACATGACATGACATAAGACTGACTACGTGAACAAACGCGCATCCACTGCCTGGCATCTGGGCCACAACTAGGGCACTAATGACGTCATCAATGAAGGAGGGAATTCCGAACACAAGTGTTAAAAATATCAACGGAGGTTCCTGTTTCCAACCTGGATAAACAGAGTCTTAGCTGGGACAAGTATGAGAATAGTGGCGACACGCTCGTAAAGGCCCTGTTAAGAGTTAGGCGTAGGCTAATTAAGCTGTATTTGGGGCCTCACACTCTGCAGTATCCTCAACACATGTCTCTCTTTTTTTTTTAGGGTTCACAAATGAAATTTTTTCTCGCAATAAATCCTGTATGAGAATTCTTCTTTTCTCTACTCCCGGAATGCCTAGCAGCGTCAGAGCAGGAAGAGATGTTTGGAACGTGCCCTTCTGTTTGCGTCGGGTAATTTTCAGTGTCTCTGTATTTCTGCGGTCCATTTTCTGCGCGGTCGACCTCTGGCTCTGTTACCGTTGTATATGTAAAGCATTGCTCTTTGTGGTTTCCTGTCTGATGTCAGTTTTATTACATATGAGGAGTACATAAAATAATGTATGTGATTTTGCAGATACATTCGTAATTATTTCGTTTACCTAACATGGGGCTGCGTGGTCTCGAGGCATGGTGTCTGCCTCGAGTGCTGGAGGTTCTGGGTTCAAGCCCCAGTGTAGGCTGTGATTTTGTCACTTGGACTTCTAGTAATTTATTTAGTCTCTGGGTTGTGTGTAGTGTCGCGCACGTACAAAAATACTTTGGCAGTTGGAAATCGAAAAAAGAGTAGTTATATGGCGCTACCCGGGCAAAATTTTGAGTTAAAAACCTACCAAACGTATTTCAGGATCCTTGTCGGTGTTACGGAGCTCGTGCACTGCGTCTTCAGACTCAGGCTTCAGTCATAAGTAGAAAGGAACATATATGAGTTACTACCCTTGTGCCATGATGTTGATCTGTCGTCTAAACCTAAACGTTTACCAAACAGTGAACTATAACACTATCCATATAATTAAAAAGAGTATTTATTCTAGGTAGGTGATAGGATCATTTTCCGCAAAGGGTACCTACCACATGACGTTGTAATGCCACAGTCTATACTTTACTCATTGTCAGGTACTTTTCTTTTAGTTCACCCCCATATCGGGGACTCCAAGACTTCACGGGTAGTTCCGGGAAAGTAAATTATAGGATTGGTTGAGGGGAAGGGGGGGGGGGGGGGGGTTATGGTTATGGTTAGGGTTAGGGTTAGGTTTAGTCGGTGTTCATTTCACATTCTAACTCCCTGCACTATTGGTCATATTCCCCGCGATGGAGTAAACTAAAAGAAAAGAACCCATTGTCAATATGCCCCTTCCTCACACTGGAGGTAGGACGCATTGACGCTACCGGTAGCATCTTCTCTAATTCGTCAAGGTGCATTAAATTTACAAATAAAAATGAGGTACTTTCCCCAATATCTCCCCCCAGGGTAACGTCAAAGGCCAGTCCAGTATTTTCGAAGATGGTAAGAGCGGCTTTCTGATGCTTTTAAGTACCCCAAAACATCTAGAACTGTGCCTAACCCCAACCCACCTACGTCGCAAGGGAGATTGAAGCCTAGGTCCCACGACTGCAAGTAGCCTATCTACCACCCCATAAAATATTCGACTGTGTTTGGGGGAGATGGGATAAAACCAAAAATAATGCTTTTGCCTGACTATTTGCGCCCATCTGTGAGCATTTTTGTTTGTCTAACGATTCTGCTCCACTCTTCCCGCCTGCACACCTGATTACAACTTCTTCTTCTACAACAACAACAACAATTACTACTACTACTACTACTACTACTACTACTACTACTACTACTACTACTACTACTACTACTACTACTACTACTACTACTACTACTACTACTACTACTACTACTACTACTACTACTACTACTACTACTACTACTACTACTACTACTACTACTACTACTACTACTACTACTACTACTACTACTACTACTACTACCACCACCACCACCACCACTACTACTACTTCTTCTTCTTCGTCTACCACTACTTCTTCTTTATGGCGTTCAGTGACTGTAATCTCTGGTGGAAAGTCCATGTCTGGACTTTGGTGTTGTTCCAAAGCTGGTTTTCTCGAGCTGTGTCTCCGTATATAGTTAGTTAAATGCTCTTTAGAGGACGTTGCAGGACTAAACCCCAGCAAATATTTGTACCTGCTGTTGTGCTTTTTCTAGACAGTAGTTTGCCATTGCTACTAAACGGTTGGCTCTCGATGCCATTGTCCAAACCATCGCAAGGCGGTCTACTGCCAAATCACCTGCAAGTGGAATCAAAACCGACACTGCGGTATTACGAAGCGCTTTCAAAACGCTGAAGTCACAGTCTTATATTCTGTAACTGGAATTCACTCAGGTCTCTCCCTGAGCTGTGCATTAGTGAGCCTGTTGGTGCGTTCCGTTGCTTTGCTTAAGCATCCCAGAAGAGGTAGCTTTAGGTAAAATTGTGTCCAGATTATATGCGCCAGATAAAAATTCCCCTCCCACCTCATCGACCTGTACGACTGCTTTTCATGTAGGGGGGGGGGGGGGATGGGGGGGGGGGGGGGGGGGGGGGGGGGGGGGGGGGGAGGGTGTATACTTGTGGTACCCACAACGCGGCTTCAGAACCCAACACGGTTAGAAAAATGGATCTAATGCCCAACTTCTTTTGATTTCCGAAACAATACAGGGGAAACAACTGTCTATTTGTTGATTGACCATGAACTTATCTCCCTTGACGAAATTGTTGTGTTAGCTTCACCCATAGATCGTGCTCTAGTTTGCGCAGAACTGCGGGTTACAGTTGGTTAGTGAAGCCGTTATTTGTGGCCGAATTATAAATTCTTTGCAGGTTGAACGGGGTATTTGGGAACTACCTTGTTAGTCTGCTTTCTAGATGGACATTTGTTTTGAGGATACTACCTTCAGGAAAGGAAGGTAAGATGATAAATAAATTAGCAAATAAAAACGCTGGCAAAATAAATAATCCACAATTCAAAGATGTATATTTATTGACTCTATTGTTAAAACAACCAGAGTAAATGAAAGCAGTCTTGTCGTAATTATTATATCCAATTTCGTCCTTTTTAGGACGAAATTTTTTGTCATTTGAAGCCCTACTCTGGCTTTTGCCAGGGGCCGCAATATAGGCAGGCCATATATATGGCCAAATGTCTGAACGCGGTTTCTGGGACCTCTCCACGGCGATCCTCATCCACATGGTGGCACTTTGTGTCATCGGGTGTTTATCGCTTGTGTGATGTCCTGGTGGGGTAGAAATTCAGTTCAGTTCAGCAGTCTTGTTCTTCTTCTTCTCTGTCTTCACATTCACCGGCTGTTACTCAGGCAGACAGTTCACCTCTAGACTTCAGGCTTATTCCAGAGTATAAGTGCCAAGTGCACATCCGTTTAACATATTTGGCTTATTTTTTATGCAGATTCTTGGTTCTAAAGTAAAAGGTGAATGTAAAGACGGGAGATGTGAACCAGTGTCATTGCACACGGTTTTAAACCATAAGTGCTCTGCCACCAGTACGGACCGCTGATAAGAATTGTCCACTTGTGTTGCCGTTTGCACATAACTCTGTAGCTACAGGCGACGTTCCTCCATTTACCCCAGAGTGTCAACTCTGGTACCCATTTCCGAGAGGCTGGGTGAACCCCAGGAGACGCCCCGCTTCGAACACTTACTGTGGGCTGCAGCAAGTCACAGCTGGATTTGAAAGCGAGCCTCTTATCGACTACGCTAACCCAGTAAGTCGACTCCTATGGCCTGCTTGTTGAGGAAGCAGTGGGTCTTTTCTTGTTTTCCCCCATAGTGGCAACACCCCAGGACCCACACGTGAAGGTTTACAATGTAAGGGGTAGTTTACTGATATCCCTCAGTGTGGGTTGCAGGGTCCAATTAGGAAGGGAGCAGGGACAGTCCCATTGCGTTGCCACCCTCCCCCAACAAGCATACTAATTAGGGAGTTGTTCAAATTAGATGTGTTGGACAGAAAGGGGCAGATATAATAGCCTAGCTCAAATGATAACACAATGTTCACAAGGGAACACAGCAGGTGAAGTCATGATGTACTGTGCCACACTTCATGATAATTTAGGAACAGCAACATAATGTTGAATGTTGGTGTGGTTTGATACTGTGAGCTGTTTTTTAACCAATGATGTAATGTCACAGTTTAAAGAGGCCATAGGAACAGCTTTTAGTTTTAGACAGTAAAATGGGGAAAAGTCTGGCCACTGGGTATAAAAAGGCAACTCACTCGCTATTAGGACCTATTTGGCTGTTGCGCTGTTGTCAGCACGGTATGGTCAAGATGCCCTGTCCACCGTTGTTGATTGCACTTAGTCTCAACGCACAGGTGTGTCAGATCGGACCGGCTGAGCGACGCTTGATTCGCTCGTGTTTGAGATGATGGTATGTTTCCATAGTTAAATCTGAAATTTCTTCAGGAGTGTTAGATTTGATTTCCATTTTGTATTCTCGCTAGGAGGTAGTTTGATGGCAGGTCGCTATAAGTGATTTGTTGGCATATTGAAGCTTAACGTACATGTTAAATATATTTCGGTTTTTGCCATTCTTGAGGTAATATCGCTGAGCCTATGGTGTCATTATCATATTTCCTTGTAAGCTGAAGATCGCTTTAGATTCTGGTCGAGCACGGTGATTGTTGTTAATGTTATTTGTGGACCACGCTGATGTTATATTAAGTAAAATAAACAGCTGTTTAATGTGATTATAATTCATTTGCTTGATTTAATTTAGGATCTGTAGTCCGTGGTTCATCTAGGTGTATGTACCCATGTAGTTAGGTCATCGTCATGTAACTCATGATAGAGATTTTCATTGTTTGTGTCTAAGTGAAATATTCTAGTATTTCTGCGCATAAGAACCAGTGTCTTTTCTTTTTTTTCCGTTTTTGCTGTTTAGCGGGGAACTATTACATTTTGTCCTAATAAAAAATTGCCTTTATCTCCCTTCTTCTGTGTTTTTCCTTCCTTTTCTTACTGCTAGCACAGTAAGATATCTGGGTTGTATTATACAATATTTGGCATTTTTTTGACAGAAAAAACCCAGTATTTAAATGTTGCAGTTGCATAAGAAGCCTTCCTCTAAAACTGTTGCAATGAATTTATTACAAACACTTTAATAAAACAGATAAACAGGTGTGGCAGAATGTAACAAAGTATTCCTTTTGAATGTACTATGCACCATGCGGTGGAAAGAAAAAGCTGCCATTGTCATTCAGGCAAGTATTTAATTGATATAAAGGCGGAAATTGTTGTCATCAAAAATAAAAAATAAAAAAAAATTGCAGTTGTTCACTGAACCAAATGTTTAATGTGTTCACTACAACTGCACATATATGAGATTGTTGCCCCTTATACAACACGAAGTGAAGTTTAGCAATATCAACACCAACAATTCTCGGGGTTGTATAATACAACATTTGATGTTTAGTCAAGAGCAGCAATGGTATTCTGTTGTTGTACAATGCAAGGTGTAGTTTTGCAGCATTAACACCAACAATATACAGATATAGTCTGGTTGGTACAACATAAGGTGTTATTTACAAATAAAATGCTAACAATGATGTTGTCTGATTGTACAAAATAACAAGTGGCACAGACACACAGAAAATACTGCAGTGGGAGACACCAATGGGATCATGTACAACAATACACATGGGTGTCCAATCTTACTACACAGAGACCAGGGGAAATTACTAGAAGTCCATGTGAAAATATCCCAGCCTTTACTGGGGCCTGAACTTGGGACCTTGGCACTTGAGGCAGACACCACTCCTTGAGCCCAGGGGTGCACTGCTTGTCGGAAGCATATATCTTATCAAACTACATTAAGTTTTAACATAAACCATATATAACATTTTATATATGGTTAGAGGGAAGAACTGAGCTCCCACCCCTTCTGAAAACACTTGGGTAAGCCCACAGCTTCCATCATGTCTGCAGTAGAGAGATTCTGTAAAAACATGGATCAGGTCATTGAGAGAGCACACGGTTGATTGTTATCCACATTTTATCTGTAGTAACAAGCAACAAAAGCTACTTCTAACATGTAAGTAACCAATAAAGAGAACATTAATGCAGATGGAACTGGCAAGATGACTGCTTCAGCTGAATTATCTTGTGGTGGGTTTAGCGATATGGCCTTCAGCAGGTCATAACGGGTATCGGCTGAAGCATCTGAGTATATCCTGTCCATGGAATCGAGGTTGCAATCTTCAGCAGTTGGCACAAACAACTGGCTGTTGCCAAACACCCAACACAGGAACTTACCCGAGGTGACTCCCTTAGTTACAATTCCGTAAACACCATCATAGAAGTCAACTTTAGCGTGGCAAATATGTTGGTTCTCAATGTTGTATATTTGTTGAGTCTCATTGTCGCAGGATGGAATGTCAAAGGTTACATTAAAAATCTGGCAAGGACCAGAACATTCATGGACTACAATACTGCAACCGGGGATTTTGGTCCGGTATTTGGAACTCTGGAGAAAGTTGCATGAAGTTCTTTGGAGTCTTTGTTGATTAATTAAAGTGAAACCTGCTTCAGGTTCTGGAGGCCTGACATGTACAGGACTGTCTTGGTAGCTTTCCTTGCACGATACAAGTTCACCTGTGTTTGAATTACGGAACGCAGGACGCAACTGAAAGGTCAGCACACCTGGGTTTGGGTTGAACATTTCAGCACAGGAGTAATAATAATTGCATGTTGGTGCGGCATTGATCTGAACAACAGTGTACAGGTAACCTTGGCGACGTGGTTCAGGCACTCCCAGGCACATCAGTTCTCCAAAACTGGAGCTTTCAATTCGGTCCTTGTCAATCGTCATTTCCAGATTGCGATCAGAATTAAACACTTTCCATGATCCAAAAGTTTCTGCAGGGAATGTGCAGTTGTAGCTTTCTACCTGATTAAGGCATCTTCCACAGGACTTTGGGCATTCAATAGACTCTAGACATTTATCTTCATCCAACTTACAGCTTTCTACATAAACAGTTTCAGTGCATTTGATGTCATTGATTGGTTTATACAAAGCTAAGTGCCCAAACATGCTAGTATTCCTAGGCACATCCTCATTTCCAAATGTTTGACTAGAACACCGACCATCTATTGTAAGAAACACTTTCACCAGTTCTTCTTGGTCATTATTTTTGCCACCAGACTTTCCCCAGCTCACAACCTTGTAGTGCAGACACCAGAAATGGTGCGGATTATCTCGCGTCTGCAGTAGAACAGAATGGAAGTCATTATCTTCCCACTGGCCAACACACCTTAAATGAGTCAAGTGGCGCCCTCTCATGTATGGATTCAATGCCATTGGTTGACAACTCTTTCCAAAATCAACCAATACATTTCCAGAGCCACGCCCATCACAATGGAACTGAATATAGGGGTTGTAGGTTTTAATGCTGTTTATGCACAGCCGGTCCACAGCCATACCTTGTTGCATAATCAGTTGATATCCGCCAGCCAATGGGCACTGTTGTGGCTGAATGGCTGAATAAGCAATAAGGACCTGTTCATCTTCGGTGTACTGGTCATCTATACAATTGACCTGCAACAAAAGAAATGTGGTATAGAACAATGTTCCTCAGCCATATACAAGGTCCGACAATTAAGTAATGAGACTGATTTTATTATGGCCAAGACAAAAAGGCCAACTATGAAGCAAAGTATGGAATCTAAAGAGGCAACATTGATCTATGATCTGGCACTTTTCATCACCGCTCGATAAGCAGATAACAAACAAGCCACCATTTTTGTTAACCCAGACATAGATGCATCGTTACGAAATCAGCTTGGAGCAAAAAGCTAACATAAATTTTTTTTTTTAAACTCAGAAAAAGTGTGATTGAAACAGTTGAAATAATGCAACAAGTTTATAGGGATAATTGTTTATCTTGTGCACAAATTTTCAGGTGGTATTCAGGATTCAAAAGTGGTGTGGAAATTATTACCAATGCCCCTAGACTTAGACTCAAAATTTCTGTTCATAATGATGAACTCATTGCAAAATTTAGAGAACACATACAAAAAGATCACTGTTTTATTATGAGGATGATAGCAGATGAATCTGATGTTAGAGAGACCATTCATAGCATTTTAGTGCAAGATTTTGGCCCCCAAAAAAGTTGCTTGCCGGTTTGTACAACATTTGTTGTCTGATGACCAAAAACATCACCGGGTTGAGTACACAAGAAAAATCATAAAAATAAGAATATTTGGCCCAAAAATAAGTGTGTGTTCTCAGCCTTCCACCCTATTCCCCAGACTTGTCCCCCTGTGATTTTTTTCTATTCCCAAAATTAAAATTACAATTTAAAAGACGCTTCTTAAATGATACTGATGACATCCAAAGGGGCGTAACATCGACTTTAAGGGCCATAACAACAGAAGAACTACAGAGGTTGTTCCAATATTTGTTAGATCGTACCACTTGCTGTATCAATGCACAAGGGGCTTACTTTAAATCAGACACGGGTTATATCTTCAGCTGTTGATTATTTTAATTTTTATGGAATTAGTCTCATTACTTAATTGTCGGACCTTGTATATATATTTTTCAACTTGGCCCTAAAGAAAACTAAGGAAATTGAAACAAGAGTGTACTATAGGAGAAACTACAAGATTATAAACTTATAAACCATTACATCCTTCTTAGGACGTTATTTTTTGTTATTTGAAGCCCCACTCTGGCTTTTGCCAGGGGCCGCAATATAGGCAGGTCATCATTATGGCCAAATGTCTGAACGCGGTTTCTGGAACCTCTCCACGGTGATCCTCATCCGCATGGTGGCACTTTGTGTCATTGGGTGTTTATCGCTTGTGTGATGTCCTGGTGGGGTAAAAAGCCAAGCCGATTCTACACTTATACTAACAACATTGATGTCGTTGGAGAAAATGAACTAGAGACTGTTAAAACACTGAATGTCTTAAAAGAATAAGCTCAGAAAATGGGACTAGTGATCAATCAAGATAAGACAGAATACATGATAATAACTAGACAGGGAAAGGATATAAACTCCGGCCACATACAAGTCGATAATATGAAAATCACACGAATGGATACATATAAGTACTCGGGTGCAAACTTCAACTGCACCAACATGCTGAGAGATGAAACAAAATCTAGAATACAATATGGAAATAAAGTATACTATGCCCTTTAACATCTGCTAAAGTCAAAGTGTCTGTCTCGCAACATCAAGATTAAAATATATAAAATGTTGATAAGACCAGTCGTTTTATAAGGCTTTGAAACTTGAAGCACAACTAAAGGAGAAGAAGCCTTATTACAGGTTTTTGAAAAAAGAGTCTTACGATGAATCTTTGGACCCATCAAAGATGCAAACAGCCGTGAATTGAGAGTGAGAAGCAACAACAAAATTCATAATCTGTTTAAATCACCACTGATTGCTGGCATCAAGAGAGCTAATAGATTGAAATGGTTGGGGTATATTGAAAGAATGTCAGATGACAGAGAAGTAAAAACTGTATACACCAGGGAAATGAATGGTCGTAGACCACGAGGGAGACCAAGAGAAGATGGAGAGATAATATCCAGACAGACCTTCAAACACTTGGTGTTACCAACTGGAAAGAGAAGGCTAACCAGAAAGATGAATAGAGGTGGGTGATATCTGCAGCAATGAACCTCAAGGGATCGGAATGCTGAAGAAGAAGAAGAAGAAGAAGAAGATCAAAATGACTAAGGGTGACCAAGGGTGAACGAGTGACCAAGGGTGACAAGAGTGACCAAGGGTGACCAAGAGTGACCAAGGGTGACGGAGGATGATCAATGGTGACCAAGGATGACCAAGGGTGACCAAGGATGACCAAGGGTGACCATACAAAGGCAGGACAGATTTATTCACATAGTTTATTTGTAAAACCTTTTCCAATCTGCACAAAGAACAATGGACAACATATGGAGGAACAGACTGCGACATGTAAACAACACATAATGGCACAATCGGGAGATGATTCTGATGTTGGTAATGACGAAAGAACTATAATAATGATGGGACACTGCATTTAGTACTCCTCAGAGAACTGAAAGACTGACCCTTTTCCTGTTGATGTTTTCTTCAGTCCTTCCTTGTCTAACAATGTACTCAGTTAGTGGAGTGAACTGGTAGCACATGTAGCGCGATCCCTCCTCGTCATCATCGATTCTCACCAGGTACCGATGTTCGCCATACTCCATCATACACAACAGTTGCTGCAACACATATATGAGATATAATAAATAATACCTGAATGAAAATAAAAACAATACCTTGTCAGTACAAAAAGAAGAACGTTATGATGTCATGGACACTGTACTGGGGGACAACTCAGCTCTGTGACATGGTCTGTATGACCACACTATTCAGAGCCGTGCAGAGCCACGACGGTTGAGGGCATGAGAAAGAGCTTGTATTGGAGACTTTTGGTTCGGCCGATTGTAAATCACCCCTGCAAGTGTGTGGCGGGGTTAGTAACGCGAACAGCCCAGTGCTTGTTGTAATTACATTAAAGGCTGATGTGTGTGCTCTAGCAGTGTTGGGTTAGTTGTGTTAAGAATGGACGTCTCTGTCATGGAGTGGAGCACCAACCAGACATTGCCTTTAAGGTAGTACACAACTCCCTAACACATAGAGTCTTGTCTTTTCCACAGGGTGTTTAGTGTCAGCCACATCCCCTGGTCTTCCCACTGCACACTGTCAGATTTCCTGGTCTCTCCAATGCACACTGTCAGATTTCCTGGTCTCTCCAATGCACACTCTCAGATCCCCTGGTCTCCTCACTGCACACTGTCAGATTTCCTGGTCTCTCCAATGCACACTGTCAGATTTCCTGGTCTCTCCAATGCATTCTGTCAGATCCCCTGGTCTCTCCAATGCACACTGTCAGATCCCCTGGTCTCTCCAATGCACACTGTCAGATTTCCTGGTCTCCCCAATGCACACTGTCAGATCCCCTGGTCTCTCCAATGCACACTGTCAGATTTCCTGGTCTCCTCACTGCACGCTGCCAGATCCCCTGGTCTCTCCAATGCACACTGTCAGATTTCCTGGTCACTCCAATGCACACTGCCAGATCCCCTGGTCTCTCCAATGCACTGTCAGATTCCCTGGTCTCTCCAATGCACACTGTCAGATTCCCTGGTCTCTCCAATGCACACTGTCAGATCCCCTGGTCTCTCCAATGCACACTGTCAGATCCCCTGGTCTCCTCACTGCACACTGTCTTCAGATCATGATGTACTTGTGCGCTTCCGAACAGCTCATGCATGCACATAAAAGGTTGTGAATTTTGCAAAAGGTATCAATCTTTGCATCGCAAGTGATGAAAATCATATTGAAGGGACCTCAGCACGTGATATATTTATTGTTATCAGATTAAAGTGCTAAAACACACCACAGACAACCTTCATTGTGGAGATGGCATAATCCAAAGTGGAGAGAAAGAAAATAAATGAAAAGAGAACAACACATTTTTACTAGAAATTAAATCACTTATCAAGGGAAAAATTCAAAAAATTAAGGAGAGAACAAAACGTACAGTAAACATCTACAAAAGTCTCAACAGAAAAGAACAATTTTCCATCTAAGAACAGGACACTGCAGGCTCAAATACTATATAGGAAGAAAAGGCTATCTTCCCAATGACGGTCCCAAATCATCTATGCAGAAAATATACCCTAACAGGGCCTCAGTCACGTGTACTTCCGGGGACTATACCGGCACCACCGAATTGCTAAATTCCGGCGCCTTCCGCCACCGCCGAAAGTACTCCATACGCCGCTTATGAGGCTAAACTAGATGGCTAGGACTCACGAGAAAATGAAACGAAGGCAGCTGCAGGAAATGCGGTAGCTGCTGCTCGTGAGTCCCAGCCAACTAGTTTAGCCCCAATCCACGGCGTGTGGAGTACTCTCGGCGGTGGCGGAGGTTGCCGAAAGTTGGCGATTCGGCGGCGGCGGAAGTCGCCGGAACTGCGCAATGGACGCGAGATCGAGGCCCTGTTAGGGTATATTCTTTTGCGTAGATAATTTGGGACCGTTATTCGGAAGACAGCCAAAGAAAAAAAAAAAAAAAAAAGAGACTGTAGGTCCCCACAGTGCGCATGTCAGACAGGACCATACACACGAGAGCACATTCTGCAGGCTTCCCAACTATACTTACATCTAAGAAGAGAAACTTGGCCTCAAAAGCAAAGTGTGTAAAACAAGCTATGGGTAACCACGGAGGACCTGCTGTTGACATGCGAGTTCGTAGAATCAACGCACCTGATGTTCTGACCTGAGCATACAAAAAAACCGAATGCGAGAAGAAGAAAAGAAGAAGAAACACATTCTTACCTCTCTGTGCTTGATGACCTCTTCTGTTCCTATTGTTTCTGTCGTCTCAATGATCATGATTTCATCCGTCTCTTCCCCAACCTCCACCATACGGCGGGAGTTCATCGATGTGATCTGCATCCACCGGGTGCTGTGCTGGAAGACGTCCAGCATCGGGAAACAGCCCAAGCTGTATCGGACTACTGTTGTCAGCAACACTATGAGCACATACGTCATCATTTTAGTGGCTGCACTTATCACAGACCTGCGCTCAGCAGCAGAGACTCTCAGATACGCTAAGGAAAGAGGGAAAACAAATATGTTATTTGAGAGAATGCCTTTCAGTCAATCAGCTCCACGTGTGGATTCAAGGGTCCCACTGTGGAGAAAACAAGAAAAGACCCACTGCCTCCCCAACAAGCATGTCGTAGGAGTTAGTTAACAGGTAATATTCTGTGAATGTGTGTTTTGTGATGATAAAGGGTCGTTCGACCCCCCAAAGGGGTCGCTACCCACAGGTTGAGAACCGCTGCCCTAACTGATCTGGACTTGGGTTTACTATGTCATTGTCGGGAGCTTCAATATAACTGCTAAGCGGTTGTACGCAATTTGTACAGGTGCAATTCTCATACTTGAAGTGCTAATCTTGCAGACCGCAATCCTCTAGGGAACAAACTATCTGCCACATTTTTTATTGCTGTAAAATGTCCCCACAAAATATCCAATAAGACCTTTTATGTCTAAACGCTACAAGGCAACTATTTTACATATGAGCAAGCAATATAGACAGTTTATAAAAAAAAACTTATTTGTCAGAAAAGCACTTCCGTCCAAAACTATCGATGACCCAGATGCAAAAGAACAGTCCATTGAGTGGTTGAACACTCAGGTATTCTTGTGTGCAATTTAAACAATTTAGCTCACTAAATCACAAAGATGGTCAATGTCCAAACAAAAACAAAAGTATATTCCTTTCAGTAGCTATGCATTTTTGTTTGTTTGAGTAGTGTAGTTGAAAAACGGATAATTTAGACAAACAATTTGGAAGTTTCGAGAAAATCCTACAAACTGATGGGATACAAACACTACAGACCTAATTCCAAAGCATTATTTTACATACCTACAATTCTTTCTACATACCCAAACCAGTGCAGTCTGTTAGCACTCATGATACAGTGCAGACCGGATAAGGAGAACTCACCGGGAACCCAAGAAATGTTTTTTTTTTCTTTTTATTAAAAAATTTCCTCTTATCGAGATAATATTTCAGGGAAGAAAAATTGCCGATGATAAACAAATTTTTCTTCACAACAGAAATTCACCACATTCGAGATAGGCTTAACTGCACTGTACGAGTAATTTTTTTTAAAAAGGTGGTGGGTCTGGCTCCTAACGCGGTCAGACTATTTTTCAAAAATGACCCAGGCTCCCAAGTATACCCAGCCTTAAGTGGGTAACTGATAAAATCAGGAGAAGTAAAGGCGGCCGGTGTAATGTTGACCACATCACCTACCAAGTGCCGATTGGTCTATAAAATATCTAGCCCTATATGCCCAATAAGCCTGAATGCATAGAAAGGGGGCTTTCAGCCTCTTGTACATTGCCTAGGTGAGGGAGGGATTTGTGAGGGTTTGGTAGGAGTTCCAGCTCCCATACATTTGTAGGGTGGGGTCCAGAGGTGCCTGTGGGCCCAGTTTCTGAAGCTTCTGCTGATAACAACAAACATAATGGTGAAATGTTAAACACCGTATTGAGTCGGTGAACATATTTATTACCAGCATATTATGTCATAGCACTGTGGGGCTATTATTTTCCCCATCTGAAATGCCTTTCATTTGTGCAACGGTTGTGTCATGGGATTCAGTATAACGGTTAGCTAGTTTATGTGTGGGCTGGCGAAACTCCTTATTCAATAACTGTGCGTGTGTATGGCCAACTTGTCGTGGCTGACTAATTATATTAACGACAAACTGCATTTCTGGCGACGACTGTTGGCT
>CAJHNH020000016.1:262500-337500 GCA_905116865.2 Candidula unifasciata
CTGATGTTTATCACACACGTCGACAGTAGATGCAAGGATACCAGTTCCATGACAAAAGTGTGAAGTTTGAACAACATTATGGCACACGGGTAGTAAAACCATAAGTGCTCCGTTCTTCTTCTAACTCAAGTCTGAGTCCGAAGAAGCTCAGCACAGTTCACAGACTCTGTAGCACAGGCGAGGATCATAAAATACTTTGCGTAGATTTTTAACTCCAAATTTTACCTGGGCAGCGCCGTTAGTCTACTCTTTTCGATTTCCAACATCCGAGGGATTTTTTACGTGCACAAAAATGCACACGGGCGTCCGATCTCACTACTCAGGGACCAGGGGGTATTACTAGAAGTCCAAGTCCACGTGAAAAAAAAAAAACTCAGCCCTTACCGGGAATTGAACCCAGAACCTCTAGCATTTGCGGCGGACACCATGTTTCGAGACCACACAGCACCCTCCATGACCGTAAAGACCTCCATGACCGTAAAGATTGGCAACATTACTGAGCTACGCTTTACTGATGATCAGGCTTTGCAAGCAGATACAGCCATGAGACTACAAGAAGCTAAAGGTTATGATGATAATAATAACGATGATTGCGATTGAATGGAAGCAATGTTTTAGAAGATTTGCTACTTAATCACAGGGACTGAATGCAATATTAACTTGCTGAAATAAACAACGACCAGGACAGACAAACAGAGACAGTGTAGCAAACTCATGCATACATTATCGTTGATCGATAGAACAGCGCAGGTTTTGATAATCTAAAGAATGTAAGTTATTGTGTAGCAAAGCTGTGTAGAGAATAGGACATGTTTATTATAAGGATGCTGTGAAATAGGAAAGGGGTTGGGGGGGGGGGGGGTAAGTCTTGAAATAAAAAACAGGGAGGAGAGAAATAGATCAAGATAATAGAGAAACAAACATACAGAGGAGAGAGTCATAGCTTTGGGAGTAGAAAAATATAGCGATGAGTGATAGAGAGAGAGAGAGAGTGAGAGAGAGAGAGAGAGAGAGAGAGAGAGAGAGAGAGAGAGAGAGAGAGAGAGAGAGAGAGAAGAGACAGAGACAGAGAGAGAGAGAGAGAGAGAGAGAGAGAGAGAGAGAGTTACAGCTGAGGAAGAAATAATGCAATTAGAGGTTGGGAGAGTCGGCTCTGTGGCTAAGTTGATGCGTACGCTTCGTAATGTGCCGGAATGCCAGGTTCGATCCCAGCTGCGGGCCATGCGCCTTGCGTTGGTTTCGACAGTGGTATCAAGAAATCCCACCGTCCAGAGAGCGATGGCGAACTACTGGACGTAAATTTGCCTAGAAAAACCACACAACAGCCAGGGACTGTTGGGGTTGGTTCTGCAACGTCCTGAAGAGCTTGGGAGTTCAGGACCGTTTTTTCCCTGACACGCAATTAGTATGCTCTTTCTCATACGTTTAGCTCTAAACCTTTCTGCAATTCCCCCCCCCCCTCTTTTTCCCATCTTTATTCCCATTGCCTTCTTGAATGTACCCCTTCACGAAACACGGTCCCTAGCATTTGGTTGCCATAAATCTACTAACTAGCGGTGCCTTGCGAAGGATGATACCAGTTGTGAACAAAGTGAAGACACAGTTACGTACGTCAAATCTGTCGCAGATATTTTCGTCACGCGCCAGCATACTTCTCATGGAAACAGTTTAATTATGTGTGGTAAAATGCGGGCCAAACGTTTTGATGTCCGTGTTTTTTTTTTTTTTTACAAATTACTTAAAGGATATTCTTATTTGTTTTCAGTTGTTGAGGCACTGTGTAGTATTTGTTTTCAGTTGTTGAGGTACTGTGCAGTATTTGTTTTCAGTTGTTGAGGTACTGTGCAGTATTAATTTTCAGTTGTTGAGGCACTGTGTAGTATTTGTTTTCAGTTGTTGAGGTACTGTGCAGTATTAATTTTCAGTTGTTGAGGTACTGTGCAGTATTTGTTTTCAGTTGTTGAGGCACTGTGCAGTATTAATTTTCAGTTGTTGAGGCACTGTGTAGTATTTGTTTTCAGTTGTTGAGGTACTGTGCAGTATTTGTTTTCAGTTGTTGAGGCACTGTGCAGTATTAATTTTCAGTTGTTGAGGCACTGTGTAGTATTTGTTTTCAGTTGTTGAGGTACTGTGTAGTATTTGTTTTCAGTTGTTGAGGCACTGTGCAGTATTTGTTTTCAGTTGTTGAGGCACTGTGCAGTATTTGTTTTCAGTTGTTGGGGCACCGTGCAGCATTATTTTTTGTTATAGGAAATACCGTATGTCATAGCTAAAACCACCACAATAGAAAAAAAAGAAAGTAGAAAAAAGAAGGGGGTGGGGGCAATGGTCCTGGTGTAAAACGCCACCCTAAAACCCCCCACCTTAGTAGGAAACACCACTCTAATGAAAAACACCACTGTAGCAGGGAATGCCACTTTAGCGTGCAACATCAGTCGAGTGGAAAACATCGCTTGTTGGGAAAACCTAATCTAACGGGTATCAACACTGTAATGAAAAATCCTCTCCCTTGTGGGAAACATCGCCCTAGTGGGAAACAGTGCCCTACTGTGAAGGGGACATCGCCCTTGCAGTAAGCGCTAAACTAGTGAAAAACATCATCCTAGTGGGAAGGGGACATCGCCCTAATGGGAAACATCGCCCTTGCAGGAAGCGCTGAACTAGTGAGAAACATCGCCCTAGTGGGTAGGGGACATCTCACTAGTGGAAAGGGGACGTCGCACTAGTGAAAGGGGAACATCGTACTAGTAGAAGGGGGACATCGCACTATTGGAAGTTGAACATGGCACTAGTGGAAAGGGGGACATCGCACTAGTGGAAGGGGGACATCGCACTAGTGGGTAGGGGACATCGCACTAGTGGAAAGGGAAACATCGCACTAGTGGAAAGGGGGGACATCGCATTAGTGGAAAGGAGGCGTCGCACTAGTGGGAAAGGGACATCGCCCTAGGGGTGAAAGGGGACATCGCACTAGCGGGAAAGGGAAATCGCCCTAGTGGAACGGGGACATCTTACTAGTGGGAAAGGGAAATCTCCCTAGTGGGAAGGGGACATCGCCCTAGTGGGAAAAGGACATCGCCCTAGTGGAAAGGGTACATCGCCCTAGTGGGAAAGGGACATCGCCCTAGGGGGGAAGGAGACATCGCACTAGTGGGAAACATCGCCCTGGTGGGAAGGGAACATCGCCCTAGTGGGAAAAATCGCCCTAGTGTGAAAAATCGCCCTAGTGGGAAGGTAACATCGCCCTAGTGGGAAACATCGCCCTAGTGAAAAGGGAACATCGCCCTTGTGGGAAACATCGCTTTGTAGGAAATATCTCCTTAGTAGGAAACACTGTATAGAAAATCACGAATCTGTAATTCCAAGAGCTTGGACCATGAGAACTGAGCATCTGATTGTGGAAGGCTCTTCTTAACGCGGGCGGGACAAGCTTGTCACACTTGCCATCGCCATGGCCTGTGAGTCCCATGCCTACTCATAGCAAAACTCAGACTATCGTTTGTTAAAGAATTTACATTACTTTCAAGGGCGCCGCCATGAAGCAATCTTAAAAGGGGTTGGGGGGGGGGGGGCATGCACCTTATAATTTTAAACGGAAGATGATCAAAAGGTTTAACTTTATTTCCGTGCGTAGTAATAATACTTATCATTACTATTGTTTGTACTGAATGTTAAATAAATAAAACCATATGTTTGAAATAATATGAACTGAAATGAATACTTAAAATGACAATGTCTATGCGTTGTTAGGGGTACCACGGGATAACATTACACATTTTTTTAGGGGGGGGGGGGGGAGGGAGTGTTGGGGATTATTTGGGGACGGGGAAGGCGATCCGAGTACCTCAGCTCCCAGGCTTGAGTGAATAAAATAACAACTGTTTATTTGTCAATAGGTTAGGAGATAAGAATTCATTACATACCAGTTATAAATATCCTAAACTGTCGTAATGTTTTTTTTTTTAGGAAGGACATGCGAATGGGCTTCAAATTAAAACATGAAAAGTGTGATTTATGTTACAAAATCAAAAGTAAATAAAACAGTACATTTGCTGGACTAATAAGCTTGCATCAACATAATGGACTTTCTTTTACTGATATTGTCTAGAGTTTTCACCACTTCACTGGTAAAAACTGGAATAAATAACGCTGTTTCTCTTGGGTGCATGTTAACAGAGGGGGTGGCTATTAGTTTCATTATGACGTGACTGTGTTCGTCAACACCGTGATGTCACGTGCTTAACACTCTTGGCATCCTTAACGTCAATATTAACATGTTAGAAAACAATGGCATGGTTATGTACTTTAATTATATTAAACACTTTTAAGGTTTTATAAGAAGCATAATCGTTGTACATTATCTACCCTTGGTGTTATTTACCTTGTGCGGTATCGGTTTACGGCGCCTGTGGTTGCAAACATATAGAATCGAATATGGTAAACAGTAAAAACTAATACCCGACAAACATCTGGTAGTCCATTTACTTGGCACCATCTTCATGTCCATGGATTTTATAGACATCTCATCCAGGATTCGATTCCGCCACTAATTAGGTAAAACAACAGATGATGTCGCATAAAATGGGGACCACCCAGAGTTTAATTCCGCGACTAAATAGGTAAAACAATAGATGTCGCATACAGAGATGAACACCCAGGATTGAATACCGGGACATTGCGGTAAAAACGAATGACACCGCAAGCACCAGAAAACCTCCGGATGTAACGCGGCTGTTGTGACATGCGCAAATGCGCTGGTTTGGCACTTGGGGGATGTCGTTTAAACGACAGATTAGAAGGGAAGAATGTAAACAGGATACAGGATATAGGATATAATGCCAGACATTAGACATCAGTGTATGACGTAATATGTAAGAACTCGGACACACTACCAGTGTCAGGCACGGACACTTACTGCAAGTAACGAGGGCATACACATAGCAATAGAGATGGGGGAAAAATGAGAGGGGGGGGGGGGGGGGGGGGGGGAGGGGGGGGGGGGGGGGGGGGGGGGGTGGTGTCTCAAAAGTGTGCGGAAGTAAAAGTAAAGCGCAGGATTCTTTTCCACCCCCTCCAGGCGTATAGGGCATATAGGGCTAGACCTATATTTTATAGTCCAATCGGCACTCGGTGCTTGATGCGGTGAACATCAAACCAGAGTCTTTACTTCCCAGAATCTTACCCGGTATCCTTTTAAGGCTGGGTCAACCTGGAAGCCAATGTCCGGCTCCGCCAGAAACAGAGGATCGCACTATAGTGACCACAGCTACGGTCACTTGGCCAGTATGGTATGAAGAAGAAAATCAATGGCAAACTACATTCTTCACTTTAAGCTGCTAAGAAAAGTCAGGATTTACCCCCCCCCCCCCAGGTTCCTAAACCTACGACCTTTAGAGCCGCTACACCACGCTTCCCCCTTCCTCCGCAGTGAGAAAGTAATTAGAATAAATGTATTTTTTTTTTTTTAGAAAATAAAAATAAATAAATATTAGGACAAAAACTAATAATACAGTTCACTAAAGAGCAACAGATAAAGATGGTTTTCCATCTTACGAGAATGCCCCCCCCCCCCTTGTCATCAGTCATAGAGAGCCACGCTGAAGAGGTTTGAGGTTTGAACAACGGATCAACATCACGGCACACGGGTGGTAACCCATAAGTGCTCCGTTCTTCTTCTAACTCAAGTCTGAGTGCGAAGAAGCTTAGCACAGTGCACAGTCTCTGTAGCACCAGCGAGGATCCTTAAATTTCCCGGACAGCACCGCTAGGCTACTCTTTTCGATTTTCTAACGGCTAAGGGATTTTTTTACGTGCGCAACAATGCACACGGGCATCCGATCTTACTTCACAGAGACAAAGAAGAATTACTAGAAGTCCAAATCCAAATCCAAGCCCTTACCGGGGATTGAGCCCGGAACCTCTAGCACTCGAGGCGGACACCATGCATCGAGACCACGCAGCCCCCTAGCCACGCTGAAAAAAAAAAATGCAATCAACACTGAAGTAGGGAAATAACAAAGTTGAAGTCGAAAGAATAGACTTCATTGTACCGGATTTTATCCCCCATGGTTCGCTTTTTCTCCACAGATCGATTAACTGCCTGCCAAAAGCGTAGCACAAAGCACGAACTTCATATCTTTGGTGACGATCCCCAGAGATTTAAAAATAAAATTACTTGTGAACCGAACAACGAAGCTGTGAAACGAGCACACGACGAGGTTAACAGCTTGACCTTTTCACCTGGCGACCCCCAACATACTGGTTAGCAAGACTGGGTAAACAATAACGCAGATTTCAGATACCCTGTTCAACCTCCAAAGAAGTTATAAGTAGGGCAACACACGTAATGGCTGCACTAGGGAGTTGTAACCCGAAACTCTGTACGGGCGAAGTGTGTTGTGTGGAGGGGACACTTCAAGAAGGGAATGAGAATGAAGGAAGAAATGACGGCAGAAAGGATGAGAGCTGAGCGTCTGAGAGGAAACAAGACTAAACACAAATGTTGACAACAAAGGTCCTGAAATCCCATGCTATAATTTTGGAAGACTTTTCCTAGAGCGGGCAGTTCTTGCTAGTCAATCTGGGGTTTTATTTGACGCCTTGGGTACAGATTTTGGAATCTGTTTAAAAAAAATACATCCTTATATAAAAGTGGGTAAATGTTTCGTTTTGTAACTATAAAATGTGTACTTTTTATCATTCTAGGTTTTTGTGTGTGGTTCTACGCTTGGGTTTTTTGGTTAGCTTAGCTTGGGTTTTGATAACAATCGTATTGGCAGCCCTGCTCCTCATAGCGCAATATAACACTATCGTCTGGAAAGACAAAAAATACCAGTCATCATCATACAGACAAGGACAATATCAGGTGATTCCGAGCTTACTCCATTCATTACCGCCCCCCCCCCCCCACCCCCACCCGGCCTAGAGTCGCTGGCCGGAATCTCGGTGCTTGCTCTCCAGCAGATACATCCTGCTAATTTCACTGGCATGGGCGTGGGGTGACACTTAGGTCAAAAGGTTGCATTCCCTTCCAAGCAAGTATTCTACGGGAATCTTTATTTTGTTGTATTAAGAATGTTCCCCAAATAGGGGTTCTCGGCTTTTCTACCCCTGTTTGACTATTGGAATAATTGTAGAACTGTGTTATGAATCCGCTGCATACGAATAATTCAGTTGGAATAGTTGTCACTCTATGACAAAAATTTGCTTACGTATCCGAACAATTGTCATTCAATGACCAGAATCCGTAATATGAAAAAATAAATATTGCAATTATTTTGGAAAAAATTAAATGTCAAAAATCCTTTGCACATAAAAACCATTACTAGTGGAATAAATTCACCAGGTTGCGAGAAAATACCAGCAGAACTAATTAAAGTAGAAGGATAGGCTAGCGTCTGAATCTACAGTGCACTGTGCTCGAAGATCTGGAACAGTGGCATTTGGCGTAAAGCGTGGAAAAGAACAATCTATATCTCTCTCCCAAAGAAAGGAAATCCAAAACTATGCTCCCACTACCTTACCATCGCATTAATATGTAATGCTAGCAAACTCCTCTGGCTAATTATCATGAAGAGGATTGAAAGGAAGTTACAATATGAGCTAAATGAAGCACAAGCGGGTTTCAGACAGGGTAGAGGAACTAGGGATCACATCTTTAATATGAGAATAATTTTTGTAAAATGCAGAAAATACAACGTAGAGCAAGGCATTTGATTGTGTCCAACACTACAAACTGTGGACTATTATGATAAATTTTTATGCAAAAAGGGGTGAGGCAGGGGTGCATTCTCTCATCATACTTGTGACACTTATAATCCGCGCAAAAATCGGTGGCAACGTTATTCCGGAACTTCGCTACGCAGATGACACAGTCTTCCTTTCGAACAGCAAAAAGGGAATAGACACTTTAATATTGTATGTCCAAAAGCACAGTGAAGATCAAAATCTGTTCTTGAATTTAAAGAAAACGAAAATAAAGTCCACAGATAAAACTGGCCTTCACCCAAAAATAACAATAAATGATGAAGAAATTGAAAATTTTACAAACTTTGAATATCTAGGCTCCATAGTAAACATGAATGGAGAATGTTTGACAGACATTAAAAGGATGATGGCCATAGAAAAGCAAAGATTAAACAGCCTTAAAATGATATTTTTAAGCACCAGCAAGGAGATAACATTTAGAATTTTGAGAGCCCGCATCTTCCCAGTGGCTCCATACGGATGAGAGTCGTGGACTGACTCCCAGTCCTTAAGAAAGAGAATATGGGCTTTTGAGCTGACAGGCCATAGAATGATTCTCATAATATCTTGGACAAAGAAGAGGAGAAATATTGACATCTTGAAAGATCTAAACATCAGGGAAGATTGGCTAATAAACCGCATCCTGTTTCGGAAGCTGAAATATTTTGGTCATATCAAGCACCACGACGGATTGGAAAAAATTATAACAGAAGGCATGATACCAGGAAAGAGGGACAGAGGCCGACCGACACGAAGATGGGCACAGGATATAAGTGACTCATTGAGTATGAAAGTACATGAGGGGGGAGAGATGGCGAG
Organism: Candidula unifasciata; assembly: GCA_905116865.2. Taxonomy (NCBI): domain Eukaryota; kingdom Metazoa; phylum Mollusca; class Gastropoda; order Stylommatophora; family Geomitridae; genus Candidula; species Candidula unifasciata. The sequence goes on from CAJHNH020000016.1 coordinate 271,066, forward strand.
AGACCGTTTCTTTCAGGCAGACTGTGATTAGAGCAACGTTCTGCAAAGAACCTGCTACATGATGATGATGAGTGGAATAAATACCGTGTCCTGTGAGAAGTATCTCTAAAGAAAAAAAAATAAAATTTTTGCTACCATTCCGTACTTGTAAACCATAATTATGTACCACAGTGTGCGACAGAAAAGCACTCTTAGCCCACAGCGATAACGAGTGTGACTAGCAAGATCAAATGTCTTAATTAAGAAACTATTACTACAATTAAAAAAAAAAAACAGAAAAACCACAAAAAGAACAATAAAAACAAAACTTCATTTTTTTTACCGCTTGTATTCACCACTTGTAGTTTAGGACCGGGCGGCGTGTAGAGTAGTGGAAAGGAGGGGGGGGGGGGGGGGGGGGGGGGATCCGAGGTTTTCAGGCTCCATGGCTAGTGCGACCGCCAACAACTGTGCTGGTTTGAATTTTTACCCCCAACAGAAAAAAAATTAAGTATCCCTTATCGAGGATCTAAATCGGGTCTCCAGCATAAAAGCCCAGCATCCTCAACAGGTCGGCCAGATTCTCATACCAAACAGAAGGTTGACCTTGTTAATGGATCTTAATAACTCTCTCCTCTTCTTATTTTTTGCTTTCAGTGGCTGTAAACTCTGGTGGAAATTTCTGGTTATTGGTTCGTTTCTGAGTTCTAGCCTTGTTCTATTACTAGAGTCCTGCGTGCACATCAGTCAGTCAGTAGCACGTCCTTTGCAGATCCCTGCTCTCACAACAGCCTTCCGGAAAACTTCTCGATCATTAGCAAAATGTCCCGCGTCCGATACACCCATCTGGAGATGATCGGCCACATCCTGCACTCATCTTCTCTTTGGCCTTCCTCTTCCTCACTTCCCAGGCATTTACTTCTCCATTATTGTTCTCTCTAAACATTCGTAAACATTTCAAGTGACCAAAATATCTATCTCATTCACGTGCACATCTGTTTTACATATTTGATTGGGGGGGGGGGGGGGGGGGGGGGGGTGGGGGGGGGGGTGCTCCTAGCGTCTCAGACAGATGTTCTTTGACTTCTTGGAGCAAACACTCCAAGTATATAGCCTTTAACGATATCCTTGATGGGGTGGTGGCAGTGAATCTATTCTCCCCATCCCCACCCTTAAGCCAAAGTGAAGATCCTAGAAACAACCCACACAAAGAATCTTGATCAGTGATCAGCTTAAGCCAAAGTGAAGAGCTTAGAAACGATAACGGTCCGGTCCGTCACGTTCAACCAGCAGCACCGAAAGGAGAGCTTAATGTTATAATTGTGACTAGGTTATGTGCGCTATGGGGAGTCCCCGCAGCGGAGCGGCTAGACGCTCGCGCCGGACATTTTTTTCACAAATGACCTTGGCTCCTACATCGACCCAGCCTTGAGTGGGTACCGGGTGCAGTCCCGGGAAGTAGAGGCGGCCGGTGTGATGCTGACAACATCACCCATCTTGTGCCGATTGGTCTATAAAAATATAAGTCTAGCCCTATATGCCCTATATGCCTACAGGCGTGGACAAGGGTCCTTTACTACTTTCCTTGTTTTTCCCCCTTATGTGCGCTATATTAAATAACTTAGCATTGGACGCCACCAAGAACCATATAAAAGACTAATGCAGTGTTAATATTACAGGAGAGACACCCAAATACTTTTCCGACAATTAACGAAGTCGTCAACCGGCGAGCTTCTGAGCGACCAGGTGGCTAATGAGAAACAAGAACACCGGACATCACGTTTTATAGCCCGCTAAAAACAGTAAATTTGTCGTGGACATTCTCAAAGCCCTGTAGTTGAACAATCAAGCCCTAGCCATTAGCTGCGACATTATCGATCACCACCATCCGGCAACACAACCCTTGCGGCCTGCAAATCCCCCCTCACATAAAATAGGATCGAATCCTGCAGGATTACCGGCCGAACTGAAAGCCTGAGATGTTTATCACGTAAAGGCAGGCATTTATTGGGCAGTTTGAAGAGGTCTCGTCTGCCCTGGAGGCTCTCTGTGACTGAGTCAAAGTCAGAGGTAAATACCAGGTTCTGGTTTGATTTACTTCATGATAGCGGGTAGTGGAGTAAGGGGACAGAACTAAACAAGTTACAGAGAGGTGAAGAAAAGACGTTGGCTTAGGATAGGACACACTTTGAGAAAACCTAAGAACAATATAAGTATAATGTCTTCGCACTGGAGCCCCCCTCGGGGGGGGGGGGGGGAGGGGATTGGCGTAGAGATAATGATGGACGAAAACAAAACATGACGAAGGGAGCTTGAGAGTGAAATTAAAAAGATATGAAGGATATGGGATGACCTGCGTATAATGGCGAAGGATAGAACGACTTGGCGTGAGTTGGTTGAAGGCATTGAATCCCATCGAGGGAAAGAAGGCAGAAAAAGAAGAAGTAAGAGTATTAGGGGTCCTGCGCTCTGCTTTGGATTTCGTGGTTCAGTCTGTTGTAAGCATAGGTATTTATAAGTGGGGAGTCGCTCAGACGCTCTGCCAAAGGAGTGACGAACTGGAACCTAAGCGGGTAGACAACTTGAGCCCCTGTCAATATTTCAAGGAAAAAATCGGGAAAGGTAGGGGGGAGGGGGGGGGGGGGGGGGAGTGTTGTAAGCCTAGTGGTAAGGCGCATATTTAATGGCTGTATTCGGACTTACACTTTCCGGGAACAACAACAACACACACACACACAGTTATTATTACTGTTTACTGTTTATTACAAACGCGCAAGTCGGTTTATGTCTAGGTGGCATAAAGAACCTTGCTACATGCTTAAGCTACTCATGCCGAAACTATGCAGTTTAAAAGCTACCAGTTGCTAACACTACGATGCTAGCTGTGTACGCATCTCTCAAAAGCAAAGCGATTAGGAGAAAAATATAATTAATGCCCACTCCAGTGTTATCGTTTTCAGATAACGCTTACACATGAAATTAATAACACCTCGCCACTGCTTTCATTTATATATATAGTTCTCTTTTGAAGTTCACACACACACACACACACACTCTCTCTCTCTCTCTCTCTCTCTCTCTCTCTCTCTCGCCAAAAGAAATTCTGGTAATGTGTGAAAGTAAAAACCTCTCATCAAGCAGCTGCCGCATTGGGCACATGAGGTTAGCCTCATAATTGTATTTACTAATTGGCACTCCATGGGTGACGTGGTCAACATCACATCCTCCCCCTTTACTTCCCAAAACATTACCCGTTACATATTTGTGTGTGACGAAAGCAAATCCATGGACCTATTCGTTCTCAGAAGCCGTTAACATTCTTTCTCTCTTTTTTCGGTGTTTTGTTTTCCTTTCATCGCTTTTCGGGCGATGTGGTCGACGTCATGGCAAGCCTCTTTACTTCCCATGACATTTCCATGTGTCCAGCCTACTCCTGGTCGATATGAGAGCCAAAGCGTGCAGGGCTAATCAAAGTGTAAATTTCGACTCATGCGTTCCACGCGCAGACTTGAATCAATGAAAGTTCCACGTGTAGGTTCCGGGGTTCCATTTAACGAAAAGAGTTGACCCACAGTCCCATTAACAAGCATGCCGTAAAAGTCGACTAATTAAGGGTGCCTTCTTCGAATCAGAGTGTATCTGCCTGAGAGGCAAAGAACACGGTCTACGTACACATAAGTCAGGTCACTAACCTTGATGCACACCTAAAATGAATCAGAAGTTCAGGAACAAGACAAACGTCTAGACGTGCACGTACATAACCGGGACTTTCCGCTGGAGTTTTCGAAATCCACACAGTCATGACCCAGTATACAAGAGAAATAAACACAAACAAACGGGTGTTTCAGCCAAAGTCTTCATCAGCCAACAAAAGAACCGAAATTAATTGCAATAGATAGAACTACAACACGTTGAGGATATATTCCTAAAGAGCGGGACAAACGGCAAACAACGATCTAAAACATGTAGCAATGTGGTTTAGGAATAGATTCGAATTCCCCCCCCCCCCCCCCCCCTAAAAAAAAAATAGATTTTATGTCTCAGGACAAAGAATGTTTCATGTTAAACAAGATTAGATCTAGATAAAACACGTCTGATCTATTTTAGAGAAGATCTGTTTTATTGCCTACATTTTCCAGGCTACCTCGAGACATTCACACGCTATTCCCAAAGTTAATAAAATGATTGGCTTGAGGCCCTAGTGTGTGTTCAGGGGCCTCATTGTGTGTGTGTGTGGGGGGGGGGCAATAATAGACTCACCCCCTCCCCCCGCCCCGACAATCATGTCGTAAAAGGCGACAACTCGGGGTGTTTCCTCTAAAATCGGAGTGCATCTACGTCAAAGGCAAGGAACCAACAGTCTGCATACGAAAAAGCAAGATTTACAAAACGAGTTTGCACACAAAAATCAGGTCATGAAACCAGAAGAAAGTCCAGAAGGGGACAAACAACCAGCACTTTTGGCCGGAGTTTACCACCGGTCAATGAAAAAAAGAAAAAAAAAGATAAGCTTGAGATGGCTGAAGACCCATATGCTCGGTTGGGAGTTAAAAAAGCAGAAGAGAACAAACGTGGGAAGCTCCTGAGAACTAATAGTTCCATAGACTTGTAACGCGGCGCATAATAATTCAATAAATTGTTCTCTTGTTACTCTGAATGTTCAATGACACTTGGACAGACAGCGCGAAACGGCTTTTAACGGCCCTAATGGATGCGGAAATTGGAGGGGAGGGGATGGAGGGATGGAGCCGAAAAAAAATAGGGAAAGGAGTGGGGGTTCGGATGTGACCTAAGCTTCGATGGAAGCCAAGGTTCTAGATCCAGCAGGTTCAAGAATCTTCGCGGGCACGTGCTGACGTTAGACTCTCGTCTGCTCTTGGTGGTATTGATCTGGTGGTTCGGACAACCGATGCTGTATCCAGGGGCGCCGACCAGGGGCTTGCGCACACAGAGGGGGCCCTCCAGTCAATGAATCAGTAAATCAACCAATCAATCAATCAATTAATCAATCAATCAATCAATCAATCAATCAATCAATCAATCAATCAGCATGTCCTTTACAGAACGCTAGTCTCTCCACAGTACGCCTGAAAGGCTCTTTCTATAGTCAATTCTCCAGCCTTCTATGCAAACTTTTGTGAATGGCGAGGACTCACCCCCCCCCCCCCCAACTCAATCTGTGAAAGGCTCAGCCGCGCCCACTTCCCCACCATCCCCCCTGCCAATTATGTAACCTTCTTCTCGACTTACGATCTATACGACTCGACTTACGATCAACTGCCATAATAACTACTATAGAGTAAATGAGAACGCTCATCGTAATGCCGCGGTTCTTGGTTTACCCCCAGCTGCGAACAACTTGGCAGGAGAAGGTCTTGCAGTGGTGTCGACACTGGTACCGAAAACAGGGAGCAATGGCAAACTACATAACTTACAAATTGCGGAGAAAAACCATTACAGTAAAAAAAAAAAATGCTGTGTTTGGTTAGGCAACATAATATAGGCAACATCCTAGAAAAGAAACACAGCTAATTTAGTAGCAACTATATGTACGTAGATTGAGCTGTGGTGCTTGCGTACAATTTTTACAACCTGTTGAAATAAAAATTTTGAAAAATAGAAATTCGACTAACGACCAGTTCGACTTACGACCTGTTAGTAGGAGCAGAACTCGGTCGTAAGTCGAGAAGATTCCGCATAAAAGCTATCTTTTTAAGTATATGTACATAAATGTCATATTTGTGCAAATATCATTTGCCATATATGTACATAAATATCGTATTTGTGCAAATATCATTTGCCATTTAGCACTTTATTATTATCATTAATATTATTTTCATTCTTATTAACAGTATTGTTATTATTCCTAATATTATTTAAATTATTGTTAATGTTATGTTTATTATTCGTAAAATTATTTTTATTATTCTTAATATCATTTTCATTATTCTTAATTTTATTTTTATTTTTCTTAATATTATTTTTATTTTTGCTAACATTATTTTTATTACTCTTAATATTATTTTCATTATTGTTTATGTTATTTTTATTATTGCTTACAAGCTAAACGAGGAATTAGCTCTCAGGTGCACGCACGTTTTCACACATTGAATAAACACCGAACGAAGCCATTTCATTAGTCCTCTAGAATTATTTGTCTTTCCCGTGAACTCCCTAGGAAATCTCGGAACCACCTAGATGAGGTGAAATAAAAGAAAATAACCGGATTCCGTTCATTGTATAAAAATAATCGCGCAGGACAGAACGGAATGGCACCCGGTGAGAAAAATAAATTGTAAACTCAATATTCTTTCTATACACGTTACCTTTTTATGTATTTATGTAAACATTTCACAGTCTTGTTGCATGGCATGGAGGTGTGTCAGCACGCGATCTGATACATGCTGCAGGAGATCGCGGATTGGGGAGAGGCATGATCGCCCTAGCCAGTCGGCAAAGCACCTGATGATGACGATGGAATACATTTCATATCATTCTAAATATATATATTTTTTTTTTGCCGCTCAATATATAACAAAATTGTTAATGACTATTATTATTATTGCTCAAGAAGCCCCTTGCGATGCTTCAAATTTAATTCACCGTAAACACACCTATGAGCTATATTTATGCTAGGTATTTTAAGTATTCTTGCGTTGGTTTCGACAGTGATATCAAAAAGGCCGACCGTCCAGGAAGCAATGGCAAACTACTGGACGTAAATTTGCCTAAAAAAACCTCACAACAGCCAGTTCTGCAACGTCCTGTAAAGGATACGCAACTAACTTATATTTAGTATTAGTTATGGTTAGGGTTAGGGTTTAGGGTTAGAGTTAAGGCTTAGGGTTAGAGTTAGGGTTTATAGTTAGAGTTAAGGCTAAGGGTTAGAGTAGGGTTTAGGGTTAGAGTTAGGGTTTAGGATTAGAGTTAGGGCTTAGGGTTAGAGTTAGGGTTTAGGGTTAGAGTTAGGGTCTAGGGTTAGAGTTAGGGCTTAGGGTTAGAGTTAGGGTTTAGGGTTAGAGTTAGGGTTTAGGGTTAAAGTTAGGGTCTAGGGTTAGAGCTAGGATTTAGGGTTAGAGTAGGGTTTAGGGTTTAGGGTTAGAGTTAGGGTTTAGGATTAGAGTTAGGGTTTAGGGTTAGAGTTAGGGCTTAGGGTTAGAGTTAGGGTTTAGGGTTAGAGTTAGGATTTAGGGTTAGAGTTAGATTTCTTCTTCTTCTGCCTTTCTAGCCCCCAATGGAGCATAGGCCCATGACCAACTCACACCAAGTCGTTCTGTTCTTCGCTATCGCATGCAGCTCTCTCCATGCTCTCTCCATTATTTTAACTTCACTCTCCAGCTCCCTTCTCCGTGTGTTTTTTGGTCTTCCTTTATTTCTATGCCCTTGCTGGTTCCAGTGCAAAGATATTCTAGTTATACTTTTCTCAGGTTTTCTCAGCGTATGTTCTATCCAGCGTTGGGTTAGACTTATGGTTATCAAAACACATATAATTTAAAGAAAAAAAAAAAAAAACTCGCAAAAGAAAACACCTTGGTGTAACGTGATATTTGGACTAACCCTGTAACTTCCCGATTTCCTATGTTTGGGGTGAATAAAAACCGAAGTACGCCCACCCCGCTCCCTGGAAGTTCACAAAGGAGTTGTACCCGCACCCCCAATGTTTACTTTGTGACAGCGCGCCTTGGGGTCCGTGCATCTGATACAGGCGCATACACTCGCAAGAAATTCTTACACACATGTCACGTGACGCTCAGTGCAAAAGTCTACACATCAACAACACAAAAGTAACGGGGTATCCGTTCAGGATCTGTTTCTTCTCCAACCTCCATTAGCTTTCATGTTGTTGTTTCCAGGTCTCTCACCTTTACAGCGAGGAGGAGGAGAAGGCGAAGGCAGCAACGTGAGGGAGAGGGGAGTACAAAGGTAAAGTATCGATTGCACCTGCCAGTCTTAGGTGTTTGAACGTCAGACAGACAGGTGAGGAGAGTAAAAGTAATTCATTAGCAATTGTTGCTGTGTGAGTGTGAAATATTTATGCTCTAGACAACGGAGTTATGAGTCTTGTTCACAGCTCTCTTGCCATGGGTCACATTGTATGGACAGGAAAATTTAGAAGAGAAATAGGGACAAAGAAGACAAGGATTGTAGATAAGGTTAAACGCTAAGCTAAGCGTCTGAAATGGAAATAAACAGGACAAACACACAAAATGGCAACAGTAGTTGTGATATGTGGTGAACTTGTAGGGATTCTTCTTAACGCTAGCTGTTGTGTCTAGTCACCATCATCATCGCTGTCAGCTCTGTTCCAAAGTATAGCAAAGTGGATCACTTTAGTCTGGAAATACGGAGAGATGCCAACACAAACTATCAGTAGCTTTGAATCTCAAGGGAATGATGGTCGGGTGGGGAAAATATTCCTGCATCAGAAATTAGATATTATTGTTGTGCTCTGCCAGATGATGTAATGGCCGTTCTTGAATCACTGCCCTGCCAGATGCTGTAGTGGAGTTCTTGAATCACTGCCCTGTCAGATGCTGTAGTGGGCGTTCTTGACCCACTGCCCTGCCAGATGATGTAATAGGCGTTCTTGAATCACTGCCCTGCCAGATGCTGTAGTGGGCGTTCTTGAACCACTGCCCTGCCAGATGCTGTAATGGGCGTTCTTGAATCACTGCCCTGCCAGATGCTGTAATGGGCGTTCTTGAACCACTGCCCTGCCAGATGCTGTAGTGGGCGTTCTTGAACCACTGCCCTGCCAGATGCTGTAGTGGGCGTTCTTGAACCACTGCCCAGCCAGATGCTGTAGTGGGCTTTCTTAAAAAGCTGCCCTGTCAGATGATGTAATGGGCGTTCTTGAATCACTGCCCTGCCTGATGATGTAGTGGGCGTTCTTGAATCACCGCCCTGCCAGATGCTGTAATGGGCGTTCTTGAATCACTGCCCTGCCAGATGCTGTAGTGGGCGTTCTTGAATCACTGCCCTGCCAGATGCTGTAATGGGCGTTCTTGAATCACTGCCCTGCCAGATGATGTAATGGGCGTTCTTGAATCACTGCCCTGCCAGATGATGAAATGGGCGTTTTTGAATCACTGCCCTGCCAGATGATGTAGTGGAGTTCTTGAACCACTGCCCTGTCAGATGCTGTAGTGAGAGTTCTTGAATCACTGCCCGGTCAGATGCTGTAGTGAGAGTTCTCGAATCACTGCCCTGCCAGATGCTGTAATGGGCGTTCTTGAATTACTGCCCTGCCAGATGATGAAATGGGCGTTCTTGAATCACTGCCCTGCCAGATGCTGTAATGGGCGTTCTTGAATCACTGCCCTGCCAGATGCTGTAATGGGCGTTCTTGAATCACTGCCCTGCCAGATGATGAAATGGGCGTTCTTGAATCACTGCCCTGCCAGATGCTGTAGTGGGCGTTCTTGAATCACTGCCCTGCCTGATGATGAAATGGGCGTTCATGAATCACTGCCCTGCCTGATGATGAAATGGGCGTAATTGAATCACTGCCCTGCCAGATGATGTAATGGGCGTTCTTGAATCACTGCCCTGCCAGATGCTGTAGTTGGCGTTCTTGAATCACTGCCCTGCCAGATGATGAAATGGGCGTTCTTGAATCACTGCCCTGCCAGATGATGAAATGGGCGTTCTTGAATCACTGCCCTGCCAGATGATGAAATGGGCGTTCTTGAATCACTGCCCTGCCTAATGATGTAGTGGGCGTTCTTAAATCACTGCCCTGCCAGATGCTGTAGTGGGAATTCTTGAATCACTGCCCTGCCAGATGCTGTAGTGGAGTTCTTGAATCACTGCCCTGTCAGATGCTGTAATGGTCGTTCTTGAATCACTGCCCTGCCAGATGCTGTAATGAGCGTTCTTGAATCACTGCCCTGCCAGATGATGAAATGGGCGTTCTTGAATCACTGCCCTGCCAGATGATGTAATGGGCGTTCTTGAATCACTGCCCTGCCAGATGCTGTAGTGGAGTTCTTGAATCACTGCCCTGTCAGATGCTGTAATGGGCGTTCTTGAATCACTGCCCTGCCAGATGCTGTAATGAGCGTTCTTGAATCACTGCCTTGCCAGATGATGAAATGGGCGTTCTTGAATCACTGCCCTGCCAGATGCTGTAGTGGGTGTTCTTGAATCACTGCCGTGCCAGATGCTGTAGTGGGCGTTCTTGAATCACTGCCCTGCCTGATGATGAAATGGGCGTTCTTGAATCACTGCCCTGCCTGATGATGAAATGGGCGTAATTGAATCACTGCCCTGCCAGATGATGTAGTGGGCGTTCTTGAATCACTGCCCTGCCAGATGATGTAGTGGGCGTTCTTGAATCACTGCCCTGCCAGATGATGAAATGGGCGTTCTGGAATCACTGCCCTGCCAGATGATGTAATGGGCGTTCTTGAATCACTGCCCTGCCAGATGATGAAATGGGCGTTTTTGAATCACTGCCCTGCCAGATGATGTAGTGGAGTTCTTGAACCACTGCCCTGTCAGATGCTGTAGTGAGAGTTCTTGAATCACTGCCCTGTCAGATGCTGTAGTGAGAGTTCTTGAATCACCGCCCTGCCAGATGCTGTAATGGGCGTTCTTGAATCACTGCCCTGCCAGATGCTGTAATGGGCGTTCTCGAATCACTGCCCTGCCAGATGCTGTAGTGGGAGTTCTCGAATCACTGCCCTGCCAGATGCTGTAGTGGGAGTTCTTGAATCACTGCCCTGCCAGATGCTGTAGTGGGAGTTCTTGAATCACTGCCCTGCAAGATGATGTAGTGGGCGTTCTTGAATTACTGCCCTACCAGATGCTGTAGTGGGAGTTATTGAATCACTGCCCTGCCAGATGCTGTAATGGGCGTTCTTGAATCACTGCCCTGCCAGATGCTGTAATGGGCGTTCTTGAATTACTGCCCTGCCAGATGATGAAATGGGCGTTCTTGAATCACTGCCCTGCCAGATGCTGTAATGGGCGTTCTTGAATCACTGCCCTGCCAGATGCTGTAATGGGCGTTCTTGAATCACTGCCCTGCCAGATGATGAAATGGGCGTTCTTGAATCACTGCCCTGCCAGATGCTGTAGTGGGCGTTCTTGAATCACTGCCCTGCCTGATGATGAAATGGGCGTTCATGAATCACTGCCCTGCCTGATGATGAAATGGGCGTAATTGAATCACTGCCCTGCCAGATGATGTAATGGGCGTTCTTGAATCACTGCCCTGCCAGATGCTGTAGTTGGCGTTCTTGAATCACTGCCCTGCCAGATGATGAAATGGGCGTTCTTGAATCACTGCCCTGCCAGATGATGAAATGGGCGTTCTTGAATCACTGCCCTGCCAGATGATGAAATGGGCGTTCTTGAATCACTGCCCTGCCTAATGATGTAGTGGGCGTTCTTAAATCACTGCCCTGCCAGATGCTGTAGTGGGAATTCTTGAATCACTGCCCTGCCAGATGCTGTAGTGGAGTTCTTGAATCACTGCCCTGTCAGATGCTGTAATGGGCGTTCTTGAATCACTGCCCTGCCAGATGCTGTAATGAGCGTTCTTGAATCACTGCCCTGCCAGATGATGTAATGGGCGTTCTTGAATCACTGCCCTGCCAGATGCTGTTGTGGGTGTTCTTGAATCACTGCCGTGCCAGATGCTGTAGTGGGCGTTCTTGAATCACTGCCCTGCCTGATGATGAAATGGGCGTTCTTAAATCACTGCCCTGCCTGATGATGTAGTGGGCGTTCTTGAATCACTGCCCTGCCAGATGATGTAGTGGGCGTTCTTGAATCACTGCCCTGCCAGATGATGAAATGGGCGTTCTGGAATCACTGCCCTGCCAGATGCTGTAATGGGCGTTCTTGAATCACTGCCCTGCCAGATGATGTAATGGGCGTTCTTGAATCACTGCCCTGCCAGATGCTGTAGTGGGCGTTCTTGAATCACTGCCCTGCCAGATGCTGTAGTGGGAGTTATTGAATTACTGCCCTGCCAGATGCTGTAGTGGGAATTCTTGAATCACTGCCCTGCCAGATGCTGTAGTGGAGGTCTTGTATCACTGCCCTGCAAGATGATGTAGTGGGCGTTCTTGAATCACTGCCCTGCCAGATGCTGTAGTGGGCGTTCTTGAATCACTGCCCTGCCAGATGATGTAATGGGCGTTCTTGAATCACTGCCCTGCCAGATGCTGTAATTTGAGTTCTTGAATCACTGCCCTGCCAGATGCTGCAATAGGCGTTCTTGAATCACTGCCCTGCCAAATGCTGTAATTTGGGTTCTTGAATCACTGCCCTGCAAGATGCTGTAGTGGGCGTTCTTGAATCACCAAAGATGAAAAGGCATCATGAAAAGAAAACATTGCGGCAGGGTTTCATAAAAATGATGATAATAATAATAATTAGGAAAGCAAGAAAAAAAAAAAAGAGAGAAGGGGAGAAGAGGAGGAAAAGAAGAAGGGGGAGAAGAAAAGAAGGAAGAAGACCCTTTGTGCCTTTCCAAAGTTTCGAATTCTACCTGCACTTTTCTCTTTCTATTTTGTTGAACCTCTTCGAACTTTTGCTTTCTTCAGGTTGTTCATTTTTCGCCAGGTGTAGACACGAAAACACATTTGACAAACAACAGAAAAACAGCGGGGTCGAGAAAGAGGAAAATATACATGTTTAACCGCGGGAATAGATACGTTTTCACAATTTATAAGTTTGCATCAGGGATTCTTAAAATCTGAACATTCGCACCATCAGCTCCGTCACAGGAATGTTTTTAAATAACTGACTGTAACTTTAACTTGGTCGGCCGTAGAAAGTTTGTTACTAAAACATTTTAAATCCTAAAGGCTGTGTAAATTAGAGTGCTCCATCTGCTTCTTCACCGGTTGTAAAATTCAGCAGAAAGTTCTGGTTGTTCATCCACTTCTTGTTCCAGCATTAGAGTTTTACATTTTTTATGGTTTATTCAACGGATCAACATCAAGGTACAAGAGTAGTAACATATAAGTGCTCCTTTCTACTTCTAACTCACGTCTGAGTCACAAGAATGTTAGCGCAGTGCACGAACTCCGTAGCGAGGATCAAGAAATACTTTGGGTAGATTTTTAACACTAAATTTTGCCCGTTAGGCTACTCTTTATGATGTACAACTGCCAAGGGATGTTTTACGTGCGCTAGAATACACACGGGCATCCGATCTTACTACTCACAGACCAGGGGAAATTGAAATTACTAGAAGTCAGACTGTTAGTTCCTCTATTTTTCTGCAGTTGGACTTTGACTTCGAAAAAGAAAATACCCCTAATTAGTCGGCTTTCACAACATGCTCCTTAGGGGACAGGGGGGCCTTCACATATTCCTCCAAAATGGGGCCTCAACGCCCACAAGATCAGAGATAAAATATCTTAGTTTTCATAAGTACGATTATAGGAAAGAGCTGGATAAAATGACAGCACAGACCTAATGGATTAAAGTAACAGAACAATGGAACAAAAGAAGTAATGAATCACCTGATATTACAAAGTCATTAATGAACGCCTGGTGCGTCGTCTCATACCAAAAGAGTTAAGGATCCCGTTTTGCATGTGAAATTATCCAGATCATTTTCGGAGACTCTGAACCGTGTACAATTTCTCTCTCTGTGTATAAAAGCATCAGATCTGCTGTGAATCTGACAGTGTTGCTGTGAATCTGACAGTGTTACTGTGAATCTGACAGTGTTGCTGTGAATCTGACAGTGTTGCTGTGAATCTGACAGTGTTGCTGTGAATCTGACAGTGTTGCTGTGAATCTGACAGTGTTGCTGTGAATCTGACGGTGTTGCTGTGAATCTGACGGCGTTGCTGTGAATCCGACGGTGTTGCTGTGATACAGACGGTGTTGCTGTGATACAGACGGTGTTGCTGTGATACAGACGGTGTTGCTGTGATACAGACGGTGTTGCTGTGAATCCGACGGTGTTGCTGTGAATCGGACTGTTGCTGTAAATCCGATGGTGTTGCTGTGAATCCGACGGTGTTGCTGTGAATCCGACGGTGTTGCTGTGAATCAGAACGTGTTGCTGTGAATACAACGGTGTTGCTGTGAATACAACGGTGTTGCTGTGAATCCGACGGCGTTGCTGTGAAACGGACGTCGTTGCTGTAAATCGGACGTCGTTGCTGTGAATCCGACGGCGTTGCTGTGAATCAGAACGTGTTGCTGTGAATCCGACGGTGTTGCTGTGAATACCACAGTGTTGCTGTGAATACCACAGTGTTGCTGTGAATACCACAGTGTTGCTGTGAATACAACGGTGTTGCTGTGAATCCGACGGTGTTGCTGTGAAACCGACGTGTTGCTGTGAATCGGACGGTGTTGCTAAAAATCTATCATTATTTTTATGGATAATCAGTAGCAACGATTTGCACACCTCGTGAAGAGAATTTGGGTATATGCTATGAATGGGTCTCAATTTCACTCCAGCCACCAACTCGCAGATCCATCCATCCATCCATCCATCCACCCACCCATCCATCCGTCCACCCAACTTTCCATCCATCCATCGACTCACTAATCAATCCGTCTATCCATCCATACATCCATCAATCCATCCATCCATCGACTCACTAATCAGTCTGTCCACATATCCATCCATCTATTCATTCATCCGTCCAACCATCGACTCGCCAATCAATCCGTCCACCCATCCATTCATCCATCCATCCAACCATTGACTCGCCAATCAATTCGTCCACACATCTATCCATCCATCCATCCATCGATTCACCAATTAATCCATCCACTCAACCATCCACATCCATCCATCCATCCATCCATCCACCCAACCAACCAACCATCCATCCATGGACTCACCAATCAATCCGTCCATCCATCCACCCACCCATCTAACCAACCATCCATCCATCCATCCATCCATCCATCCATCCATACATCCATCCACCGACTCACCAAATTCATCCATCCACCCACCCACCCATCCATCTATCCATTCTCCACCCAACCATCCATCCTACCATCCATCCGCTGTCTGTCTGTCTGTCTGTCCTGTCTGTTCTGTCTGTCTGCCATAAATAAAGTTCGTTCGTTCTGTCTGTCTGTCTGTCTGTTTATCTGTATGTATGTCTACTTGCTTGTCTATCTTATCTTTCCATTCATTTATCCATCCATCCATCCCTCCGTAGGTCCACCGTCCGTCCGCCTGCTCGCCCATGCACAGTAAGTTTGTGTGTTTGAATGTGTCTAAGCGTTTGTGCATATACAAACATACCCACATATATATATATACACAGACACAATCGCCTACATACACACGCGCACAATCACTAATACAAATAGATGCAAGCCACCAACCAAGCGTCTGACGCATGCATGAGCAGAACGAAAGAGGAGATGAATAAAAGTGGCAGACAACAAATGATACACACCTTGTACACAAAAGGCATTAAAACCAGCCACTTACCCACTCCACTCGCCCTCGCACCTCCTTTCCTTGGCTGCTGTTTAAATCAATAGTGGAAGATGTCAAACAATTCCAGGGTTACACTGCATCTCCATCGGCAGTTGAGAAACAGTACATTTCACATGCGAAGAAGAATTAAGAAGGAATGTGGTCTCTAAGGCAGAATGAGCAAGAATGGCCGGGTCTGTAGATTGTCAGGCTAAGGTTTGAGTGTGGAAGTGAGAAGAACAACAGAAATGGCGTTCCGCCCAGCACGGCATGTAGAGACGGTTGGTGGAATCTCTGGCATGGGTAGAATGCAGCCTCAGTGTACGGAAAGCGGTGATGCTCACATTTGACATTTTGTTATTTCTACCTCGCCAGCAGTGTGAGTACATAAATACCAAGCTACGGTTGGTAATTTTGGTCAGATAAGTTTCTCACAGTCAGACAGAGATGCATACTATCCCCGTTTTTGTTCACTTTGGCCATTGACTGGCTGATGAAGGAAGTTACACGAGATAGAAAAAGAGGCACCAGGTGGTCACTCACCCTCTGTTTTCACAGGATTTGGACGATGCAGAAGACATCAGTTTTATATCAAGCCGTCATGTGGACGCTCAGGAAAATATTAAAAGACTTTCAACCACAGCCCTTCAGATAGGACTTAAAATAAACACCAGTAAAACTCAAGTAATGAGAAATAATTTCAGAACAGAAAATCCAATTATCTTAAATGATGAAGCAACAGAGGAAGTTGAAGAATTTATATACCTCGGAAGTAAAGTTACTCAGATGGAGATTCTAAAAAGGATGTAACATCAAGAATAAACAAAGCAAATCAAGCCTTTGCCGTGCTTAACAATACATGGAAGTCAAAGGCATTCAGTTTGAAGAGAAAACTCAGAATATACAAGAGCAACATTTTAGGAATTCAGTGAATGTTGGAAAATGACAGCGGGAATTACACATAAACTTGAGACTTCAAAATTAATGTTTAAGGAGAATTCTACGAATATTTTGGCTAAATGAGATTACAAATAAAGGACTGAGGAGGAAAACAGAATGTGCATCACTGGCAAATGTTATCAAAGTAAGACGATGGAGATGGCTTGGAAGTTTGCAGAATGCCTTGTGACACTGGCAAAAAAACAGCTCTCCGGTGGACAGCAGATGGGAAAAAGAGACGTGGAAGACCTAAGCAAACCTGGAGGAAGACGATAGAACGGGAAATGAAGGAATGTAAACTGACATCGGATACCATGGGCAGACAGGCAGCAACTGAGATCACTTGTGAATGCCTTATGTGTCAACCGCGACATGAAGAGGGTATAGCAGTCACATCGTTTGCTAATTAATCTAATCTTGACATTAACGCAATTAGTTCACCGACAACGATGTGTGTGTGTGTGTGTGTGTGTGTGTGTGTGTGTGTGTGTTTGTGTGTATGGGGAAAGGGGGAAGCGTAATGTTTATAAATTATCTAGGGTCGGTGAGCTCAACCGGCTTATACCTGATTAGAGTGCTTTATGATAGCAAGAGCAGCATAAGCAGCAGCAGCAGCAGCAGCAGCAGCAGCAGTAGTAGTAGTACTAGTAGCTGTATTATTAGTAACAGTAGTAGTAGTAGTAGTAGTAGTAGTAGTAGTAGTAGTAGTAGTAGTAGTAGTAGTAGTAGTAGTAGTAGTAGCTGTATTATTATTATTATCGTTATTAGTAGTAGTAGTAGTAGCTGTATTATTAATAACAGTAGTAGTAATACGTTGAAAGACAAATAAAAAGAATAATAATATAGTGGAAATAATACGATGTAAATGAATTTAAAAATACTTGACAGGAGAAATTACGCCCAGTCTGGGTTAAAAAGGAAGCCCGTGGAGGGGGTAAAGGGGAGCTGGGGCGGGGGTGAAGTTAGGCTGCCTTCAGTGAAAAGAAGTGGTTTTAAATGAGAATCGTCTCCCTTAAATTATAATTCGTTTTTTCCCCAATAAATCATATTTTGAAATTCATTTAAAAGTAGTAGTAATGTAACATACATGTATATTCTTCAGACGAAAGATATTTATTACACGAATATATAAATTCCCTAAATTGTAACAGTTTAGGTCATTATAAGTGCTGTTATAATTTCTTTTCAAGATCTCTTCTTTTCTTCACCAGCTGTAAACTCTGAATGAAAGTTCTGGTTGTTCGTCCACTTCTGGACTTCAGTCCTGTTCCAGTATCTGAGTGTTGCGTGTGCATCCGTTTGACAGATCTGACACATTTGTGTACAGATTGTTGGTTCCTCGTCTCTTAGGCAGATGCAATCTGACTTCGAAGGAAGCTAATAATTTGTCGACTCTTACGACATGCTTTTGGATAGGCAGTGGGTCTATTCATGTTTCCCCTATAATAGGGCACCAGAACCCACACGGGTCCCAACCCCCGCACATTTCTAATTATTCTTAGAATTGTCCACATTCATATCGTTATCGGCGACCGGGTCGCCAATGGACCATATTTAAGTCTGTCTCCTTTGATCGCTTTTCAGTGCGCTTGGTTGCGTGCAATGATACGCACATAACGTAGTCATAATTATAACCTAAAGTTCTCCTTTCCAAGATACTGGTTGAGGGTGACGATTTTTTCTTCTAGGACAAATATCCATAACACATCTCTTCTGGGACAAACACTCTTCGTGTTCCTTTCTTCCTTCCCTTTCACACACACACGCACGCACACGCACGCACGCACGCACACGCACACACGCACGCACGCACACGCACGCACGCACACACGCACGCGCACACGCACTCACACACACCAAAAAAAAAAAGCCCGCCCAACCACGTGCAACCTGCAGTTAGCTAACCAAACCCGCCTACAGCACCCGGTTATATTTGTGGTCTGGTTTATTTGTGCCACTTTCGTGGCTAAAGTTCTGGTATTATCGCCAGCTTTATGGCTTTATCCTTCTTCCCTCCAAGTCAGACCACTCGATCCTTTTCTGTGTCTGTGTTTTTTTCTGCCTTTATGTTTCTGATGTTTGTTCGCGTTAACCGAGTGTTCTTCTTAAGCAAGTTTCGTTCAAACGAACCTCGCTATAATATCAAAGCGATTACCAGAAGATGAATATCACAGTACTTGAAAAGGGAAATCAAATCTGTAAATATCTAACGCTTGAGTTGCTCTTTAATTCGAGTTACGTCCCATTATTAATAAACCATGCCTGTAAATGAAATTAAGGTGCTTTATTAATATCCTACCCCAAACAGGGAAAATCCACACGTGTCGGGACAGTCTAATTTTTCAGCGGGTGGTAGATAGGCTGCATACAGTCTTGGGACCTAGGCTGCACTATCTCGTGGGTTTGGGTAAGGGTCAGTTCTAGATGTTTTGGGGTCGTTACAAGCATCAACCGGAAAACCCAGTCTTACCACCCTCTAAAATGTTGGTCTGCACTGTGACGTCATCTAGGGTAGAATAATAATAAAGAACCGAAATTAATTTTATTGGTCATTTGAATTGAGTTACTTACCCCGTGGGTATCCGTGCTCCATTTTCGGAGGAAGAGAGGGGGGGAAGGTGGGATCACTGACCCCTAACAAGCCTGTCTAAAATGCAACAAATTAGGAGTGTGTCCCTCTACGTCAGAGTGCATCAGTAAGAGAAGCAAGGAACCAACAGGCTGCATACAAATAAGTTCTGAGACAAGACCAATGTCTAGAAGTGCCCGAACAAGCAAAATTTCCGCGACGTTAACAGTCTGTGAAAGCTAAGAAGAAAAAGATGATAAAGAAGAAGAAGATGATGATGATAGTGATGATGATGATAATGATAAAGGAAAAAAACCTGAGTGATACAACATTTATGTGGCATAAGTACATGTGGTTAATATCTATTGTTGATGACATACTCTCTCTCTCTCTCTCTCTCTCTCTCTCTCTCTCTCTCTATATATATATATATATATATATATATATATATATATATATATATATATATATATATATATATATATATATATATATTTATATCTTTCCCATTTCGTGTCTACCCACCCCCTACTTCAGTTAGTGCTAATTTAATTTTTAGACGCGCACAAACACTACATGCCCCCACCCGCACACACGCTAAATGTGCCCCCCCCCCCCGCCCGCACACACACTACATGCACCCCCCCCCCCGCACACACACTACATGTGCCCCCTTCGCACACACACTACATGCGCCCCCCCCCCCGCACACACACTGCATGCGCCCCTCCGCACACACACATTACATGCGCCCCCTTCCCGCAAATACACTACATGAGCCCCCCGCACACACACTACATGCGCCCCCCCCCCGCACATACACTACATGCGCCCCCCTCCCGCACACACACTACATGCGCCACAACGTACACACACTACAAGCGCCCCCCACACACACACTGCATGCTCCCCCCCCCGCATTTACACTAAGTGCGCCCCCCGCACACACACACACTATATGTGCCCCCCCCCCCCCCCCCCCCGCGCACACATACACAAACAAAAACAACACACCAGTGATTATTTATTGATACGAACTGTGCACACCAGCCAGTGATACACCTAACAACACCCTAAACCCTGTAACGAAAACACGAAAACTGTTGGTGAGGTACCAGTGACTCGACTACTCAATATTTAACGTCGAGTACCAACAAGAGGTGTCGGTCGATCAGTTTCTTCTGTGTTACATCACCGCTGAGAGAAACACGCAGGGAGGGCGACATAAAATTGATAATTTAATTAGGTAAATAAGATACCAAGGAAGGCTGCGATGGTTTGGGGGGGGGGGGGGGGGGGGAGGGTAGGGTAGAGATAATGTCAGATAAGAGGGAGAGATATAGAGATAATTTCAGATAAGAGGGAGAGATATAGAGATAATGTCAGATAGGAGGGCGAGACATAGAGCTAATGTCAGATAAGAGGGAGAGATATAGAGATAATGTCAGATAAGAGGGAGACATATAGAGATAATGTCAGATAGGAGGGAGAGATATAGATATAATGTCAGATAAGAGGGAGAGATATAGAGATAATGTCAGATAAGAGGGAGAGATATAGAGACAATGTCAGATAAGAGGGAGAGATATAGAGATAATGTTAGATAAGAGGGAGAGATGTAGAGATAATGTCTTATACGAGGGAGAGACCAAGAAGAAGGAGAAGAGTCACAACTAAGCAGATCTGCGAACGTATGGATTCACCACCTGCAAGGAAAATGTCAATCAAAGAGATCTAAACAAGATCAGAAAATACTGGGAAGAGAAAGGATAGAAAAGCGTGAGAAAAATAGAAAGTGTATGTCAGCTTTACAACACCAGTTAAAAGAAACAAGCAGAGGACGTTGCAGACATTAACCTACATCAGCACAACATGGACACGAATCTCCGTGTGTGTTTAGGAGTCCCATTGTAAGGAGAGAAAAAAAAAAAAAAGACACCCACAGCTTGCTTAACAAACATGTCTTAAGAGTCGACCAGTTAGGGGTTTCTTTCGAAGTCGGATTGCATCTGCCTGAGAGGAGAGGAACCAACAGTGTGAGTATAGATAAGCCAGATGTGTAAAACGGATGTGCACGCAAAATTCAAGTTCTGGAACATTTGGCTATGTCGGAGCGGACTTTCAGCAAACGACTAGCTTCATGACGATGATGTAGATTCTACGGCTTATGATAAAGTCTTGTTGTTGATGTTCTTCTTCTTCTTCTTCTCATTCTCCTCCTCCTTTCTCTTTACATCAGAATTCATCAGACCCTTCATTGGTCGCCTTTTACGATAGGAGCCATGTGTCTCTTCCTTTTTTTTTTTCTCCTCCAAAATTAGAACCTCGCGATTGCCTCCGAGCATCGCGGTTTTGAAATTGAGGTTCTGTCTGAGGAAGCAACTTACCAAACCACAAACTATACTGTTAGAAAAAAAAAAAATGCATAGTTATCCAATGTCGTGTTTTTATTTGTTGAGGGGAAAGCCCGTACTCCTAAAAACTATCGGTGACCCAGATACAACAGAACTGTTAATTGATTGGCTGGACTCTGGGGTATTCTTCTGTGGAATTTGAGCAATTTCGCTCAATAAATTGCAAAGATTTTAAATGTCAGAACTGTGATAAAATTATGTTCATTTCAATAGCTATGTGTTTTATTACTTAGGTGCTTTCATTTTAGCTCACCGGAAACATGGGTACTCGGAATTCCCGGGTAAGTCAAATATAATAGATTTGATGCGGCTTCAAGTGAACATTGACTAACCCTAAAGCTAATCTTCACCCTAACAGGGCTATAATGTTGCACTTTCCTGGTCATTCCAGTGTTTCCATGTTTGGGGTGAGCTAAAATGAAATTACTACTCTTAAAAGTATGCCTGATAGAGATTCAGGGCCTTCTTATTGACTGCGTACTTCAGCTTGTTAACCGCTGGAATGCAACCCCACATTGATAACGCCTGGAATACATTCCAACTTGATTACCCATGGAATAGAGCCCCACATTGATAACGCCTGGAATACATTCCAACTTGATTACCCATGGAATACAACCCCACATTGATAACGCCTGGAATACATTCCAACGTGATTAACAATGGAATACAACCCCACATTGATAACGCCTGGAATACATTATAATTTGAGAGCCCCTGGAATACAGCCCCAACTTGACAACCCCTGGAATACAACCGCAGTAGTTTATTAGAACCAGCCGGTGTAACTAAGTCACACGTGACAAGAAACAAGGCCAGTCATTACAGCGGTCAGGTTTGCACACAGCTCATATAAGCCTGTGTTGAGCATTTGTTTAACCCGTACAGTGATCTGTTTCTGAGCTGAGTATTCCGCTGCGAATGCTCAGAGGACACACAATCGTTCTTACTACAACAATGAAGTTACTCATCTTGTTTTTTGCCGGTGCTAATTTTGTGTATTCTCAGTGCTCTTACCAAGGTAACTGCAGAGTATGATTACATTATGTGTTTTGTTTTCTTCTTCTTTTGTCAAAATCTGCTTGTGCCGCTAGGCGTCGCAGTCTATCAGATGATCGGCAACCGAGCCAGGGCGCGCTCAGTCGCTTCATATGCCGTGATGTTATGAAGTCTCAAGTTGTCCGTGACTCCTTCAATCCATCTTCTTCTTTGTCTTCCCCTGCCTCTTGGTGTTTCGATTTTCATGTTGTATGCTCTTGATGCTGGCATCGTTGGTTCCATTCTCATTAGGTGACCAAACCATTTCATTCTTTGCTTCTCAATAAATTTAACGATGGGTATGGTTCCAATAGTTCTTGTAATCAGATCGTTTCTCACTCGATCTCTTCTGGTTTTATTTGCAGCCATTCTCAAACATCTCATTTCACAGGTGGTTAGTCTTCTCTCGTGTTCTTTTGTTAATGTCCAAGTCTGACATTGATAACCTAATGTTAATATAAAGATTGTATTTATAATTTGTCTTTTTATCTCAGCTGGGACAGCAGGGTGTTTTAAAATTGGGGCAAGCTGGTATGCGACATTGTTGGCTTGTTGGATTCTTGCTTCGATCTCTCTGTCTATTTTACCATTGAATGTAAAGATACTTCCCAAGTATTTAAATTCTTGCACTTGTTTTAGGCTGTGATCTAGAATCTTTATGTCGATGGTCTGTTGCTCTCTACTTATGCTCATGACTTCTGTCTTTTCAGTATTGATCTTCATATGATGCTTGAGGCAACTGTCGTGTAGTAGGTTTATGTGGTCTTGCACCTGTTTACTATCACTGTGAAATAGGCATTAATCGTCGGCAAAGAGCAGCTCATGGAAGTCCTCCTGTTTATCGACATCTGTTGGTGTTATGTCTATTTTATTAATATTGTCCATAAATATTATGAAAAGTAAAGGTGATAATACACAACCTTGTCTTACTCCTGATGTTACTGGGAACCAGTCTGTGATGCCAGCTCTTGTTCTAATGGCGCTTTCACTTTGTCTATAAATATTTGTTTTCTTAATGTGTAAAAATAAGGCATATTTTATACATACTCGTGAGCCCGGCTCTGTAGCGTAATTGGCTAAACCGGATTGCGCGGAGACCGGGTGACGAACTCCTTGTGGTCCGGGTTCAATCCCGGGGGTAGGCAGAAAAGCCACATTTATCCCAGATTTACGGTATTTACAATGGAATCAAGGCCGAAAGGTTGCGATATCCATAATACCGAGCCTAAGGGTTAACAACTGATGACTTCTGGATACTAAAACAAACAAACAAACAAACATACATACTCGTCAGGGCATCAGAAACTGCGAGGCCCCATCCCTCCCATGTTTTAGGGAGCCCCAATAATTCTGTGTGGGGGCTGAGCCTATACAATTTTAAGGAGGGTGGGGGGGGGGGGGGCTAGGCCCCTCCCCTTTCCTTCCCCAACATGTATAGTCGTTCTGTTGTTGAGTATTTCTTTAACATTTCATAATAGGCCTAGTGGTAAATGTTTCAGGTGACGTTGATATAGGGCGTTTCAAAAGTCGTGACATAGCACTTTAGCAAATATCTCGAAAGTTCTGTATGAATTAACACTGATTTATTGCATCTGGCCTTAGATTTCCCACCTCCTGATGATTATATAATTTACAAGTGCATTGGCGCTGCTGTTTTCTTAAAGCGGTGAATTTCTTTGATTTTTTTTCGGAAATAATCTGTGAACCTCTACAGACTAAAATATTCAGTAATTGACACACTGGTGGAGATTGTGGAAGTTTTTTCACATGTACAACAATACGTGGTGATTATGTTGACAGCCTATTCCGTATACAAGGAAAAATTGTGTTCATAAAGCTCACTGCAGGCTAATGCTGGAAATTACGGCTCGAGAGTGAAGCGACTATGAGACGCCTGCATTTTGATGTTATGAAAAGTTCCTTTATTCAGTTAATTATAACCTTACTCTCTCATTAACTGGTGCCTGCGCAGAATAGAGAGAATTAAACGGTATGATAGAATTACTAATGTAGAGCTTTGGGAGAGAACTAAGCAAGCTCCAGTGGACCAAGAGGTGAAGAAAATACGCTGGCATTGGATAGGGCACACATAAAAAAAACCGGAGAACAGCATAACTAGAATGTCTTTGCACTGGAACCCACAGTGGCACAGGAATAAAGGGAGCTAAAACACACGGAGAAGGGAGCTAGAGAATGAAGTTAGAAAGATGGGGAGGACACGGTAAGAGCTGCATGAGTTGGTTGAGGGCCTGTGTTCCATTGGGGGCTAGAAAGGCAAAAGAATACTCTCTGGTTACTTTGATTAGATGTATTGTGTTTTCTTCCATGTACAGCCAAATGAAAATTAGATGTTTGTTGATATTAAAAATATTTCTTAAAAGAGGATGATTATTAACTGATAGCATGCCAGACTTCAACAACTTATACAGAACCGTTACTACTTTACATTTCGGTCATATCAAGCGCCACGATGGATTGGAAAAAAATTATAGCAGAAGGGATGGTACCAGGAAGGAGGGGCAAGGGCCGACCTACACGAAGATGTGCACAGGGTATAAGTGAGTCCTTGAGTATGGAAGTACATGAGGCGGGAGAGCTGGCGAGAGACTGAGTTTCTCTCAGGCAGACCGTTATGAGAGCGACGTTCTGCAAAGGACCTGCTACATGATGATGATGATTATCATGCCAGACTTCAACAATGTATGCAGAACCGTTACTACGTTACATATTTTTAAGGCTGGCCACGACTTCTGGAGCAGACTGTAGTCATGTATGTATAAATGTATGTAAGTTGTACCCCACCAGGACATTACACAACAGGACGACACTATAATCATGAATGTATGTATGTAAGTTGTACCCCACCAGGACATTACACAACAGGACTACACTATAGTCATGTGTGTATGTAAGTTGTACCCCACCAGGACATTACACAACAGGACGACACTATAATCATGTATGTATGTATGTATGTATGTATGTATGTATGTATGTATGTATGTATGTATGTATGTATGTATGTATGTATGTATGTATGTATGTATGTATGTATGTATGTATGTATGTATGTATGTATGTATGTATGTATGTATGTATGTATGTATGTATGTATGTATGTATGTATGTATGTATGTATGTATGTATGTATGTATGTATGTATGTATGTATGTATGTATGTATGTATGTATGTATGTATGTATGTATGTATGTATGTATGTGTGTGTGTGTGTGTGTGTGTGTGTGTGTCTGTGTGTGTGTCTGTGTGTGTGTCTGTGTGTGTGTCTGTGTGTGTGTGTGTGTGTGTGTGTGTGTGTTGTGTGTGTGTGTGTGTGTGTGTGTGTGTGTGCGTGTGCGTGCGTGCGTGCGTGCGTGCGTGCGTGCGTGCGTGCGTGCGTGCGTGCGTGCGTGCGTGCGTGCGTGCGTGCGTGCGTGCGTGCGTGCGTGCGTGCGTGCGTGCGTGCATGCATGCATGTATGTATGTGTGTAAGTTGTACCCCACCAGGACATTACACAACAGGACGACACTATAATCATGTATGTTTGTAAGTTGTACCCCACCAGGACATTACACAACAGGACGACACTATAATCATGTATGTATGTAAGTTGTACCCCACCAGGACATTACACAACAGGACGACACTATAATCATGTATGTATGTAAGTTGTACCCCACCAGGACATTACACAACAGGACGACACTATAATCATGTATGTTTGTAAGTTGTACCCCACCAGGACATTACACAACAGGACGACACTATAATCATGTATGTATATAAGTTGTACCCCACCAGGACATTACACAACAGGACGACACTATAGTCATGTATGTATGTAAGTTGTACCCCACCAGGACATTACACAACGGGACGACACTTTAGTCATGTATGTATTATGTAAGTTGTACCCTACCAGGACATAACAAAAGGGGACAACACTATAGTTATGTATGTATGTATGTAAGTTGTACCCCATCAGGACATTACACAACAGGACGACACTATAATCATGTCTATCCATAACTTTCTATCAATGCTGGTGTTAGTTCAGTAAAACCCTTTTAAGGATAAGTTACTTGCGTATCTTTTACAGGATGTTGCAGAACCAACCCTAGCATTTTTGTGTGTGTGGCTGTTATGGTTTTGTTTAGTTAAATTTCACTTCAGTAGTTGAATGAATGAATGAATTTCTACCCCACCAGGACATCACACAAGCGATAAACACCCGATGACACAAAGTGCCACCATGCGGATGAGGATCACCGCGGAGAGGTCCCAGAAACCGCGTTCAGACAATTGGCCATATTTATGGCCTGCCTATATTGCGGCCCCTGGCAAAAGCCAGAGTGGGGCTTCAAATAACAAAAAATTACGTCCTAAAATAAACGTAGGGAAGTGACCTCAGTAGTTTCCCAATCAGAACGGTCAGCTCTCGGTACCACTGTCGAAACCATTATAAGACAAACCGTCCGCAGCTGGAATCGAAACCGGCACCCCGGCATTACAAAGGGCGTTCACAACGCCTAAGCCACAGGCGCCGACTTTTAAGGATAGGGAATTACATTTTAAAAAAAACCTAGTTAGGAAACAGATTGTAGGATTCAAATTGCACTGACGAAGAGGGCAGCGAGAGAACATCAAAGCGGGTAAGCTTCACAGGGCATGAATCTGATCTAAGGGAGAAAATCATCCATGTGTACAATTGCCCATAGCTTCATAAGACTTCCAAAAGTAAGGCGGAATAAATTATGTGATGAAAATGTATCGGGTACTTTGTGATATGGTCTTATTTAAATATATAAACAAACAGGATTGTGGGCGAATGGACGGATAAACACGTTTTAGAGTATACAACAGAGCAGATTGTCAGATTAAAGTAACTAAACAGGTAAAAAACGCATGGTTTGGTCTCAATACAGGATGCAAGTACGAACACTACGAGAGGGGGGGGGGGGGGGGGGGGGGGTAGTGTGAGAGAGAACGAGAGCAAAAGAAAGAGAAGGAGATGATGAGAGGGCGAATTAGGGAGATGAGAGAGCGTGTGAGAGACAGACAGAGAAGGGGGGGGGGGGGGAGAGAGAGAGAGAAAGAGAAGACGAGAATGAGAAGTGAGAAAAGATGATAGAGAAGTTAAGGAGAGAGGGTAAGAGAGTGACAGGGAGAGAGAGAGAGAGAAAAAGAGAAAGACAGACAGAAAGAGGAAGACATAAATTGACACAACACACACACAAACACATACACACACACATAAATAGTTGCCACAATGCAGAATAAAATTACGTAATTTGTAATCTCTAACTGATAATTTGTGGCTCTGTGGCTAAGTCGATGCGAACGCTTTGTAATGCCGGGTTGCCGGGCTCGATCCCAGCTGCGGGCCATTCTCCTTGCGTTGGTTTGGACAGTGGTATCAAGAAAGCTGACCGTCTAGAAAGCAATGACAAACTGCTGGACGTAAATTTGCCTAGAAAACCCACACAACGGCCAGGGGCTGTTGGGGTAGGTTCTGCGACGTCCTGTAAATGATACGCAACTAACCTAACTGATTATTTGTGTTCACTGTAGAGAAACGAGGGGAGGAACGAGTGGCCGTCTGTGCTGTCAAGCCCAATGATGGAAGTGACCAGCCGGTGACCGGAGTCGTAACATTCCGCCAGGTCAGTTTTTTTAAACTTTGCCAATTGCTACGGATCATCACAGCCAACCTTATTCCCCAAGTGCCTGTAGTTTGTGTTATGTTTCCTGGCAATTGTGTCGGTACTTGTAATTTGTTGCCCAAATCGACATCCTAGCACAGCGGTGTCCCATACCTGCTCTGTCCTCAGATGCAGCAGACATCTCAGTGTCTCCATGCCTCCATGCTCAACTAAATCAGTGGAAGTTTATTGGCCTGTACTCTTTCTTTACCCCACAGCCGGTTTCTTACGTTTGTCCTCGCTTACTTCCCAGTTCCAACAGACTGTTCATTGTTTGTGACTTCTTTGTCTCAATGTTTCTGAACCCTTTGTCTCAATGTCTCTGTCTCTGAGTCCTTTGTCTCAATGTCTCTGACTCATTTGTCTCAATGTCTCTGACTCATTTGTCTCAGTGTCTCTGACTCCTTTGTCTCAGTGTCTCTGACTCCTTTGTCTCAGTGTCTCTGATGCCTTTGTCTCAGTGTCTCTGACTCCTTTGTCTCAGTGTCTCTGACTCCTTTGTCTCAATGTCTCTGACTCCTTTGTCTCAGTGTCTCTGACTCCTTTGTCTCAGTGTCTCTGATGCCTTTGTCTCAGTGTCTCTGACTCCTTTGTCTCAGTGTCTCTGACTCCTTTGTCTCAGTGTCTCTAACTCATTAGTCTCAGTGTCTCTGACTCCTTTGTCTCAGTGTCTCTGACTCCTTTGTCTCAGTGTCTCTGACTCCTTTGTCTCAGTGTCTCTGACTCCTTTGTCTCAGTGTCTCTGATTCCTTTGTCTCGGTGTCTCTGACTCCTTTGTCTCAATGTCTCTGACTTCTTTTTCTCAGTGTCTAGAACGCCTATTCAGTATGTCTACCCAGTCTATATTCCTCGTCCCCAACCGCAGATACGGCTAATCTGTCGGCTCTTTCATTTCCCTTCACTCCGGTGTGTACATCTAAGATACTTCCTTGAATCGAGGGTTCTTGTGGCTGCAAGCTCATTATAGTCAGCAAACTCAAACTCACTGAGTGTACCACTATCAAAGCTTAAGTAGCTTTCTGCTCCGCTAGCCATGCGAGCGCCCCCATGACAGCTGCCATTTCCAACGTCACGCTAGAAGTAGTTGAACTGAATGTGTGTCGCTATAATATTAATCATCATCATCATCATCGCTTCAGCGGTCACAGGCAGTCAGCGCCCTCTGGATATTTTCTCCAGCCATGACGGTGTGAAGGAAAGGAACATGCTGATAGTTTTGCTGGTTCTACAGCACTCTGTGGTAAATTGATGAATGACAAGCTAGTTGTTGTAAAGAACTTCTGGGAGCGAGCGAACAGTGCGGAGGCACACAACGATAATCATATTCTGAAGACAATTGTGCAGCGAGAAGTGACCAGGGATTTGACCGACGTTCAACACTCAGTGGAAAGGGTGAGACGGATATACAGTCAGACTGCTACTGTTGCTGTTGGAACTGGAACTGTGCACTTGCTGCTGACGATAGGGATAGAGTGCTTTTGAGAATATCGCGAGTGCTATAATTTCGGTTCTTAATTCATAACTTATAATCATCATCAACAATATCATCATCCGCATATCAGCATCATTGTCATCATCACCATAATCACCATTATCATCTTTATCAACATCATCGCCACCAACATCAACGTCATCATCGTCGTCATTATCAACAGCAATCATCATCATCATCATCGTCATCTTTATCCTAATCATCATCATTGTCGCCATCTTCATCACTGTCGTCGTCATTGTCATCTTATCATCATCATCGTCATCATCAACATCATCCTGTTGTGCCTTACACCTCACATGGTACACACAGTCTAGACCTCAATTCCCTTATATCCTGTGCAATTCTGTCAAAATAGTGGATGGAATCCAGACTAGCAGCTTTGGCCTCTTTCAACAACGTTTGCCTTCAGGTTTATCATAGACATCGTCGTCTCCTCAATCCACGTGTTTCCCATTTCAGTTCCTGTTTGGGGATTCTATGTCTAGGCCCAATTAATAGAAAATATGTTAACTCCCAATGCAACACATCGCTAGTACAATCGAAATGACGACGTTGTTCTATGTTAATTCCCAATGCAACACATCGCTAGTACAATCGAAATGACGACGTTGTTCTATGTTAACTCCCAATGCAACACCATGTTAGAACAATCGAAGTGACGACGTTGTTCTATGTTAACTCCCAGTGCAACACCATGCTAGAACAATCGAAATGACGACGTTGTTCTATGTTAACTCCCAATGCAACAGATCGCTAGAACAATCGAAATGACGACGTTGTTCTATGTTAACTCCCAATGCAACACATCGCTAGAACAATCGAAATGACGACGTTGTTCACGTAGTAATAGACGAATGTCGAAAACACCATGAACAGATAACAAGAGTAATAAAGATTTCTTGTAAAAAAACTGACTCACGAAGAGAACAGATTACCCACGTCAAAAGGAGAAAATCCACATTCTTTGGTCATAACTTGAGAAGGAGAAAACTGGAGTACATCGTGACAGTAGGAAAGTTGGAGGGGAAGACAGACAAAGGAAGACCGACAGAGAAGATATTGGACAGTGTAAGATCATGGTTTGGAAGATCATCTGTGTCACAACTGATTGAAACTTCACTCTGGACATTACGATAAGCGTTCCATCCTCTTTTTCATTAGCCAGCGAAGTGTTCCAGTTATGATAGCGCCAGTAGCAATCTGATTTTTTAGTTCGACTTGGCTTACATCTCCACGCAGAGCTCGACCATATCACCTGGCTACTTCCCGCGGCACCATTCTCTCCTGGCCGCAATTTGTGACACATACCAGTTAGAACAGCAATAAAACATTAGCGAAATCATGACAAACATGTTTTGATTACATCCTTGATCAAGAATAGTACCACCCCCCCCCCTTTTCACCCCCCCCCCCCTTTCAACAGGTGGCAGCACTCACCAGAAAGTGTCCACAAAGAGGCAAGCATTCACTACAGTGTGTCTAAACTAAGGTGTCGGTACTCCCTAAAAATGTTTTAAACATTTGCCTGTAAAAGATGTCGGTACTGCGCACCATTGGGTATCGACAGTTAAAGAAAAATCCTAGTGTAAGCACGAGTAACAGGTACATACAGTACAAAATAGACGACACTCAGAAACTAAACTTGAAGTATACACATGTCTTTCTGATCGATCTTTCTCCCCGGGAAGTGCAGGTGTCATTCGCAATAAAAGAGTAGATAGATTGGCTGATATAGCGACAGTTGCAAATGGGCAGCTAGTGACTCGCGCCCATATTGTTTATATCATTACACAAAAGAGAACGATTGGAGGATTGGAGGAGGGAGAGGCATCGCTGCTAAAAATGCGAGAGTAGAAGTAAAAACTGACACACTCCAGACACGAGAGGACCCACTTTGCGTACAAGAGATCTTTTTAACCAGCACAGAACTAGCCCGATCAGCCACTCAATACTAATGTATAAGCTGCAGGGGAATCTAAGCACTTATGGACTTGTCCGAAGTGCTGTGAGAATAATCCAAGTCATAACTGTTGTGTGGTAGTGAAGAAATGATGCTCGATTTAAGCTTATTCCGTGTGGGTTTCAGAACCCTATTGTGGGGAAAACAAGAAAAGACCCACTGCCTACCCAAAAGCATGTCGTAAGAGTCGACTAATTAGGAGCTTTCTTCTAAGTCGGATTGCATTTGTCTGAGAAGCAATGAACCAGCAGTCTGCATACAGATGAGTCATATCTGTAAAACGGATGCACACGTAACACTCATGTTCTGGAACACGACTGCAGTTCAGAAGTGGATGAATAACCAGAACTCTCCGCAATAGTTGAACGCGAAGAAGAGGAAAATGAAGAAGAAGAAGAAGAAGAAGAAGAAGAAGAAGAAGAAGAAGAAGAAGAAGAAGAAGAAGAAGAAGAAGAAGAAGAAGAAGAAGAAAAGAAGAAGAAGAAGAAGAAGAAGAAGAAGAAGAAGAAGAAGAAGAAGCAGAAAAAGAAGAAGACTAAGAATAAGAAGAAGAAGAAGAAGAAGAAGAAGAAGAAGAAGAAGAAGAAGAAGAAGAAGAAGAAGAAGAAGAAGAAGAAGAAGAAGAAGAAGAAGAAGAAGAAGAAGAAGAAGAAGAAGAAGAAGAAGAAGAAGAAGAAGAAGAAGAAGAAGAAGAAGAAGAAGAAGAAGAAGAAGCTTATCTAGAAAATACTATGGTCCATCTTTCTTGGAAACACTTGGTGTCACCAACAGGTAGAAGGCCAACCAGATAGATGAGTTGAGGGGAACGATACTGCAGCAGTGAACCTCAGGGCTCAGAATGCTGAAGAAGAAAAAGATCTCTCTTGGGAACACCCTGTAGTTGACTGATGTTTCATTACTTTTGGTATTTAAGCAGACAGAGCAATCAGCACAACTGGCAACTGACCTTTCCAGTGGCCCAAATGATCATCGTCTTGGAGTCTGTTGACAAAGACAACATTCTTGAAAAAATACCTCGAACATGCCGAAGAAAACTTTACCAAAAGAGGCCCTATCCCCAGCCAGTTTTCATATACAGTGCTGAATCGTGTTGTTTACACCGTAATATAGGGTCCACAAATTGGAAGAGTTCCTGGTCTTGCGCAACCAGCAGGTTGCAAAGCTTGAAAAGATGGGATTGGAAAAAAAAGGATGGGGGAGGGGGGTGAAATGCCTGCAGCACAGTCCCCATGAAGTTTATACGTCAGTAAATGGTCAGGATGGAAATCTACCATCAACCTCACTCCGTAAGAATAAGTACCAGGTGACTTTGTCGGAATTCTGGTGACATTCCCTTGTTGCGTGTTTCGCTGAAGGACAAACATGGCTAGAGTTTCGTTGAAGAAGTGGCCTTCTTCCCTAACGGGCGTGATCTGAAATTCTCAGTAAATTTTAATGTTTTTGTGTGTGTCTTATTATTTTCATCATCATCATCATCGTCATCGTCATTATCATCGTAATTATCATTACCATCGTTATCGTTATCATTATCATCATCATTCAACATAATCATCATCATCATCATCATCACCGTCGTAGTCATCATCATCATCATCATCATGATCGTAATTATCATTACCATCGTTATCATCATCATCATCATCATCATCAACATAATGATCATCATCATCACCGTCGTAGTCATCATCATCATCAACATAATCATCATCATCACCGTCGTAGTCATCATCATCATCAACATAATCATCATCATCACCGTCGTAGTCATCATCATCACTATCATCATCATCAACATAATCATCATCATCACCGTCGTAGTCATCATCATCATCTTAATTAATATTATATCGGGAACTTATTTAGCGGACCAAAAACGTTGCCGCTTTGCCCAAACAAGCATCTCGTAGAAGGCGGTCAACAAAGAATTCGCTGAGATAAGATGTTTTGCTAAGATAGGCAGATATTGCAGCCTAGCTGTAAACGTTTCAACCCTCCTTTTTAAAGGCGAATACCAAAAAAGCAAAAGAATATTTTCATCGCCGTCGTCGTCAACGTCATCATCCGTATTTAGGGCTCTCACTTTAGGGGACAGCACAATAGTATCACCGTTCCCAACCAAGCATGTCGTATATGGCGATCAGTAAATAATTTGCTGCACTGGATTTGTTGTGCTTAACAAAACAAAATGCTGATTTGGAATATCTGGGCTCAGTAGTAAACAACTATGGCGACAGCACAAAAGAAATTAGTGAAAGACTTGCTTTCGCAATGCAGAGAGTAAACGGCATGAAGAACCTGGGGCATAAAACCTGAGAGCAGGTTAAAGTAAAATTGTGAGATAATGCATCTTTCGCCTGGCAACTTATGGATTCAAGTCATGGAGTCTCACTCAGACTTTGAAGACAAAAGTCGGAACTTGTGAACTGAAATGCTACAGAAAAATTGTGAGAATACCGTAAACTATAAAGAAGAAACCCATTAACATCATGCATGATCTGAACACAGAGGAGAATTGGCTCACACACAGCATACTCTCCCGAAAGCTGAGGTATTTTGACCATGTTAAGCGTCATAGTGGTCTGGGTCAGGATAGAAGGGTGATGAAGAGTGCAGTTTTCGCAAGATGTATGAAAGCACATAGGGTTGAAAAATTTATTTGAGAAAGAAAGACTGTCAGCATGCCGCAATAAGAGCGACGTTCACTAAAGGTCATGCTGATTGATGATGGTGATGTGCTAAAAGATGCAGGTACCATAGCCTAACTGCAAACCTCAATATAACGCTTCAGTCGTCCTTATAAGGGGAAAGTTGTCGTCACCGTCGGTCCTAGGTGTCGAAAATGTAGATTCAAGATGTGGTTATTGCTGGTTTGTTACAGTGGTTCATATTATTGTTGTCTTTGTTTGTTACCGTGGTTCATGTTATTGTTGTCTTTGTTTGCTACAGTCGTTCACGTTATTGTTTTGGTGTCTTTGTTTGTCACAGTGGTTCAAGTTATTGTTGTCTTTGTTTGTTACAGTGGTTCAAGTTATTGTTGTCTTTGTTTGTTACAGTGATTCATGTTATTGTTGCCTTTTTTTGTTACAGCGGTTGCAGTTTTTGTTGTCTTTGTTTGTTACAGTGGTTCAAGTTATTGTTGTCTTTGTTAGTTACAGTGGTTTAAGTTATTGTTGTCTTTGTTTGGAACAGTGGTTTAAGTTATTGTTGTCTTTGTTTGTTACAGTGGTTCATACTATTGTTGCCTTTGTTTGCTACATTGGTTCATCCTATTATTGTCTTTGTTTGCTACAGTGGTTCATACTATTGTTGCCTTTGTTTGTAACAGTGGTTTAAGTTATTGTTGTCTTTGTTTGTAACAGTGGTTAAAGTTATTGTTTGTTCCAGTTATTGTTATTTTAACTCTAATTGTCTATAGTCTAAGTAAACTTGTTTTTATAATGATCCTTATTGTCGTGAGTCGGTATATGTTGCTTTAGCTTTGTGAACGCGCTGTGTAATGCCGAGGTGCCGGGTTCGATCGTAGCTGCGGGCGATTTGGCAGCAGATCGCCGTGTTTTAGTGTAAGGTGGGAAAGGAAGGGGGGGTGGGCAGGGGTGGGGGCTGATATTGGCGTGCAACGTCCAATTACTAACACGCAAATAAATTGTAACTGTCGTAGCCATGGTTCGAGTTGTAAATATTGGGTTTTCTATTTAAGGAACTGTTGAGATGTTATCGTCTGTGTGTGTGTATGTGTGTGTGTATGTATGTGTATATATATATGTGTGTATGTGTGTGTATTTATGTGTGTGTAAATGTTGTTGAAGTTATCGTTATAGTTGTATAGCATGTTGATTGTTATGGCCCTCGTTGTTATTGATTGTAGCTGTTTTAGGCCTAGTTATCTTTATCATGAGTGAGGTGTCCCAGAAAGGCTGCATAAGTGACCGTAAGAGATCACATGAAAAATGAGATCTTAACAGAAGAGGCTGCACAAAACCAGTTCTAAATTACACACAGAGACCGCAGATTGGAAAAGGTTTGCACACTTAGAGACTATCTTGCGAAGCATGGAGCGATATCATTTGAGAAACTCAACAACAACACGACGTGTCTGTGATCGAGGCGGTCAGAGGAGCAAAAAGTAGAACCTTCTATCTCATTCCACATCCGAAGCGGTACAAGAGGAGGTGAAGAAGAAGAAGAAGAAGAAGAAGAAGCAGAAGAAGAAGAAGAAGAAGAAGAAGAAGAAGAAGAAGAAGAAGAAGAAGAAGAAGAAGAAGAAGAAGAAGAAGAAGAAGAAGAAGAAGAAGAAGAAGAAGAAGAAGAAGAAGAAGAAGAAGAAGAAGAAGAAGAAGAAGAAGAAGAAGAAGAAGAAAAAGATCTTTTTCATAGTGCTTATACACCCCTCATAAATAAGCAGAGCAGGGAACCATTGAGGCCGGTAAATATTATACATTATTAAAGGAACAGATAACGTATTGATCGGAACTCATAGAAAGAAGTAGAAAGATAGAAGAAAACACTGGACAACATAAAAATCGAAAACTATAGCTACCGTTTTGGGAATCGAACCTATTACCTCCAGACTACGTGTGTTCCTCTATATGGAAACAATTGAAACACACCGAAAGATTTTTTTGGGGCCATGTCTATCGTACAGTTTGAAATCCATAACTATGGAAACTTTCTACTTCTTTCCATGAGTGCCGATCAATACAATGTCTGCAAGTTTATTAATATATTATATATCTCTCGTCTGTCACCCCTGCTGTATGTTTAACTACAGTTTATGTTTTTATCGCCGTGAACCAAACACTAGATCCGTGTATGTTGTTTTTAGAAACATGGCCAGTACATAACCATCGAAGTGCATCTGGAAGGATTCAAATCCCTACCTTCCACGGCCAATGACACGGAGTACCTGCATGGGTTTCATGTTCACGCGACCGGAAACCTAACTGCGGGATGCGATTCCACAGGTGGCCACTACAACCCAAGGAACACAAATCACGGAGGTCCCAGTGACGCAGTCAGGTGAGTGCAGGTAGTTCAGCTGTGAATAAACAGAGGGGGAACCTTTGAGGCTGTTAAATATTATGAATTAATAAAGTAACAGAAAGTGTAGTGATCGGCACTCATAGAAAGAAGTAGACAGATAGATGAACACAATAGACAACCTAAAAATCGAAAGCTATAGTTACAGTGCCGGGAATTGAACCTGTCACCTCCAGACGGTGACAGTTAAATGGTTTGAAATTAATTTTCTCTGTATTCCATAGTTGTGGATTTCAAGCTGTACGATAGACATGGCCAATAAGACACCTTTTTAGGGGGTGCCTAGATGACCATATTCTTAGTGCACTTGTATCCATGGCGAGGCGCAGACGCCGTCTGGATGTGACAGGTTCAATTCCCTGCACGGTAACTATAGCTTTCGATTTTTATGTTGTCTAGTGTGTTCTTCTATCTGTCTACTTCTTTCGATGAGTGCCCATCAATACACTTTCTATTACTGGATTAATTCATAATATTTAAGCTGTGGCACGTTTCAAAAGTCTTACCCTCACACTTTAACAGTCTGAGGTTTTGAACAAAAGGTCAACATGATGGCACACGTGTAGCAACCCATGAGTGCCCCGTTCTTCTTCTAACTCAAGTCTGAGTCCGATGAAGCTCAGCACAGTGCACAGGCTCTGTAGCACCGGCGCGGATCCTAAAACACTTTGGGTAGATTTTTAACCCCAAATTTGCGTCCACATTTTCGATGTCCAACTGCCAAGAAATATATTTTTTTTAAACGTGCGCAACAATACGAACGGGCGCCCGATCTCACTACCCAGAGACCAGGAGAAATTACTAGAAGTCCAAGTCCACATGAAAAAATCCCAGCCCTTACCGGGGATTGAACCCGGAACCTCTAGCAGTCAAGGCGGACACCATACCTCAGGACCACGCAGACCCCGAGACCACCCAGACCACGCAGACCCCGAGACCACGCAGACCCCACACTTTACTAAAGGTCTCGAAAAACCCTGTACGGATCAACATGATTTTTTGCATGTGACCTTATATTTTCCATGTCTCTATGATTTTATACTTTACAATTGCGTGTCCTGCTTTTTTTTTTTTTTTTGAAGCTGCCAATATCTTTAGTCTTTGACAAATAATTTGTGGTCGTCGTAAGACTTGACTATTTGGGAGCTTCCTTCAAAGTCGAATGCATCTGCCTGAGAAGCAAGGAACAAGCAGTCTGCATACAAATGAGTCAGATCTGTAAAACGGATGCACACGCAACACTCACTCAGGTTTCGGAACAGGACTGCAGTCCAGAAGTAGACAAACAACCAGAACTTTCCCTCAGAGTTTACAGCTGGTGAACGTGAAGAAGAACAATTTGTTCACCCCTGAATAATAAAATATACAGTAGTTGACTCACTTGTGGAGATGGTGTGGAAATCAGTTCACATGTGCAGCGATATGTAGTTATTGTTTTGATAGCCTATTCCGCATACAATAAAAAGTTATGTTTATACAATTCACGGAAAGCTTATGCTGGAGATGACCAGCTGAGAGTGAAATGTCTGTAAAACGCGTACAGTCTGATGTTTTGAAAAGTTCCCTTTACTCAAGTTAACTGTCACCACGTTGATTGGTTACTTTGAATCCGTTTCTGCCTCGCTCATTGGTTACTTTGAATCCGTGTCTGCCTTCTCACATACTGCAAATAAGGCGAAATGAAAACTAGATGTTTGTTAATATTCTGACAGTAAGATGATTACAAAAAAGTTGCAAATTTCACTAGATTTCAAGAATATATTTTGATTATTTACTTGGTCATGTGTTAGAAAACAAAATGGTACCAGAGTTTAACTTTGTACTGCCCTCTTGACTCAACAGACAAAAAAAAAAAAAAAAATTTTTTTCGCTGAAACACACACACATACACACACACATATACAAAGACACACACACACACACACACACACACACACACACACACACACTCACACACAAATTACTTTATCAGTTTAGGTTGCTCATCTTTCCACCGCACATTCAGGATCAGCGTCGTGATTATCATGGTAACGTCACACTCGTTACGTGATCATTTTGTTTACATAAAACAAGACAGTTCAGTTTTATTTGTACATATATACGCCCTAGTTAGGATAGTTAGCGTGAAGTTGACTGTATAACCCGCCGAGTGCCAGTTAGCCTCTATAAATCTGAGCCTTGCAAATCATATCCCTTGATCACTAGAACAAAATAATAATTCGTTACCCCGACTTTAAAAAAAAGTATATACGTTTATTTCTGTCTGTCTGTCTGTCTGTCTGTCTGTCTGTCTGTCTGTCTGTCTCTCTTGTTGTTCCCCGCCAGGACATCACACAAGTGATGAACACCAGGTGACACAAAGTACCACCATGCGGATAAGGATCAGCCGTGGAAAGTTCCCAAAACCCCTTTCAGCCGTTAGGCCATATTTATGTCCCGGCTATATTCAGGGCCCCCGACAAAAGCCAAGGTGGGGCTTCAAATAACAAAATTTGCATCCCACATGGGAACGACAGTTATTAGTTTGTACTTTGGCTGGTCGCGAATTTACTATTAGTACTTCTAATAATATTTTACAAAGACTCGAGTCACAATGTATGCTTGCTTCTCATTATCCTGACCCGCGGATATTCTTACTCACATATTTACCTCTCCCATCTAGGTTACAATAGCCTACTGTAGCTTTTACTGGTATACGAATAACAAATTCTTTGAATGTTGAACGCGGTATCTATGTATTGTCCTGTTGGTCAGCAATCAAGAATGAGATAATATAATCCTGGTGTTGGGAGGGGGAGGAGAAAAGGGGGGGGGGGGTAGTCAAACTCTCTGGTAGCAGAGTCCGTGGGAAAGTGCTTTTGTGCCGTTTATCTCTTGCAGGCTGCTTCCTGAGAGGCCATCACCGTTAGATCGGGAGATGCCAATCGGTATGACAAACCAACAGGGCCTGAAGGTTTTTCACCGTGAGGCGAAATAATTTCGCAGCTGCTAGCACACTTAAACGGCAAAACCAGATACCATTCAACTTCTAAGTAAACCATAATTAGGGCACCGGTAGTGTACACAGCCAAACCAACCAGGCGTAAGCTGCAGTTCTGTGTGGGTAAGGATGTCACGGGGGTGGAGGTGAGGGGGGAGGGGGAGGGAATATGTGTGTGTGTGTGTGTGTAGTGGGGGGGGGGGATTGGTTGGGCGTAAAAGTTAATAATTCCCAGGGACACAACAAGTGCAAACATGATAAAATGTTAATCTTTTGGAGATTATCTCCCATGACTATCAGTGCTAATAACGACAGTCTAGAAAGGTAGCAAACCGTTTCCCTCCATCTCTGCAGTTTGCATGATTAATATTCCAAGGATAATAGTCACACAGGTACAATTCCCGGAAATCCCGTAATTTCTTCTTCTTCTTTTTTTTTTGCGTTTACCGGCTGTAAAGTCTGGTGCACAATTTTAGTTGTTCGTCCACCTCTTTACTTTGTTTTTGTTCCAGTCCCTTAGTATTGCGTTCACTTCCATTCCACAGATCTGACTTATTTTAATGCAGATTATTGGTTCCTTGTCTCTCAGGCAGATGCACTCTGACTTTGAAAGAAGCCACCAGTTAGTCGACTCTCTCGACTTGCTTGTTGGAAGGCAGAGGGTCTATTCTTGTTTCCCCACAATGAGAACCCCCACAGGGCAGCAGAACAGATATATTGGGGACCCCCATTAGTTAATGAGCTAAGACCATTGTAAAAAACACATGTTCACTAAAGTTATGAAGTACCAACGAAAATGATGTTATGCTTGCGGGTCGTCACAACATAAGGAACTGTATTTAAGGGTGGCGGCATTATGAAGGTTGAGAACCAGTGGTCTAGAGATTGCTTGCTTGTTTCAAGTCAAGAATGACAACTCCTTACCTTATCATGTAACTAGTTGTTGTGTAGCTAGTTGTTGTGTAGCTAGTTGTCATGTAGCTAGTTGTTGTGTAGCTAGTTGTTGTGTAGCTAGTTGTCGTGTAGCTAGTTGTCGTGTAGCTAGTTGTCGTGTAGCTAGTTGTCGTGTAGCTAGTTGTCGTGTAACTAGTTGTCGTGTAGCTAGTTGTTGTGTAGCTAGTTGTCGTGTAGCTAGTTGTTGTGTAGCTAGTTGTCGTGTAGCTAGTTGTCGTGTAGCTAGTTGTCGTGTAGCTAGTTGTCGTGTAACTAGTTGTCGTGTAACTAGTTGTCGTGTAACTAGTTGTCGTGTAACTAGTTGTCGTGTAGCTAGTTGTCGGGTAGCTAGTTGTCGGGTAGCTAGTTGTCGTGTAGCTAGTTGTCGTGTAGCTAGTTGTCGTGTAACTAGTTGTCGTGTAACTAGTTGTCGGGTAGCTAGTTGTCGTGTAGCTAGTTGTCGTGTAGCTAGTTGTCGTGTAACTAGTTGTCGTGTAACTAGTTGTCGTGTAACTAGTTGTCGTGTAACTAGTTGTCGGGTAGCTAGTTGTCGGGTAGCTAGTTGTCGTGTAGCTAGTTGTCGTGTAACTAGTTGTCGTGTAACTAGTTGTCGTGTAACTAGTTGTCGTGTAACTAGTTGTCGGGTAGCTAGTTGTCGGGTAGCTAGTTGTCGTGTAGCTAGTTGTCGTGTAGCTAGTTGTCGTGTAACTAGTTGTCGTGTAACTAGTTGTCGTGTAACTAGTTGTCGGGTAGCTAGTTGTCGGGTAGCTAGTTGTCGTGTAGCTAGTTGTCGTGTAACTAGTTGTCGTGTAACTAGTTGTCGTGTAACTAGTTGTCGTGTAGCTAGTTGTCGTGTAGCTAGTTGTCGTGTAGCTAGTTGTTGTTTAAATAGTTGTCGTGTAACTAGTTGTCGTGTAACTAGTTGTCGTGTAGCTAGTTGTTGTGTAGCTAGTTGTTGTTTAACTAGTTGTCGTGTAACTAGTTGTCGTGTAGCTAGTTGTTGTGTAGCTAGTTGTTGTTTAACTAGTTGTCGTGTAACTAGTTGTCGTGTAACTAGTTGTCGTGTAGCTAGTTGTCGTGTAACTAGTTGTCGTGTAGCTAGTTGTTGTGTAACTAGTTGTCGTGTAACTAGTTGTCGTGTAGCTAGTTGTCGTGTAAATAGTTGTCGTGTAACTAGTTGTTGTGTAGCTAGTTGTTGTGTAACTAGTTGTCGTGTAACTAGTTGTCGTGTAACTAGTTGTCGTGTAACTAGTTGTCGTGTAACTAGTTGTCGTGTAACTAGTTGTGGTGTAGCTAGTTGTCGTGTAACTAGTTGTCGTGTAACTAGTTGTCGTGTAGCTAGTTGTTGTGTAGCTAGTTGTTGTTTAACTAGTTGTCGTGTAACTAGTTGTCGTGTAACTAGTTGTCGTGTAGCTAGTTGTCGTGTAGCTAGTTGTTGTTTAACTAGTTGTCGTGTAACTAGTTGTCGTGTAACTAGTTGTCGTGTAGCTAGTTGTTGTGTAGCTAGTTGTTGTTTAACTAGTTGTCGTGTAACTAGTTGTCGTGTAACTAGTTGTCGTGTAGCTAGTTGTTGTGTAGCTAGTTGTTGTTTAACTAGTTGTCGTGTAGCTAGTTGTTGTGTAGCTAGTTGTTGTTTAAATAGTTGTCGTGTAGCTAGTTGTTGTGTAGCTAGTTGTTGTGTAGCTAGTTGTTGTTTAACTAGTTGTCGTGTAACTAGTTGTCGTGTAACTAGTTGTCGTGTAGCTAGTGGTCGTGTAGCTAGTTGTCGTGTAACTAGTTGTCGTGTAGCTAGTTGTCATGTAACTAGTTGTTGTGTAGCTAGTTGTCGTGTAGCTAGTTGTCGTGTAGCTAGTTGTCGTGTAACTAGTTGTCGTGTAGCTAGTTGTCGTGTAGCTAGTTGTCGTGTAACTAGTTGTCGTGTAACTAGTTGTCGTGTAGCTA
Organism: Candidula unifasciata; assembly: GCA_905116865.2. NCBI lineage: Eukaryota > Metazoa > Mollusca > Gastropoda > Stylommatophora > Geomitridae > Candidula > Candidula unifasciata. The sequence continues at coordinate 313,476 of CAJHNH020000016.1, forward strand.
GTTGTTGTGTAGCTAGTTGTTGTTTAACTAGTTATCGTGTAGCTAGTTGTTGTGTAGCTAGTTGTTGTTTAACTAGTTGTCGTGTAGCTAGTTGTTGTGTAGCTAGTTGTTGTGTAGCTAGTTGTTGTTTAACTAGTTGTCGTGTAACTAGTTGTCGTGTAACTAGTTGTCGTGTAGCTAGTGGTCGTGTAGCTAGTTGTCGTGTAACTAGTTGTCGTGTAGCTAGTTGTCGTGTAACTAGTTGTTGTGTAGCTAGTTGTCGTGTAGCTAGTTGTCGTGTAGCTAGTTGTCGTGTAGCTAGTTGTCGTGTAGCTAGTTGTCGTGTAGCTAGTTGTCGTGTAACTAGTTGTCGTGTAGCTAGTTGTCGTGTAACTAGTTGTCGTGTAACTAGTTGTCGTGTAACTAGTTGTCGTGTAGCTAGTTGTTGTGTAGCTAGTTGTTGTTTAACTAGTTGTCGTGTAGCTAGTTGTTGTGTAGCTAGTTGTTGTTTAACTAGTTGTCGTGTAGCTAGTTGTCGTGTAGCTAGTTGTTGTGTAGCTAGTTGTTGTTTAACTAGTTGTCGTGTAACTAGTTGTCGTGTAACTAGTTGTCGTGTAGCTAGTGGTCGTGTAGCTAGTTGTCGTGTAACTAGTTGTTGTGTAGCTAGTTGTCGTGTAACTAGTTGTTGTGTAGCTAGTTGTCGTGTAGCTAGTTGTCGTGTAGCTAGTTGTCGTGTAGCTAGTTGTCGTGTAGCTAGTTGTCGTGTAACTAGTTGTCGTGTAGCTAGTTGTCGTGTAGCTAGTTGTCGTGTAACTAGTTGTCGTGTAGCTAGTTGTCGTGTAGCTAGTTGTCGTGTAGCTAGTTGTCGTGTAACTAGTTGTCGTGTAACTAGTTGTCGTGTAGCTAGTGGTCGTGTAGCTAGTGGTCGTGTAGCTAGTGGTCGTGTAGCTAGTTGTCGTGTAACTAGTTGTCGTGTAGCTAGTGGTCGTGTAGCTAGTTGTCGTGTAACTAGTTGTCGTGTAGCTAGTTGTCGTGTAGCTAGTTGTTGTGTAACTAGTTGTCGTGTAGCTAGTTGTCGTGTAGCTAGTTGTCGTGTAACTAGTTGTTGTGTAACTAGTTGTCGTGTAGCTAGTTGTCGTGTAACTAGTTGTCGTGTAGCTAGTTGTTGTGTAGCTAGTTGTTGTTTAACTAGTTGTCGTGTAACTAGTTGTCGTGTAACTAGTTGTCGTGTAGCTAGTTGTTGTGTAGCTAGTTGTTGTTTAACTAGTTGTCGTGTAGCTAGTTGTTGTGTAGCTAGTTGTTGTTTAACTAGTTGTCGTGTAGCTAGTTGTTGTGTAGCTAGTTGTTGTGTAGCTAGTTGTTGTTTAACTAGTTGTCGTGTAACTAGTTGTCGTGTAGCTAGTGGTCGTGTAGCTAGTTGTCGTGTAACTAGTTGTCGTGTAGCTAGTTGTCATGTAACTAGTTGTTGTGTAGCTAGTTGTCGTGTAGCTAGTTGTCGTGTAGCTAGTTGTCGTGTAACTAGTTGTCGTGTAGCTAGTTGTCGTGTAGCTAGTTGTCGTGTAACTAGTTGTCGTGTAACTAGTTGTCGTGTAGCTAGTTGTTGTGTAGCTAGTTGTTGTTTAACTAGTTATCGTGTAGCTAGTTGTTGTGTAGCTAGTTGTTGTTTAACTAGTTGTCGTGTAGCTAGTTGTTGTGTAGCTAGTTGTTGTGTAGCTAGTTGTTGTTTAACTAGTTGTCGTGTAACTAGTTGTCGTGTAACTAGTTGTCGTGTAGCTAGTGGTCGTGTAGCTAGTTGTCGTGTAACTAGTTGTCGTGTAGCTAGTTGTCGTGTAACTAGTTGTTGTGTAGCTAGTTGTCGTGTAGCTAGTTGTCGTGTAGCTAGTTGTCGTGTAGCTAGTTGTCGTGTAGCTAGTTGTCGTGTAGCTAGTTGTCGTGTAACTAGTTGTCGTGTAGCTAGTTGTCGTGTAACTAGTTGTCGTGTAACTAGTTGTCGTGTAACTAGTTGTCGTGTAGCTAGTTGTTGTGTAGCTAGTTGTTGTTTAACTAGTTGTCGTGTAACTAGTTGTCGTGTAACTAGTTGTCGTGTAGCTAGTGGTCGTGTAGCTAGTTGTCGTGTAACTAGTTGTCGTGTAGCTAGTTGTCGTGTAACTAGTTGTTGTGTAGCTAGTTGTCGTGTAGCTAGTTGTCGTGTAGCTAGTTGTCGTGTAGCTAGTTGTCGTGTAGCTAGTTGTCGTGTAACTAGTTGTCGGTTAGCTAGTTGTCGTGTAGCTAGTTGTCGTGTAACTAGTTGTCGTGTAGCTAGTTGTCGTGTAGCTAGTTGTCATGTAGCTAGTTGTCGTGTAACTAGTTGTCGTGTAACTAGTTGTCGTGTAGCTAGTGGTCGTGTAGCTAGTGGTCGTGTAGCTAGTGGTCGTGTAGCTAGTTGTTGTGTAACTAGTTGTCGTGTAGCTAGTGGTCGTGTAGCTAGTTGTCGTGTAACTAGTTGTCGTGTAGCTAGTTGTCGTGTAGCTAGTTGTTGTGTAACTAGTTGTCGTGTAGCTAGTTGTCGTGTAGCTAGTTGTCGTGTAACTAGTTGTTGTGTAACTAGTTGTCGTGTAGCTAGTTGTCGTGTAGCTAGTTGTCGTGTAACTAGTTGTCGTGTAACTAGTTGTCGTGTAACTAGTTGTCGTGTAACTAGTTGTCGTGTAGCTAGTTGTCGTGTAGCTAGTTGTCGTGTAACTAGTTGTCGTGTAACTAGTTGTCGTGTAGCTAGTTGTCGTGTAACTAGTTGTCGTGTAGCTAGTTGTCGTGTAACTAGTTGTCGTGTAGCTAGTTGTCGTATACCTAGTTGTCGTGTAACTAGTTGTCGTGTAGCTAGTTGTCGTGTAGCTAGTTGTCATGTAACTAGTTGTCGTGTAACTAGTTGTCGTGTAACTAGTTGTCGTGTAACTAGTTGTCTTGTAACTAGTTGTTGTGTAGCTAGTTGTTGTTTAACTAGTTGTCGTGTAGCTAGTTGTTGTGTAGCTAGTTGTTGTTTAACTAGTTGTCGTGTAGCTAGTTGTCGTGTAGCTAGTTGTTGTGTAGCTAGTTGTTGTTTAACTAGTTGTCGTGTAACTAGTTGTCGTGTAACTAGTTGTCGTGTAGCTAGTGGTCGTGTAGCTAGTTGTCGTGTAACTAGTTGTCGTGTAGCTAGTTGTCGTGTAACTAGTTGTTGTGTAGCTAGTTGTCGTGTAGCTAGTTGTCGTGTAGCTAGTTGTCGTGTAGCTAGTTGTCGTGTAGCTAGTTGTCGTGTAACTAGTTGTCGTGTAGCTAGTTGTCGTGTAGCTAGTTGTCGTGTAACTAGTTGTCGTGTAGCTAGTTGTCGTGTAGCTAGTTGTCGTGTAGCTAGTTGTCGTGTAACTAGTTGTCGTGTAACTAGTTGTCGTGTAGCTAGTGGTCGTGTAGCTAGTTGTCGTGTAGCTAGTTGTCGTGTAACTAGTTGTCGTGTAACTAGTTGTCGTGTAACTAGTTGTCGTGTAACTAGTTGTCGTGTAACTAGTTGTCGTGTAACTAGTTGTCTTGTAACTAGTTGTCGTGTAGCTAGTTGTCGTGTAGCTAGTTGTCGTGTAACTAGTTGTCGTGTAACTAGTTGTCTTGTAACTAGTTGTCGTGTAACTAGTTGTCGTGTAGCTAGTTGTCGTGTAACTAGTTGTCGTGTAACTAGTTGTCGTGTAACTAGTTGTCGTGTAACTAGTTGTCTTGTAACTAGTTGTCGTGTAGCTAGTTGTCGTGTAGCTAGTTGTCGTGTAACTAGTTGTCGTGTAACAAGTTGTCGTGTAGCTAGTTGTCGTGTAACAATTTGTCGTGTAGCTAGTTGTTGTGTGTAAGTGTAATAATTCTTTCACCTTTTTTATGTTGACATAACTGGACTTCGAACTGCAGACAATTTAAAGGACACTTTCAAATGCCTGTAAGCATATTGGGCATATAGGGCTAGACCTATATTTTTTTTTATAGACCAATCGGCAACTCGATGGGTGGTGTGGTCAACATCACGCCAGCCGCCGTTGTTTCCCCAGGAATGTACCTGGCACAAATTTAAGGCTAGGTCGACCTGGAAAGAAGGTCATTTTTTACAGAAACGAAAATTCCAGCTGTATCAGAACCTGAATCAACCTTCGGATCCCCAGGCAAGCGTTTAGCCGCTACACTGTGGCAGCTTTCCTAGCAATGGTGCTTGCTGACTGTACTGTAGAATGTATGGTTGGTTATCAGAGAGTTGTCGTCTTTTATCACAGTGCCGTGCAGCGTTGATTGATTAGTTGTGTTATCTTCGGAAGACAACAGAAGGCTTTGCATCGATACTGAAGTGGTTAGGGAGACTGGTCTTTCAACAGTATCTTTGAGTTTTCCTCATTCGATTAATTTGCTGTGATCAAAGATAGAGAACAGTCACAGGTTGTGGCTAGGTACTAGCCTTTAAGGGCTTGGTTTCGAATCCACATCTCCAACAGATACACACACAAAAAAAGCAACAACAAAAAAAAATATAAAAAAAAGACATGTTGTCTTGCATGGCAAAAATGTGTAAAAGAACATGTCGTGGCAAATAAAAGCGACCGTGATGTTGACCGTGTCAGCTTTCCAGTGTCTTTTGGTCTGTTAAACAAAAATCATAAGTCATAGCGTCATATGCCTGGGTTTCCCTGTTATGAAAAGCATCCTCTACTTTGCTACTTTTAACCAAAGATGTCACCGAACTATTTCCCTATTGCTACTTGTATTACTTTTCCACTTGATTTTCAGACACGCTGGCGACTTCGGCAATCTTCGTCAATCTCCGGATGGACGAGTTGACAAAACCTTCACAGACCCAGTAGCTACCTTGTTTGGGTCGTACTCCATAATCGGTAGAGGTTTGGTGGTGAGTGCAAGTAGAAACAGACACATAAACTATTGAATAAACCTTTTCTAATTTTTCTTCTTCTTTCGTTCGCCCTTCATGGCGTGTGTGCGTGGCATCCTGATTGCTGTTGTGCGACTCCTAGCTGGTTGCCTCCTACTTCAGTACCTTGTTTTGCTAGGGTAGACTGTGGTCATACTCGAGGAGAGTAGGCTCATCCATTCGTCTTTCGCTTTTACCTCGTTTGTTGTCCCATCCAGTTTCCCGCCGGGGGTTGAGACCCCAACCTTCAACTGGATTGCTGGGAAGAAACAGGGTCCACCTCATGAAGGTGAGGTAGGCTTGAGCAAGAGAGGCTAACAGACATTAAGAGTCTTGTATTGTGCATCATTGCTCCATTAGGACCCCACTTGTTCTTCATCTTCAATCGTTTTGTGAGAACAAAAACTTATATCAGGAGGCTAGTAGCCTTTGACGAAGGCTATCTCGTAGCCCCAGATCTTTGTGTGTACCAAACATTTCTGTCTTGACTGAGGTTTGAACAGGCCAGCCAGTGCTAACAGCCGCTCTAAGACAAAGAAGAAAGCGCTATGTTAGACACATCCTGAGAAGGGACAAGGTCCCAAACAGACACTACAATGGTAAATAAAGTGATAGAAGACTTGAGGACGTCCCAAAAAAAAAAAAAAAACACACACACACACACACTAAAGCAATCGTTGATGAGAGAAGTCGAGCGTTCTGGACTGGATTCCATCCATGCCATTTCAAAGATTGCAGGAGATAGAATGGAATGGAAGAATTGACAGCAAATGGTCTTCTTCATCAAGTCTTCTACAACAGGCAACAAGGCAAAAGGGTGACCAAGAAAGAGATGGGTAGAGGGATGGGAATTCATCGGAGTCAATTTAAAACCAGTTATGGCTGGGAAAGGTCTCAGTTTAAAACCAGTTATGGCTGGGAAAGGTCTCAGTTTAAAACCAATTATGGCTAGGAAAGCGCTAAATTTAAAACCAGTTATAGCTGGGAAAGGCCTCAATTTACAACCAATTATGGCTGAGAAAGCCCTCAATTTAAAACCAGTTATCCCTGGGAAAGGCCTCAGTTTAAAACCAGTTATGGCTGGGAAAGCCCCCCTCCTCCACATTTTAAAACCAGTTATGGCTGGGAAAGCCCTCAATTTAAAACCAGTTATGGCTGGGAAAGGCTTTTTTTTTTCAGTCCTCATGATTTTACAGAGCACAACAATAGCGTCAATTACCTTTTTTTTTCATAATGTAATTTTCAAATAATGTATTGTTTAATACTAAATTGTGTACAAGCGGCGTTCAGCTCTTAGGTCTCAAATATAAACTGCACCATATTTTTGCGGCCCTATCAGGAGTAAAAACGATATTTGCCCTGTACGTGTCCTGCTTTTGCCTACTACAAAAACATCATCTTCTCAAACAGGTCCATTCTGGGGAAGATGACCTTGGCAAAGGTGGTAACGCCAACAGTCTGATCAATGGCAACGCTGGAAAACGCCTGGGTTGTTGTGTGATTGGTTCCGCCTGATTGCGTGGCTACAAACCGGATATCCGGTCTTACTGAGCACAGAAATAAATTCTAATGTATGGACGTTATCAGATATGTTAATTAAAAAAAAATGTGAATGACACCCCCTGTTGCTGTTTTCTTTTATTGTTCAGTAAACTAGTTGCTCCTTCATTCACCAAGTAATGTGTTTTCATTTTAAATGAACAGTAAATGACATTCTTCCCAAGCCTATAGGAATATTGGGGAAGTCGCCGTGGCGGAGTTGCTAGACGCTCGCTGTGGACGGAAGGTTGTGGGTTCGCTCCCTGGATGAGCCGGACTTTTTGTGTGTGCAAAAATGACCTTGTCTCCCAGGTCGACCCAGCCATTGAGTGGGTACCGGGAGCAGTCCCGGAATGTAGAGGCGGCCAGCGGGATGCTCACCACATCACCCATCTTGCTCCGTTTGGTCTATAAAATATAGGTCTAGCCCTATATGCCCTATAGACCTAAAGGCGTGGACAAGGGTCCTTAATTTTACCTTGGGAAAATTGAGCATTTAGAGCTAGACTTATATTTTATAGACTAATCAGCATTCAGTGGGTGAGGTGATCAACATCACGCCGGCAGGCTTTACTTTCATGGGCTTAACCCGGTACCCATTTAGGGGCTGGGTCGACATGGCTGCCAAGGTGATATGTGGTGGGGGGGGGGGGGGGGGTTAGGAGTCCAGCTGCCCCCACCCCTTGTTTACAACACCCCAACCCATTGTTTACAACACCCCCACCCATTGTTTACAACACCCCCACCCCTTGTTTACAACACCCCCACCCTTGTTTACAACACCCCCACCCTTGTTTACAACACCCCCAGCCATTGTTTACAACACCCCCACCCCTTGTTTACATCCACCCCCACCCATTGTTTACAACACCCCCACCCCTTGTTTACAACACCCCCACCCATTGTTTACAACACCCCCACCCCTTGTTTACAACACCCCCACCCCTTGTTTACAACACCCCCACCCATTGTTTACAACACCCTCACCCACTGTTTACCCAATGTTTACAACACCCCCCACCCTTGTTTACCCCATTGTTTACAACCCTTATTTACAACACCCCCCCCATTGTCTACAATGCCCCACCCCTTGTTACAACACCCCCACCCCAAGTTTACAACCCCGATCCATTGTTTACAATGCCCACACCCCTTGTTTACAACGCATCCACCCCTTGTCTACAATGCCCCGATCCTTTGTTTACAATGCCCCGATCCTTTGTCTACATCCCCACCACTTGTTTACAACACATCCACCCCTTGTTTACAATGCCCTGATCCTTTGTTTACAACACCTCTATCCTTTGTTTACATCCCCACCACTTGTTTACAACACCCCCACTCATTGTTTACAATGCCCCACCTTTTGTTTACAACGCCCTCACCCCTTGTTTACAACGCCCCCACCCCTTGTTCACAATGCCCCCACCCCTTGTTTACAACGCCCCTCCCCTTGTTCACAATGCCCCACACCTTTTTTTTACAACGCCCCAACCCCTTATTTACAACACCCCAATCCCTTGTTTACATCCCCACCCCTTGTTTACAACGCCCCACTCATTGTTTACAATGCCCCACCCCTCATTTACAATGCCCTCACCTCTTGTTTACAACGCCCCACACCTGTTTACAACACCCCACCACATGTTTACAACGCCCCCAACACTTGTTTACAACACCCCACCCCTTATTTACAATGCCCCGATCCTTTGTTTACAACACCCTGATCCTTTGTTTACATCCCCACTACTTGTTTACAATGCCCCCACTCATTGTTTACAATGCCCCACCTTTTGTTTACAACGCCCTCACCCCTTGTTTACAACGCCCTCACTCCTTGTTTACAATGCCCCCACCCCTTGTTCACAATGCCCCCACCCCTTGTTTACAACACTCTGACCCTTTGTTTACACCGCCCCCACCCCTTGTTTACAACGGCCCAATCCCTTGTTTACAACACCCCACCCCTTGTTTACAACATCCCCACCCCTAGTTTACAACGAACCCACATCTTGTTTACAACGCCCCCACCCCATGTTTACAACGCCCCGATCCCTTTTTTTCCAACGCCCCCACCTCTTGTTTACAACGCCCCACCCGTTGTTTACAACGCCCTCACCCCTTGTTTACAACGCCCCACCCATTGTTTACAACGCCCCACCCGTTGTTTACAACGCCCTCATCCCTTGTTTACAACGCCCCACCCGTTGTTTACAACGCCCCGCCTCTTGTTTACAACGCCCCACCCGTTGTTTACAACGCCCCACTTGTTTACAACGCCCTCACCCCTTGTTTACAACGCCCCACCCGTTGTTTACAACACCCCACCCCTTGTTTACAACGTCCCACTCGTTGTTTACAACGCCCCGCCTCTTGTTTACAACGCCCCACCCGTTGTTTACAACGCCCCACTTCTTGTTTACAAAACCCTCACCCCTTGTTTACAACGCCCCACCCCTTGTTTACAACGCCCTCACCCCTTGTTTACAACGCCCCACCCGTTGTTTACAACCCCAGCCTCGTTACAACGCCCCACCACCCGTTGTTTACACGCCTACACCCTTGTTTACAACGCCCCACCTCTTGTTTACAACGCCCTAACCCATTGTTTACAACGCCCCAACCCCTCAAGAATCTGTGTTGAAACATCAAAAATATTTTTGGGAACATAAAGAATCTGTGTGAGAACATCAAAACTCTTTGTTGGGACATCAATAATCTTTGTTGGAACATCAAGAATCTGTGTTGAATCATCAAAACTTTGTTGGATCATCAATAATCTGTGTTGAATTGTCAAAACTCTTTGTTAGATCATCAAGAATCTGCATTGAAACATCGAAAATATGTCATCACACGTTTAAAATATGTATTGAAACATCAAGAGTCTTTTTTGAACACCCTGATATTTCTTGAGCTGGCAGAATTTGTGGAGGGTTCTGCAACACAGTTCCCAAGATTACGGTATTTGTACAGCGCCATGAAGAGGTCTGTGCGCAAGCTGACTTCGATAGATCCCGTGGTTTTCTTAACCAAAACGACAGGAATGCGATTGATTTAAACTAAAAGTATTTTTGAAAGGATAAAACCAGGAAACTAAAGCGGTTGATGTAGTGTTTGCAAAGTCGCTCTAAATCAAAACCGACAACTCTTTGCGTAAAAATTTGGTAGAGTATTAAATGGGTTACTTCCCTTTGAATAATTGTTTTGCTGTTTTTAACATTAGAGCCTTATGAGGGTGTTAAGGGAAAACACCCCAACTAGAATGAATCACAAAAACAACATCGATACCATTTGATTGGCACCTTTTCGTCTCTCTAGACGATAGTGTGATACTGTACTTATGAGGAGGGATGTGACTCACAGCCCATGGCGATGGCGAGTGTGACTAGCAAGATCCGGCCGCATTTTGAAAAGCCTTCCATAAAGAGAGTATGGCATTTGATGATCGTTGTTGTTATCATAAGTACTTAGCCAGGGCGAAAGAAATTAAGAGTTTTATTAGTAGTCATCCCAATTACCGGATGCAACTTTGTTGTTGTTGTTTTAAATCCCCCACCCCAGCCCTAATATAACCTAACGGTTTGAGGGGTTTCTGGGACCTCTTCCCGGCAAATCTTCATCCGAATGGTGGCGCTTTGAGTCACTTGCTGTGTTATTGCTGGGTGTGATGTCCTAGTGGGGGTAAACGTCAGTCAATGAAGAGATTTAATACAGAAGCAGATCTGGTCGACATTACATTAGCTGGACAATCTCATACGTTCACCGTCCTCATTTTAAGCAGCCAGCTAAGAGTTATAATTCCAGTAGTACCAGAGGTAGTCTCATTTAATGTCCGACTCTTCTCTGATTGTATAGTATCAACCAGATCTCCGGGTCATCTCCCTCTGATTGTATAGTATCAACCAGCTCTCTGATTGTATAGGCCAGATCTCCATCCCCCTCTGATTGTATAGTATCAGCCAGATTCTATGATTGTATAGTAGTATCAGCCAGATCTATGATTGTATAGTATCAGCCAGATCTCCGGGTCATCTCCCTCTGATTGTATAGTATCAACCAGATCTCCGGGTCATCCCCCTCTGATTGTATAGTATCAGCCAGATCTATGATTGTATAGTATCAGCCAGATCTATGATTGTATAGTATCAGCCAGATCTCCGGGTCATCTCCCTCTGATTGTATAGTATCAGCCAGATCTCCGGGTCATCCCCCTCTGATTGTATAGTATCAGCAGCCGGGTCATCCCCCTATGATTGTATAGTATCAGCCAGATCTATGATTGTATAGTATCAGCCAGATCTCCGGGTCATCCCCCTCTGATTGTATAGTATCAGCCAGATCTCCGGGTCATCCCCCTCTGATTGTATAGTATCAACCAGATCTCCGGGTCATCCCCCTCTGATTGTATAGTATCAGCCAGATCTCCGGGTCATCCCCCTCTGATTGTATAGTATCAGCCAGATCTTCTGGTCATCCCCCTCTGATTGTATAGTATCAACCAGATCTTCTGGTCATCCCCCTCTGATTGTATAGTATCAGCCAGATCTTCTGGTCATCCCCCTCTGATTGTATAGTATCAACCAGATCTTCTGGTCATCCCCCTCTGATTGTATAGTATCAGCCAGATCTCCTGGTCATCCCCCTCTGATTGTATAGTATCAGCCAGATCTCCGGGTCATCCCCCTCTGATTGTATAGTATCAACCAGATCTCCCGGTCATCCCCCTCTGATTGTATAGTATCAGCCAGATCTTCTGGTCATCCCCCTCTGATTGTATAGTATCAGCCAGATCTTCTGGTCATCCCCCTCTGATTGTATAGTATCAGCCAGATCTCCCGGTCATCCCCCTCTGATTGTATAGTATCAGCCAGATCTCATGGTCACCCCCCTCTGATTGTATAGTATCAGCCAGATCTCCGGGTCATCCCCCTCTGATTGTATAGTATCAGCCAGATCTCCTGGTCATCCCCCTCTGATTGTATAATATCAGCCATACCTCCTGGTCATCCCCCTCTGATTGTATAGTATCAGCCATATCTTTTGGTCATCCCCCTCTGATTGTATAGTATCAGACATATCTTTTGGTCATCCCCTCTGATTGTATAGTATCAGCCAGATCTCCTGGTCATCCCACTCTGATTGTATAGTATCAGCCAGATCTCCTGGTCATCCCCCTCTGATTGTATAGTATCACTCAGATATCTGATTGTATAGTATCAGCCGTATCTCTTGGTCATCCCCCTGTGATTGTATAGTATCAGCCAGATATCTGATTGTATAGTATCAGCTATATCTCCTGGTCATCCCCCTGTGATTGTATAGTATCAGCCATATCTCTTGGTCATCCCCCTCTGATTGTATAGTATCACCCAGATATCGGATTGTATAGTATCAGCTATATCTCTTGGTCATCCCCCTGTGATTGTATAGTATCAGCCAGATATCTGATTGTATAGTATCAGCCATATCTCTTGGTCATCCCCCTGTGATTGTATAGTATCAGCCATATCTCTTGGTCACCCCCCTCTGATTGTATAGTATCACCCAGATATCTGATTGTATAGTATCAGCCATATCTCTTGGTCATCCCCCTGTGATTGTATAGTATCAGCCATATCTCTTGTCACCCCCCTCTGATTGTATAGTATCACCCAGATATCTCTGTTATATAGTACAGATATCTGATGTTGTATTATGGATCATCTCAGATCTGGTCATCCCCTCTGATTGTATAGTCCTCAGCTCGTATCTCTGATTGTAAGGTATCAGCCATACCTCCTGGTCATCCCCTGTGATTGTATAGTATCAGCTATATTCCTCCTTGTCATCCTCTCTGATTGTAGTATAGTATCAGCCGTATCTGTGATTGTATAGTATCAGCCGTATCTCTGATTGTATAGTATCAGCCGTATCTCTGATTGTATAGTATCAGCCGTATCTCTGATTGTATAGTATCAGCCGTATCTCTGATTGTAAGGTATCAGCCATACCTCCTGGTCATCCCCCTGTGATTGTATAGTATCAGCTATACCTCCTGGTCATCTCTCTCTGATTGTATAGTATCAGCCGTATCTCTGATTGTATAGTATCAGCCGTATCTCTGATTGTATAGTATCAGCCGTATCTCTGATTGTATAGTATCAGCCATACCTCCTGGTCATCGCCCGTGTGATTGTATAGTATCAGCCGTATCTCTGATTGTATAGTATCAGCCATATCTCCTGGTCATCTCCCTCTGATTGTATAGTATCAGCCAGATCTCCTGGTCATCTCCCTCTGATTGTATAGTATCAGCCATACCTCCTGGTCATCTCCCTCTGATTGTATAGTATCAGCCATACCTCCTGGTCATCTCCCTCTGATTGTATAGTATCAGCCAGATCTTCTCGTCATCCCCCTCTACACCATTCGCTCCCCACCGTAAGCACCTGTTCGCACTCCTGCGTCTTTAAAATGGGTACCAGGATGAGTGTCTTGGGGAAGTAAAGACGGTCGGCGTAACGTTGACCACATTACCCACCTAGTGCCGTTTGGTCTGTAAATGTATAGAGTGCTCTTCCCATATGCCCGATGCGCTTAAGGCTTAAAAGGGCATCTTTTTTTTTTCCCCTCCTGCGTCGTTATCTTTCTTTTTAAGGGCCTTGACCACATCTAGCTTGCCATGCATCAAGTCACCATCCTTTGATGCAGTACCAGCCAACATGTCTGCCTGTTCATTTCCTGACACATTCCTAGAGGTAATATCAAAAAGATGTTTCTTCTTCTTCTTGTTGTGATCATTTTCTTGATTTACACCGACAGACGAGTTCTTGTAATGAAATTGACTGTTTTATTTGGAGGTCCTCTTTAGTTACACACAGTTTTGAGTATAGTGTTGACATACTGGACCAGCAATAATTTCTAATGGACGGTACAATAGTCAGTCTCACAGGAAATGCTCTGCCGTTTATTAGCACAAGGGTGAACTACTTAGATGAAGCCTGTGCATATGCTTGTTGAGTTTAATAAATCCTATCCTTGAGCCTATGACTGTCAAGTAAGTAGGTGGTGGTCATCTCTGGCCTGGTTCTGTTCATTTCTGATAGACTGAATGGCCTTTTTTAGACTTGATGGCCCCTTTCTTCTCTAAGTATGTTACTGCGTTCTCTTCCTATCCCATTCTGTTCCTTTTATAGCCAGTTTATCTGCAGTTTAATTTTCTGCTATACCACAGTTGGACAGCACCTATTGAATTCAGTACACTTTTGGGCAGCCACCTTGCTTAGTTCAGATCTCAGGTGGGGAGTTTACCATTCTTGAGGGCTGGTAGCACCGATAGTGCATCTGTGGGAATGACCACTTTGGCAGTCAGAACTGGTGTTGTATAACATTTTGGCAGCCGTCTCTAGTGCCAGGATCTCTACTGTGTAGTTGAAACATAATTTACCATGGCAACGGTATGAACTACCAGAGACCACAAAGCCATGTTTATGAGACAACAGAATCTGGGGAAGACTTTCACAACCGGTCAACTGGAGGCGATGGTCGACAGAGTTCTTTGTTAGAAAGGGGAAAAAATGGTGCGTATCACGTAAATCACCTCATCTCGCCAGGCCGTTCATGCCGTGGCCGTTTCCACGGGCTGTCCTATGTTCTAGGGGTGTTTGCATAAGCGTTCATTCCCATTCAGCGTATGTAAAACCGCCTCCTGTTTGTTCGAGGCCAGACACGAAAGTGTCGTGCTCTCTTACTTGGCAGGCGACATTTAGCGACTGGATTATGTGTAAGTGTATGTGTGTGTCTGTGTGTGTGCGTGTGTGTGTGTGTGTGCGCGCGCGCCAGCAAGCTAGTGTTCAACTAGTTTTCTTTTCTCTGGCAACTACGTCTCTTGTGCAAGCGTCACTGGTTTGAGAATTGGTGGCATTTTGGGGCTGGCCGACAGTGTAGATATGCTGTGTACTCGTCTGTGACCCAGAAGTTGGCAAACCTTCAGTTGTACAGCGTTAGTAGATCTGAACATATCATCTAATACAATGAATCAATGAATGGACTGAAGTGATGATTAGGCAACAGGCGGGCCTGTCGACTATGACTCTTGCAGCGGCCAAAAGACAGCAACGTCGCTATGGCTGAGAGCGATGTTGACAATTCGAACATTAGTATCTCCAACCGCCCTGACGCCATGAGATGATTCTTGGAACAACGTCTGACTGAATGCAAGATGCCGTGTGGGAGCCGACATGAAATCTCGCGCCCGGCGAGCTGGAGTGATATTCGTAAATAGCTTCGGCTACAACTGAGTTCTATTTTTATTAGCGTAAAGTTCAATGCCTTAAATGGTTTGTTGTGCTAGGATTTGTGGCTTAATGTGGCTGTGTGATGTTATTGCTCTCAACATGTTTGGGTCCTCCACTGTAGTCAAGATAAGGGTCCTTTTTTTTAGAAGACGATTCCTTCCAGTTGTGGATTCTTTATATGGTTAGGTCTTATAAAGATAACCCCGTGTGGGTTCCGGGGCTCCATTGTGGGGACAACAAGAATAGATTCACTGCCTTCCCAGTAAGCATGTCGTAGGATTCGACTAACTGGGAACTTAATTCGTAGTCAGAGTGCACTGCCCGAGTGGCAAGGAACAACTAACTGCACACAAATAAGTCAGTAAAACGGATGTACACCAAAAACCCAGGACATGACACAAAGGCAAAGCCCAAATGGACAAACAACCAGGACTTTCGCTGGAGCTTACAGGCGGTGAACAAAGAAGAATAAGAAGAAAAAGGTTCACAGTGATAAATTATCCAATGGGTTAGCGAAAGCGATGATCACAGTGTTTCAACTTATCCAAAGTAGCGAGGAAAGACATAGCATGATATGATCCTCAGGGTCGCTAGGCGCGGGACATGATAATCATAAACTAGATTTAAACCCATTGTACCCAACCTCTCATCCATCCAATCCATCC
Organism: Candidula unifasciata; assembly: GCA_905116865.2. Lineage (NCBI taxonomy): Eukaryota > Metazoa > Mollusca > Gastropoda > Stylommatophora > Geomitridae > Candidula > Candidula unifasciata. Next base: position 328,838 of record CAJHNH020000016.1, read on the forward strand.
GGAGCTTCAAGATTAAAAAAAAAAAAAAAAAACCACCCCTGCCATATTGCCGCCGATATCATGGAGTCGATAAGTCCACTTTGGTGTTGGTGGCTTCAGCAGATGAATCCAGGACACACGAGACGGTCTGTCAAACGGACGGGAAACCCGCGGATACAATTACTGACAGGTCGAGATGTGGGGACAATTCCGAGGTTTGCTCCGACGAATCAGCGCCTTGACTTGATGTTTCATTGATTGGACGCGGGTGACAGGAGGGAAAATTGGAGTCGCCATCACCCGAGGAAGCTGAGACAACTACATCTTGTCATGGCAATGCCAGCTCAAGGATCGTCAGATGGGGCCCCCAGGTAGCGATGGCACCCGGAGCTATTGTGAGTTCATTCTAGTGAAAATCGTAGGCGAGAGGAGTTGAAGAGGAGAAGGACATCGGGGGTGTTACACGAGTGAGCTACAGGAGCGATCAGAGGTTCCCAAGAAAACATGGAAAAGGGCGGTGGGTGGGAGGGGGGGGGGCAGGGCGGGTGTCTCCTCAGCCCCAGTATTCAAAGTCCAGGCGATGGGCGCTGAAGGTTTTGCTTTGATTTTTACAATGTATCAACATCACGGCACAGAGGTAGTAAACCATCAGCCATAAGTACTCCGTTCTAACTCAAGCCGGAGTCTGACGAGTTTGAGCGCAACGCACGAACTCTCAAACGCCGGCGAGGATTTGGGTAGATTTTTAACTTTACATCTTGCCCTGGTAGCGCCTTAGGCTACTGTTTTCGATGTTCGACTGTCAAGGGATTTTTTACGTGCGCAGCAATACACACGGGCGTCCGATCTTACAACTCAGAGACCAGGGAAAATTACTGGAAGTCAAAGTGCAAAAATCCCAGCCTTCGAAGGGGCCTGAAACCGGGACCTCCAGCATTCGAGGCAGACGCCACGCCTCGAGACCACATAGGCTCCCAAGGCGGGGCTAAAGGTTAGAAATAATAATAATCATAATGTAAAGTGAATGACTGTGTTCAACTTTTTCATGTTTATTGGGCATATAGGGCAAAATCTATATTTTGAAGATCAATCGGCACTCGATAGGAGGTGGACTGTACCTGATAACCATTTAAGGCTGGGTCGACCTGGGAGCCAAGGTCACTTTTTGAACAACTTCCGGCTTTCTCAGGTTCTGAACCCACGACCTTCGGATCAGCAAGCGAACGTCCAGCCGCTACACCCGGCTGCTCCCAATCATAATAATTGCAATCATAATCATCATCACAATGTTCGGTTTTTTTTAAAGATAATAATTTCCTACCTCAGATGACGTCACAAGACAGTCCAACATTTTAGAGCGTGGTAAGACTGGGTTTCCCGGCTTTCTGATGCTTTTAACAACCCAAAAACACACAAAACTGGCCCTAACCCTAACCCACCTACGTTCAACGAGAAAGTGCAGCCTAGGTCCCACGAATGCATGCAGCCTATCTACCACCCCCTGAAGTATTGGACTGTCCCGTGACCTGTTGATTTCCCTTGTTTGGGGCAAGATAATAATAAAGCACCCTCTGTTCATTATTGCGTGCTAAATGACAGATAAATATAATATGGAAAATACATATGCAAGTAAAGTCGTGTGATGCTCACTGAAAAACGACATATATATGAAAGACAATTCTGGGTCTCTGTAGCAAAGTGGTCAAGATCTCTGGAGATTGCGGGAGGAACTACTGTGTTCGTGCTTTGTGCAATGCTTTCGGCAGGCGGCTGGCTGTCTTGAGAAGGCAGATGGGACATATGGGATGGAACTCGGCGCAGCCAAGTAGATTCTCTTGACTCTAACAATATGATGTTACCGGGTTATACTGGCTACCACCAATCAGGGCATTCGACATTTTTTTGAAATAGTACTAAATCTTTTTAGGAAAAGGAATCACATTTTCAATTTATAATTTAGAAACTGTTAAAACGTCGTGTATATATATATAGAATATATGATATATGGGATATATACGCGGCGCAGCCATAGTATATTCTATATACTATATATATATATGTGTGTGTGGGTTGTGTGTGTGTGTATACTACGTCACAAGTCAGTTATATAATAGTTATATACTGACTTGCGACGTAGTACACACACACACATATATATATATCTGTGTGTACTACGTCATATATATATATATATATATATATATATATATATATATATATATATATATATATACTTGACTTGTGACGTAGTACACACACACACACACACACACATATACATATATATATATATATATATATATATATATATATGTATACAATATTATGTGTGTACTACGTCATATATATATATATATATATATATATATATATATATATATATATATATATATATATATATATATATAACTGACTTATCTCATATTTAAACAGAAATGAAATTTTTTGTCCATTAAATGAATGTCCTGGAGCAATAACTTTGGTCTCAACCATGCATTTATTGTTAATGTCTTTAAAGAAAAGTGCAGTTTGGAAACATTTTTCATTGATGAGGAGAGGGAAAAGTAAAACGTATCAAAACATCAGACGTCGTACTAGAAATAAAGTTTAGATCTACAAAGGTTGAATTGTACAAAATTCGAAAGAAAGTACCAACTTCTGCAGCCCTGCTCCCAGTATCGATGCACAACTTGCATATTGGAGACAATTATTTCAAGTGTGTGCCGATTCTCTCCCCGTCTTCGTGAAAGGCACCCGGCAGGTGGCGCAAGTTGTTCAAATAGTCTGATCATGACGGTTGGGACAGGTTCGATACCTACGTCACGATTTCATATCCCGCTGCTCTTTGAAGACGAACGAAATCGAGAGTGGAATAAAGATGAGCACTACTGTCCAAAATGTAGCAGGTTGTGGTGATTTGGTCACCTCTTGATCTTTGATTGGTTTTCTAACAATCAGCTGAGATTAAACCAGTGCAGGAACTTGTCAACGTTTGCTTTCTGCATGTAAATGTGTTGTTTTAGTGATGCTTGGTCACGTTTTTGTCTGCTTTATATTTTATTTACCTTTTTGTAGTTCATTTCGTTCAGAATGATCTCAGGCGTTGCTTTTTTTTTTTTTAAAATTTAAAAATCCAGTTTTCTTTTTTTTTTTTTTGCTTATCTGTTGTTGTGTTCAAACTTTTAGCGATAATCGTAACGTTATTTGTTTTTTTTATTTTGGTCTGAATGTTCTGTTTTTTAATGTTTTAAATTGGTGTTTCTGAATCTTTTTTTTTGACAGCTCTTTTTGTTTCTTTCTTTTTTATTTCTTTCTTGTCTTTTTCTTTCTTTTGTTTCTTTCTTTCTTTGTTTGTTTCTTTCTTTCTTTCTTTCTTTCTTTTTCTGCGTCTATTTGCTGTTGTGTGTCTGCCAGTCTATTTCGATTTGTATATATGTGTGTCATAACAGTAAAAGTAAAGTACCCGTTTCATGCTCTCATACGTTATTGGGCATATAGGGCTAGAATATATATTTTATATACCAAACTGCACTGGGTGGGTGATGTGGTCAACATCCCGCCTGCCGCCTTTACTTCACAGGACTTTACCTGGTACTCGCTAAAGGCTGGGTCGACCTAAGAGCCAAGGTATTTTCTGTCACAACAGAGGAACAAAAACTTGGCATTCATGTCAAACATTCGGCCCGCGGGTTGCGTGAGGCCCTGTGCAAGCACATCTGTGGCCCACAAAAAATATTCTGCAATACTTTTGATTATTGACTTGAAATAATTGCCGTGAATGACCATCGTGACAACACAAATGGCACCCATAAAGCCCCAGTGACAACACAAATGGCACCTATATGGTCCTCGTGACAACACAAATGGCACCTAGATGGTCCTCGTGACAACACAAATGGCACCTATATGGTCCTCGTGACAACACAAATGTCACCTAGATGGTCCTTGTGACAACACAAATGGCACCTAGATGGTCCTCGTGACAACACAAATGGCACCTATATGGTCCTAGTGACAACACAAATGGCACCTATATGGTCCTAGTGACAACACAAATGGCACCTAGATGGTCTTTGTGACAACACAAATGGCACCTAGATGGTCCTTGTGACAACACAAATGGCACTTATATGGTCCTTGTGACAACACAAATGGCACCTAGATGGTCCTCGTGACAACACAAATGGCACCTATATGGTCTTAGTGACAACACAAATGACACCTATATGGTCTTAGTAAAAACACAAATGACACCTATATGGTCCTAGTGACAACACAAATGGCACCTATATGGTCTTAGTGACAACACAAATGACACCTATATGGTCTTAGTGACAACACAAATACACCTATATGGTCCTAGTGACAACATAAATGGCACCTATATGGTCCTGGTGACAACACAAATGGCACCTATATGGTCCTCGTGACAACACAAATGGCACCTATATGGTCCTCGTGACAACACAAATGGCACCTATATGGTCCTAGTGACAACACAAATGGCACCTATATGGTCCTGGTGACAACACAAATGACACCTATATGGTCCTCGTGACAACACAAATGGCACCTATATGGTCCTCGTGACAACGCAAATGACAACTATTTGGTCATCGTGACAACACAAATGGCACCTATATGGTCCTTGTGACAACACAAATGGCACCTATATGGTCCTCGTGACAACACAAATGACACCTATATGGTCCTCGTGACAACACAAATGGCACCTATATGGTCCCCGTGACAACTCAAAAGGCACATATATGGTCCTCGTGACAACACAAATGGCACCTATATGGTCCTTGTGACAACACAAATGGCACATGTGTGGTCCTAGTGACAACACAAATGGCGCCTATATGGTCCTCGTGACAACACTAATGGCACCTATATGGTCCTTGTGACAACACAAATGGCACCTATATGGTCCTTGTGACAACACAAATGGCACCTAAATGGTCCTCGTGACAACACAAATGGCACCTAGATGGTCCTCGTGACAACACAAATGGCACCTATATGGTCCTTGTGACAACACAAATGGCACCTATATGGTCCTTGTGACAACACAAATGGCACCTATGTGGTCCTAGTGACAACACAAATGGCACCTATATGGTCCTCGTGACAACACAAAAGGCACCTATATGGTCCTCGTGACAACACAAATGGCACCTATATGGTCCTCGACAACACAAATGCACCTATATTTGTGACAACAAAATGGCACCTATATGGTCCTTGTGACAACACAAATGGCACCTATATGGTCCTCGTGACAATTAAAATGGCGTTCGTAGATGGTCCTTGTGACAACACAAATGACACCTATATGGTCCTCGTGACAACACAAATGGCAACTAGATGGTCCTTGTGACAACACAAATGACACCTATATGGTCCTCGTGACAACACAAATGGCACCTAGATGGTCCTCGTGACAACACAAATGGCACCTATATGGTCCTCGTTAAAACACGAATGGCACCTATATGGTCCTCGTGACAACACAAATGACACCTATACGATCCTCGTGACAACACAAATGACACTTATATGGTCCTCGTGACAACAAAAATGGCACCTAGATGGTCCTCGTGACAACACAAATGACACCTTTATGGTCCTCGTGACAACACAAATGGCACCTATATGGTCCTCGTGACAACACAAATGGCACCTATATGGTCCTTGTGACAGCACAAATGGCACCTATATGGCATTTGTGACAACACAAATGGCACTTATATGCTCCTAGTGACAACACAAATGGCACCTATATGGCCCTCGTGACAACACAAATGGCATCTATATGGTCCTCGTGACAACACAAATGGCATCCCTGTAGTTCAGCATGTTATGGCTGTTTGTAGTTTGCCAATTTTCTGTTCAGTAGTTTGCGATTGAGAGGTTTGCCAATCAATATGTGCCATTCAGCAGTTTGCCATTTAGAAGTTTGCCAATCAATATTTACCATTCAGTAGTTTGCCATTCAGTAGTTTGCCAATCAATATTTGCCATTCAGTAGTTTGCCAATCAATATTTGCCATTCAGAAGTTTGCCAATTAATATTTGCCTTTCAGAAGTTTGCCAATAATATTTGCCATTCAGAAGTTTGCAAATCAATATTTGCCATTCAGTAGTTTGCCATTCAGCCGCGGCTCTTATGCGGGAGACCTGAGTTCCAATCCTTGGCGAGGTCTGGTGTTTTTTTCCCTGTCTGGAGAGAAAACAAAATCATAGGCTGCACAGTCGGTGACGACAGCACTAGCTAAACGCTAGCAAAATCATCGCCCGTCCCCACCCCAGCCTTAAAGTGGTTAATACAGGCAGTTATTGGCCTTTTTTTATGTTTGCCATTGCACGTGATACCAATCTGGTTCGATATCAAATCGAATAGGGTATATCCGAATTACAAAGCGAGTTCGCAAGACCCTAAGCCATAACCTTCGACTAGTGTACCTTGGCGTTGTCTAACTTAATAAAAAAAGATGAATTCGGGCTCAGTATGTCTAATTATACTCGTTCGTGTTCAGTCTTTTCTCGAGTCTGCGCTTGCGATTCTTTGTATCGTGATATCTGGAAAAATTAAGTTTTGCAAAAACGGTGAGAATCGACTTGGTCTTATGCATGTGGACTGGCACCTTCAACCCAGGACACTGCAGTAAGTGGTACTTTATTTAAAGCGAAAGAAAGAAGAAGAATCATTTAGAAACACAAACGACAAGTAAACCTTATAGATATGAGTTTTGTCGAGCAAAACTGAGTTTGCGATTTGAGAAGCCATCCCTCAACCCAGAGCTGCACAACCCGATTGGACCTGATCTGATCCTGCGAGTACCAGTGCCACCTGCCAGGACAGACTATCCTTCCCCTCACTCTCCCGACCTCGCTTTATTTCCTCTGAAGCATCCCAGCACCCTAAAACCTATGGTACTTCTGCTGTCTCTACCCACCCACTGGCGAATAACATCGTAAATGCCAAAGTTGTAACAAAAATCTTACATTAGTATATTTTCAGGAAGAAGTAGACAACGGAACCCACCAAAGGCCACCCGACGCTCTAAAGAAGCTAGCCAAGGTCATTGCACCAAAGGGGACCAGCACTAGGGAATCCCAGTCTATCTTACGCCACCCTAACCCAACACCACATGCATTTAAAACAATGTCTCTCAGTCTTATTTCAGATCCTGCCCTAACGACGAATACCAACCTGAAGGCTTAAAAGATAACACAATCTTTAATTAACATTTTTTCAGGCAGAAGATGACAACGGAAACCACCAAAGGCCACCCGACGTTCTGAACCAGACTGCTGAAGAGATTGCACCAAAGGGGACCAGCACTCGGGGGATTCCAGTCTCTTTTACGCCACCCACCCCCAAACCACATGCACGTTAACAATGCCTTTAGTTTTATTTCAGGCCACGGGATCTCAACCCACCAGAAGTACCAGCGTCGAGAAGCCACCTGTCTCAGTCTATCTGTCACTCTCATTCTCCCGACCTAACTATCACATCTACTGGCACATTCGAACAAATTAGATCTCTCATTTGCAGCCTATCTTACTACCACTACTTCTCCACACTCCGTGACGGCCCTGGTTGTCCTGAAAAAAAAAAAAAGCATTGTTTGAGTCGTTGTGACCCGGTGTTTGTTTGGCTTTTCCCGGCGACTTTACAGAACGGCAACCAAGCAGCAATAGGGCACCAGCACAGCGACCAGCACGAGGCAAACCAAGCACCAGCAACAGTCAGCTAATACCCGTAGATATCATCACTAAGAAAACTGGATCACACCAGACCCAACAACCACAAGCACCTCAGCACAGCAAGGAAGCAAAGAACCGGAATGTCAGGTGTGACTACACACCACAAATAAAAGGAAACCACATAAGACAGCTAAGGAACCTTCCTTCATATAACATTTTTTAATAAGGAGTAGAAAATTAGAGGGAAGAGAAAAAGTTGGTAAGAAAAAACAATTAGTTTATGTTAGCTTTACAAAATCGATCCCAATAAACAAACAAAGGACGTTGCGGCGATTAGCCTTCATCAGCACATAAAGGACAACACAGTACACATACACAAATATGCTCTAACTATGAAGTGACTACATAGGACTCTAATGTATAGAAAAAAACGATACTCATCTAGTGTCCCTGATATAGCAGACCTTCGGGCGGCTGAAAAAGGATCAAATTTGAAATTTTTGTTGGACGAATAGGAATTGGAATTGGAACTGATTTGTTGGTGTCATGCTCGTTGCTTTAGTACGTTAAATTTTTTGTGTGTGTTTTAGTACTTTTTCAAAATAGATTTGATACTGTTACCTATCCAGACAACCCCCCCCCCCCCCAAACAAACAAACACAAAAATCGGCAGCTCTTCTTCAACCTCCAACCTGAATGATGAGTGTCTCCGTAGGTTCTCTGCCCTATGGCCAGTCCGGATTGGTAGATCCTGCCAGTAGCTACGCTAACGCCGGCATAGCTCTCATGATCACTGACTGAGAAACACAAGCTCCCCAACTTTGGCAAGGTTACGATACCTTCAACGGAGATTTTTTCATGAGATGCTGTCCCAATTTGCTCAGCATCGACCAATGGGATGAACGACAAGTGCTCGAGCCTAAGTCGTCTCTGCTTGTAGAATGGTGTGCCTCCACTCTCCTTAGGAG
>CAJHNH020000017.1:0-10000 GCA_905116865.2 Candidula unifasciata
GTCGGGGTAGGGGACTTCGCGGGCGACCCACCCTAAAAGGGGTACCGGGAGGGGCTGGGCGTGGAGTTTTTTTTTATGTCGTCTGGTGAACAAGATGACGTTTCTGTGTGCTAAAATGAACAACGCACCAAGGAATCCACACATCATCCTGCAGGCAGTGATACAACAACTGAACATTTTGTAACTGACTATTTTCATGCTTTATAGTGACAGGTGAACTATATTTTAAGAGACCGTTCAGGATGCAATAGGTCAAACTCATGTCAATGACCGATTTCATTGCACCAGGTTTTATCCTACATGACTCAGTCTCTCTATGCAAAAAAGTCTAGCCGCCTATCAAGTGTCACACAAAGGATTTACTCCATAGTTCCAGTGATGAGCCCAGTGCTTCTTTGCAAAAACTGCACTTGTGAACTGAATGATGCAGAAATGAAACAAACTTGAGGCATTCAGAGCGCAAGCAAAACAGTTTAACCACTTCACCACAGAGAGAGCTCCTTCTGTCGGCCAAACATGACATTTCACACACAATAGCCGATGTGGTCAGCTTTATGCCAGCTTTCTGTACTTCTCAGAACATGATCTGGTAGCCATTTTAGGCTGGGTTGACATAGAAGCCAAGGAAAGTTTTAAAAAAAGCCTTCCTCAATGAGTATCTGAACCCTAGGCCTTCAGGACAGTGGGTGAGCTTCTAAACACTATGCTTCCGTGGCTCAAACAATTTATATTTAGGTATCTCTCAGACTGCTGTTCATCTATCTTTTGATGTTGTCCTCTAACTTGTAACATTGTCTACCTCTCGCTCTCTTGCTTGACCTTTCCCTCCAGTATTGTTTTTAAAAAAAGTGAATTAAGTATGAATTAATAAGGTATTAAACAGGCATCTGAGTTCAAATATCTGGGAAAAACATTCACTAAGATGGTAAACTGGATGAAGAAATTAACATCTGATGTAGTCAAGCAAACTAACTATTGGAACAGCTAGCCCTCCTCTTGAAATACAAGACAACCCAAATGAGCACAAAGAAATATCTTATACAAAGCATATTCAATTCCAAACTATGCTACAAGTGCCAGACATGGTCATTCACAAGAAACCATAAAAGGAAATGATTAATCATGGAAATGAGATACCTGACAAGGGCTGCAGAAGTGACCAGAAGAGATCAAATCAGAAATGAGGTCATAAGAGGAAAAGCACAGAAGCCCTTCTAAACACAAAGACAGGCAATAAAATGATGTGTCCCACTTAGAGAGAATGCCTTGTGATGTCATACTATACAAGGTGAACACTAAAGAGTAGAAGGAACCATAGCACCAGGTACACCAAGAACAGGATAGAAAAAGAACACTAAGAAAACAACAACTATACAACAGCACATTGAAAGTTGCATATTGAAAGAATGTCAGATGACAGAGAAGTAAAAACTGTATACACAAGGGAGATAAATGGTCGCAGACTATGAGGAAGACTAAAAAGATGATGGGGAGATAATTTCGAGACAGACCTGCAAACATTTGGTGTCACCAACTGGAAAGAGAAGGCCAACCGGAGAGATGAATGAAGGCGAGTGATATCTGCAGCAATGAACTTTGAGGGCTCTGAATGCTGAAGAAGATGAAGAAGAAGAAGAAGAAGAAGAAGAAGATACAACAGCACGATGTGTCTATGGTCAATGCAGCCAGCAGAACAAGAACCATAACCTAATATCTCCCTCAACATCTAAAATGGTAAAACAGGAAGTAAATAAGAAGAAGAACAAGATCAATGAGGTACGTGTTGAGTCCAAAATGAAGGGAGATTAAGCCAAACATAAACCTATAATCAAACATAACTGACCAAAACCTACAACCAACCATGCATAACTTGGCCTCTAATCCTAACCCCAAACTCACCCAATGAAGGCAAATGCAAACAGTTCTAGAGCATCAAAGGGAAACTCTGTTCTCAAATTGGTGCGGAACAAGGCAGTCAAGGTCTCTGCAACAACAACAAAAAACAACAACAGTGAACTTGACAATATCAGTATGACATTCTCCTATTGTTATCTCCAACACCAACAGAAACATTGAAACATAAATATTACTTTATCCTATTGTTACCTCTAAAAAACACAGCAACACTGACATTAAAAATCTCAGTATGACAGTCTTCTATTTTGATCTCCAAACATGCAGCAACAGTGAAATAAAAATATTGATATGGCATCCTCTTATTGCAACCCCACCCCCCCTACCCCCCCTCACCCCCCCCCCCCCCCCCCCCAACCAGAAAAAAAAAACCATGACATAAAATATATCAATACAACCTTCTCCTATTTTTATCTTTAAAATAACGGCAACATTGAAATATAAAACAACAGAACAACATTCTCCTAACTGCATCCACAAAAACTAGCAACACTGAAATAAAAGGTATTCCTGTATCATTCTCAAATGTTACCGCTGAAGAAATACAAAACATCTGTGAGGTCAACAATACCTGTATGACATTCTCATATGATTACCTCCAATGACATTCACTGTATCCATATTACTCTTTCCGTCACTAATGTCCTCCCAACATATATCAATGGTAGGAAACAGTCACTTTAAAAACACCCCAGCACATTGCTTTTACAGTGAAAGTGGTATTCGGTGAGGCCAGATTTCTTGAGCATGTTCTGACCAAATGCAGAAGGTAAGAGAACACATGATGTTATGGCTGTACACTTAGGGGGAGACTCAATCACACTTCATAAATTGTACATACAAACACAACATTACAGAGAGCAGTCATTTATCCTTGAGTGTTACTGATAATTTTTCCATACAAACACAACATCAAAGACAGCAGTTATTCATTCCTCAGTGTTACTGATCATTCTTCCACACAAGCACAACATTACAGATGACAAACCTTCATCCTTGAACCATAAAGCCAACAGTCGAAAAACCAAGGCACCACACACCGCAGAGAAGAAGCCTCTCCAGTAATTTCTGACTGCAAAATATGTAGCCGTGACTTCTATACTGAACAACACACCTGAAACATGCACAAAGGCTGTTACATCATCTCTTTATAATAGCAACATCTTCTTCTTCTTTTTTTCTTTACTCCTGGAATGCCTTGCGGCGTCAGGGCAGGAAGAGATCCCTGGAAAGGGCCCTTCTGTTCGCTTTATATAAAAGTACTTTTTAGTGTCTCTAATATTTCTGCATTCCATCTTCTGTGGGGTTGACCTCTGGCTCTGTTACCGCTGTTTCTATATAATATTGCTCTCTGTGGTGCCCTGTCTGATGCTAATCTTGTTACATGGCCAAACCATTTGTTTTGCTGCCTTTCTATAAAGTTGAGGATTGGTTCTGTGCTGACTATCCTGATATCATCCTTCCTAAGTCAATCTTTCCTTGTTACACCTAGCACAGTACACAAACATTTCATTTCTGACAGAAAGTATATAATCATCATCATCATCATTATATAGCAGGTTCTTTGCAGACCTTACTTTCATTAGCTCGTGCCAGAAAGGCACTAGGTCTTTTCAAATCACTACAGTTTCAACTTCACAGCAAATGGGTCTCCCCATAGTTGCTCCCTTCCTGTGCCCAAGAAAACCACACAGAATGTCAATCATTGTCCCTTGTGAAAAAGAGATTACAATGCATTTAACAGTACAAGGCACAATCAGCTCTCTGGCAGCCGTGTCCAACCACAAATTGTACAATCTGCTGTATGTGCCTTCTGTGCTCACAGTCACAATGAGGAAACGTTGCTTTGATTGAACAGTAAAACTGAAGACAGAACATTTTAGAATGGAATGTTGAGGAAGCTTCATCCTGAAACCAAGGGTCTAAATATTTGAGGATGATGATGATAATGATGATGATGATGATGCTGATGATAATGATAATGATGATGATAATGATGATAATGATGATGATAATGATGATGATAATGATAATGATGATGATAATGATGATGGCAATAATGATGATGATGATGACAATGATGCTGATGATGACAATGATAATTATGATGATGATGATGACAGTGATGATGACAATGATGATGATGTTGCCTGATGATGATGACAATGAAGATGACGATGTTGAGAGATGATGCTGACTGATGATGATGATAAAATAAGTATAACCGTTATAATTGCTGTTTCCAGGAAAGGAACTCACCTCCGATAGGTGCAGCAAAAGTCCCAGCCACGCCAACAGCACATGCTGCCGCTAACATCTCTGTTCTTCTGGACTCATTCTAACAGAGTACACAGTTACGATAATGAATTTCAAACATCTCAGCTATGTACTGCCAGCCTTCTATAGTATTAATTTAAAAAAAAAAAGACAATAAAATAAATGTTCATGGATTACAATCAAATAATTCTTTACTTTCTTGATGAATCAATCTCAGAAACAGAATTTAGTTTATAATACACGACATAACTGTTTTTTTTTTGTTTTTTTTTTTTAACTATCCAGAAACCATGAGATCTCAACCCTTTAGCTCGGTACTATGGATATCGCAACCCTTCGGCCTTGATTCCATGAAACGTACCGTAAATGTGGGAGAAATGTGGCTTTTCTGCCTACCTCCGGGAGTGAACCTGGACCACAAGGAGTTTGTCACCTGGTCACCGCAAAGTCAGGCTTAGCCAGCTACGCTAGAGAGCAGGGAACTGTTTATTGATAAGCGCATTTACCTCTCATAATATTCATCTATACATACAGTAGTGTGGCAAGTGTGAATAGCAACATGCTCCATTCCATAGCACAAAACCTTTGCAGTATTGTAGAGACCATTTTTTTCTCCTGCAGCATGATCCCTCTCTTGGCCTGTCACATTGACACCCCCACCCCCCCCTCCCCCCCAAAAAAACAGAGCATTTTGCAAAAGATGCTGAGTCAGAAGAGTAGGGCTCTCTCTGTGTGTCAAAGAGCTTCATTTCTAGACCAGCTGCCAACCATATCAGGAATAAAGTTCTCACACATAAATATCATCATCATCAGGTGCCTTGCCGACTGGCGTGGGCGATCATGCCTCTCCATAATCTGCAATCTCCTGCAGCATGTATGAGTCCGTGTGCCGACACACCTCCATGCCATGCAACAAGACTGTCAAGCATCTTCTCTCGTTGTCGTCCTCTATCCCTCCTTCCACAGATCTTTCCAGTGGTCACAACATGTTCTATTTTCCCTCTTCTCATAACATGGCCGAAAAATGACTGTCTCCTTTTGATGTCTGTGATAAGTTGTCTACGGGCTCCTGCCTCTTTCAAAACCTCTTGGTTGCTCTTTTTGGCTGTCCAAGGTATTCTAAGCATTCTTCTGTAAAACCACATCTCTGAGGCCTCTAGAAATAAATATGAAAAAACAAAACAATAATAAGCAGCTTTGCTGACCTCATAAATTCCCCTGAAAGATCCAACAGCCTTGCTAAGAAGAGTTGCAACAATGCTGGCAATGTGTACAAAAGGCCCCTGTGGGGACACAAAATGGAAACATGAGAGTGACTCAATTTACTGAAAGCAACTCATCATAAACTGATTGATTACTCTGTAAAATTTTTACTTTATTTTCAACTTCTGCATCTGCTACCAGCTGGTAGATTTGATTTTTTTAAATGTAGTTCCATTCTGCCTTTCAGCATCACTGACATTTGGAGAGCTACTAAAAACAGGGGGCTGCTTGGTCTAGAGGAATGATGTCCACTCTGAGTTCTATGGGTCCTGGGTTCAGGCCTCAGTAAAGACTGGGATTTTTTATGTGGACTTCTAGTAATTTCCCCTAGTCTCTGGGTAGTAAGACCGGACGCCCGTGTGTATTGTTGCGTAGGTAAAAAATCCCTTGGTAGTTGGAAATAGAAAAGAGTAGCCTAACAGTCCTGCCCAGGCAAAATTTGGAGTTAAAAATCTACCCAAAGTATTTCAGGATCCTTGCCGGTGCTACAGAGATTGTGCACTGTACTGAGATACTTTTGACTCAGGCTTGAGTTGGAAGAAGAACGGAGCACTTAAGGGTTACACACGTGTGCCATGATGTTGATCCGTTGTATACACACACACAAAAATAGAATAAAAGTTGAATGCATAAAAAGCCCCTATGAAACTGATGAACAACAGATGGGACAACATCAAAAAAGGGCAAAGAAATAAGAGAAATCTTTTTGTAAGTGCTAGTATCAACATTTACAATGGTAGGTAAAAAAATTTAAACACAATTTTGTTTTTTGCATGACTAAACAAAGACTTGGTGAGTCTGACATCACTTGGAGAGTCGTTGAAGTAAGATTATCAATCCCTGCCCATGTATCACATGTCTCATTACACTAGAATGGCAACTAAGTAAAAATTAGGCAAACAAATATATCTTTTTAATTGAAATACAAAATCAAATGCAATTAAAAAAAAAAAACTGCATGGCAAATGCATGTTCATAATGATTTGATTTGCACAAATCTGAATTGTTTATAATTCCTTTATTTAAATTTATAATGAGGAAACATTGCTCTGAAATTACTCAAGAGTCATTTGTTTGCTTTAACTGTCAGTTCATTTGAAAAAAGATCAGCTTTGAAAAAAATGTATTACAATACCTCTTTGCCAAATGGCAGTGTGCTGCCTAAGGATGAGCACAGGCCAACTACTTTGGAGACTAGGGTTCGAAACGTTAGGTACTCTTTCAAGACCACACCTCTCAATATAGTCTTCATCTCCGGGATACCTGACCCTGCACAGATTACAAGTTCAAAGTTTACAATAAATAGTTTATAGGTAACTAGCTATAGATTACCTGGCTTCACCTGGGATGGGTTAAAACTCATTCTTTAATCAATCATTCACTATTACAAATACATTTGCATACCTGGCAATTTACAATATTTGTAGTCTCCTGCGGATCATCAGCAATGATGAACAATGTTGAGAGATCTGTCACCCATGACAGTCCCACATACAGATGTCCGTGTGAATCCTTAATTAGTCGCCTTTATGGTATACTTGTGAAGGGGCAGAAGGTCTATCCCCCCCCCCCCCCCCCCCACTTGAAACAAAGACTGGGAACCCACGTGAGGAGTCGTCAGCATGTGAGACCCCTCAACCAGAAACAGACACACTGTAAGAATCTAGTTCTAATTTTCTCAGTCACTGTGCTGTTCATGAAGGAAAGCACCCATCAGTCATATCCAAGCCAGTGACATAGAAGGACTGCCAGTGCACTTGATTGAATTTGACTGCAAATGCAGGTCAAAAAGCAAATTTTAATAATAACATTACAACTTTAGAGTTGCAAGATAAAAATAGCCCAGCTGACTTGGAAATGACAGCCAAAATGACATGTGTAAATGTCACATTACTACTGTTCACCATCTGGGATGAGTTTTTGTTACAGACACGTGGATTGTCAGTTTTATAGTAAAGAACGATTACTGTAACTGTTTTTTAGCTGGCTTCCTCATCTCATGATCTAAACTGTACCATACTAATAACTGGAACAAATGTAAGCAGTCAATGAAATTATTAAAAAAAATTTTTTAATGAATTTTAGAATGCAATTCAGCGTGTGATTCTAATTCATTTACATTATAACAGAGTTTTCAGTAGGATTCTTAAAAAGTCCCAAGGAGCGCATCACGTGCAGATTCCTACTTAAAAAATGGGATGATGGATTTAACGTCTCTCTTGACTACCCCTTGGGCCTGTGCAAACCTGCTAACTGGGAAAAAAGTACTCTATTGCAGACAAAGTAATAGAGGGGTCACAGAGACGGGGAACCCCTACATCTTGATTCTCACGGAGATTAGTAAACTTGACTAATGGCTTGTTTTCAGTCCCCACTGAGCCTTTTTTAACTTTTAAACCCCTACCAAGGGGTAGTTTTGAATTGTTCTGGGTTTCTTAGATGACCCAGTCTAAACTTGATATCAGGAAATGACGTGGGAAGAAAAGGTTGCCATTAACAGGACTGAATTGTCTCAGGACCACATAAGAAGAGACATAGACAAACCACAGCAAAGGACCTTCACTGGGACAGATATAAAAAAAAAGCAAGCAGTTACCACAATTAGACCAGGTTCTAAGCTTTGAGGTTTGAACAACGGATCAACATCATGGCACACGGGTGTAACCCATAAGTGCTCCGTTCTTCTTCTAACTCAAGTGTGAGTCGGAAGAAGCCGTTCTTCTTCTAACTCAAGTTTGAGTCGGAAGAAATTTAAGTTCTTTTCTAACAAATTTTGCAAGTCTGAGTCGGAAGAATTGTCAGAGTGCAACAGTGCACAACCTCTAGAACTCGAGATGGGGGGAATTACACAATGCCAAGTCCACGTGAAAAAATCCATGCAGACCCCTCCACAATTAGAAGGCACACTATGCCTCGAGACCATGCAGCCCCCCTCCACAATTAGAACAAAGAAGGTAAAACAGGAGCAGACAATACAGGACTAAAATGGGACCCAGCCATGTAGGGATAGAAGAAGGAGGAGGAGAAGAAGAGGAGGAGGAGACAAATGCAGAAGAGTGAATAATTTGTAAATCTAAAATATAACTTAAATAAACCATGTACGGTAAGCAATGTAAACAATATGTACAATACGTAAGTTCACTGCTATAATTACCAATAGCCTGTGGGGACACAATATGTGTGAAGCCAACAGCGAAAAAGAATGAACATCATGGAATACGTCACCCAAGCTATGTACTGTAAACCAACAGAAAACTGCAGCTCATCGTACAGCCAGAACTTTGCTGAGGAGATCAATCAGATATTTACTTCATTTACATGTTTTTTGTAACATTCGGTTCAAACATACAGTAGATTATAGGATATAAAATGTATTTCTCGATAAAGACAATCTGGTGTCTCTAACAGTTAATGCTGCCATGACACCATTAGCAATCTTTAAGAACCAGACTTCAGACCTGAATCTGCTCTGAGGCTGATTAGAAAGAAAGAAAGAAAGAAAGAAAGAAAGAAAGAAAGAAAGAAAGAAAGAAAGAAAGAAAGAAAGAAAGAAAGAAAGAAAGAAAGAAAGAAAGAAAGAAAGAAAGAAAGAAAGAAACAGACAGAAATATAGGAATGAGAAAGACACTATAAAGGTCAGTATATGAATGACTCTTTAACAGTCATGATTTTAAAAAAAATTGTATGTAAGGTAAGTAAAGGACAGACACTATAAACTTCAAGATAAGCAACACACTATAAAGGTCAGAACAGAAATGACTCAATAATCATTATGATTTTAAAAAAAAGTGTGTAAGGTAAGTATAGGACAGACACTATAAACTTCAAGATATGCAACACACTATAAAGGTCAGAACAGGAATGACTCAATAATCATTATGATTTAAAAAAAAGTGTGTAAGGTAAGTATAGGACAGACACTATAAACTTCAGGATATGCAACACACTATAAAGGTGAGAAAAGTAAGACACTTTAAAGATCAAGGTAAGAAACACTGTTAGGGTCAGAAAAAGAAAGACAATACCAAATCAGGACGAAAAAGACACTAAAAAAGTCATGATAGGATCGCAGAGCTTGAATTCATGTAATATTTTAAAAAGTGCTGATAAAGTCATAAAATCATATTTAGATGTTAAAGATTTTACTTACTGAATACACAATTTGTTAGAAATAATGAAAAAAATAGATCTTTTCTGCCACAGGCCAGCAGGAAGGAAAAAGAAAAGGAATTCAGCAGGCAAAAAGGCAAGAACAGATGAAAGTAGACAGATAGTATGAAAAGAAAAAGGAAGTAAGGAAGTAAACATACATGATAAAAAAAGAAGGAAGGAAGGAAGGATAAAGCATGTAAATTAAACAGACATTATCAAAAGAAGAACATCAGCAAAGGAAGGAAGGTAGAAAGGAAGGTAGAAAGAAAGGAAGGAAGAAAGGAAGGAAGGAAGAAAGGAAGGTAGAAAGGAAGGTAGAAAGGAAGGAAGAGCATTCACATAAAAAATATGAATGGAGAACATCATAAAGAGAAAGCAACTATTGAAAAAAAAC
>CAJHNH020000017.1:15000-25242 GCA_905116865.2 Candidula unifasciata
CACAGCATGCTTTTACCACCATTTGAGGCTCACAGTCAATGCTTTTACCAATATTTGAGACTCAGAATCCATCATTTTACCACTGTCTCTGACTCACAGTCTATGCTTGTCTCAGACTCACAGTCTATGCTTGTCTCAGACTCACAGTCTATGCTTGTCTCAGACTCACAGCCTACGCTTGTCTCAGACTCACAGTCCACGCTTGTCTCAGACTCACAGTCCACGCTTGTCTCAGACTCACAGTCCACGCTTGTCTCAGACTCACAGTCCACGCTTGTCTCAGACTCACAGTCCACGCTTGTCTCAGACTCACAGTCCACTACTACCTGAGTCTCATAATCTAACCTTTTACCACTGTTCAAGACTCAAACTTGTTGGGGCATTGGGGGTGGGGGGTCAGCAGAGGTTATATTCTTTTTTTCCCCCAAAAAAAAAAAGGCTCCAGAACCCACAATGGGAAGTTTTCATAATGTTTCTTATCTTGACCTTGACAATGTTATGGGCATTCTTGACCAGACTTCACTGTTGTAGCATGCAGTTGGGTAAGCATCAGCATGCATTATCTGCCAGTCTGTCTACTCTTTCAGTATCTGTTAAAACCTGGCATGCCTGATGTGTAGATTAGAATACAGTTGACCCATTCAGAGTGGAGACCAGCTGTTGCAGTCTACTGATGCATGAGCATGCTTAAGTAGGTAACGATGCATGGCACACAGAATGTACATATAGAGTGCTGTCTGGTAGAAAGTAAAAGACCCTGTTTATGCCATATGATGTTTGAGTCATATTTAACTGGCACTTGGGGGTGACATAAACAACATATCCCCAAGCCTTATTTAACTCCCAGGACAATAACTGGTATCCACTTTACTGTGCAGTCAATAATGCATGAGTTAGGCTGTCAGGTAATGAGTTAAAGTTGTTATTTCTTTTTTTATATTATTATTATTGTTAGTATTATTATTACTATTATCCCTACTGCTACAACTTTTTTTTTATTTTGCTGGCACATGTAAAGAAAGAAAGTACACAATTATCTTTTTTCTTCACTCTTCCTAGCTGTACCTGCAGTGGAAGGTTCTAGTTGTTCGTCCACTTCTGTACTTCAGCCTTGTTCCAGAACTTGACTTGTGCATGCTCATCGGCATTACAGGTATGGTTTATTTTTATGCAGACTGTTGGTTCTCAGGCAGATGCAATCTGACTTCAAAGGATACCCCTATTTAGTTGACTCCAATTACATGTTTGTTTAGTAGGCATTGGGTCTATGCCTTTTTTCTCCCCACAATGGTTGCCCCCGAACCCACACAGGGATATTGTCATTATGATACCCGGTTCAGTTCTGCCTATATTATTATTATTATTATTCTTATTACCATCACCCACACTGCTAAAACTTGCTGTTGTTATATTGCTAGAACATGTAAAATACAAAGCATATCATTATTATAATACCCCCAGGTTCAGTTCTGCTTACATTATTATCATGACAGTCAACAAGTAGCAGCTTTGGTAGTGCAGTGGCTAGCCAACCTGCCTGCCAACCAGCCGGCGGCAATGGGTTCAAATTCACATTAAGGTACCTTTTCTCAAATAAAATAGTGACTTCAACTTGCAGATTGAGCACGCCTAGAACAGTTACCAGAGAATATCCTGGGAGGAAAAGTAAAGGTGACTTTAACCTTTTCATCCAGATACTGCTGACTGGCGTATAAACAATACAAGACAAGCACCATAGTGTGCATGTCACCACAGAGAAAACACTGAGGACCTAAACCTGAACAATTTGCTAGGGGTACATGTCTTGTTTAAGTGTGCACTGATAATAAATGACAATTATTAGTATTATTGTTCAAATAAACAAGTATTAAGCCCTTTAGCCCCTATCATAAAATTTATGGAGGGGCGGAGGGTGTGGTTCAAGAGGCTTAACTCTTTGAGTCCCAGAGGGTTTAGCATCACAGGCCCAAGGAGTAGTCAGAAGAGGTGTAAAATTGGCACAATATGCCCCCGTGTGGGTTCCGGGGCCCCATTGCGGGGAAAACAAGAATAGACCCACTGCCTCCCCAAAAAGCATGTCCTAAGAGTCGACTAATTGGGGAGCTTCCTTTGAAGTCGGCGTGAATCTGCCGGAGAGGCAAGGAACCAACAGTCTGTATTCAAGAGAATGAGATCTGTAAAACTAATGCACACGCAACACTCAGGTTCTGGAGCAAGGACTGCAGTTCAGTAGTGGACGAGCAACCAGAACTTTCCGCCAGAGTGTACAGCTGGTGAACGCGAAGAAGAAGAAGAAGAGGCACATCATGCATTCATTGGGCTTCTAGGCAGTAACCTATGAATGTATGATGCGTTCCTTAAGACGCAAAGAGTTAAGCTGTGTTTACTTGTGCAATAATAATAATAATAATAATAATAATAATAATAACAATCACAAGAATTGTTATTATTATGTACTGAATGGCAAAAAATATATATATATTAGACATTATATGAAATTTATAAATAAATGCTTAAAATAACAACGTCTGTATATAGTACTATGGTTCTATGGCTGGTCCCTAAAATTACTGAGGGATGGGGGAGGGGGTGAGCCTTTCTGAAAAAAAAAGGATTGGGGAGGGGAGGTGGGAGTCCTCAATTTGCAGTGCCTATACCACCGTGTGTATGGTAGGCTTGAAAAGGGTATTTACCTACGTACCAGTGCACAGACCTAATTCGAGACTCTTTCGGGTGAAGCGCGAACAGGATAACGATGACTACAGACACGTCATAGTTTCTAAGATCTCCTCCATATGGTACCATCAGAATTTGAACTCTGCGCTGTCTGCTGAAGACGAGGACGAGGTATTTATGGGAATGTCTCGGGTTATGTTATTCTTATCCTTATTGATGTCCCAGCACACTAGGCATTCCCAGTGTACCAAGTGTTCGGTTGTGGATCTAAACTTCACTCAACACCATCGTAAACCCATCAACATAACAGCTCTTAACTGTGCCAGCCGAATATTGCTTGCAGAAGTACACACTCACACACAACACATTTGACATATTAGTACTCACTCACAAATCCTACAAAGTGTGCCGATTTCGATCGTATAAAACTCACACAAAACTGGCTTCTAAAGTAAAAGAATGTAAATAGACAGCAGCAGTTACACAACAGATGCAGCTGTGTACGACAATATCACAAAAGAAAAGAAAGTTAAGAAATATCAGAGAGAGAATACTCACCAATGTTTGTTCATATCCGAAACTTTTGTTCGCCATGTTGTCCCAGAGTTATCCCAACTTGACTACAGCAGACGCCGCCCTGTGATTGGTCGATTGCAGAACGATGCGTGCTGTGATTAGTCAATTACTGAGCGATCAAAACAATGTTCACCTGGGGAAGAGCAATCAATGGCAACATGTAAACAATATCAGTGATACACCCAATAAGGAATTCATTTTCACAACAGTAATAGGGACTAATAATCGTGATATATGTGTTGTTTTTCAGGGGAATGAGGAAGATGAGTTTATGGTAATACTTGCAGTAGGCAACAACATCAGTGATAAAATAGATCAATGGGTATTGATCCGCCTTTTCGTCAGGAATGAGGAGGAAGTAAGAGCGGAGTATATGTTTTGTTTTTGTTTGTGTTGTTGAAACTGAGAAAGATCAATCGATGGGTTCACTTGCAGCAAGTAAACGTCATCAGCGATAGATCCACGGGTATTGACCCACCTTCACAAAATGTGAACTTCCAGTACACCCTATTGGCTCCGAAAGTAACCGTCGCTAAAGCGGATTACCGCAGTAGATGCAAACCATTTGCAGAGCTCTCCCTGTATGGATTCCTGGACTCCATTTTGGAGAACAAAGATTAGACCCACTGCCTCCCTAACAAGCATGTCTTAGGAGGCGACTAATTAGGGGTGTTTCCTTTAGCGTCGGAGTGCATCTGCACGAGAGACGAGGAAACAACAGTTTGTGAATATTGTATATGCATGAACAGTTCAAGTTCGGTAACAAAACCATATCCAGAAGTGGATGGGCAAACTGAACTTTCAGCTAGAGTTTACAGCCGGTTACACTAAGAAGAAGAAGAAGAAGAAGAAGAAGAAGAAGAAGAAGAAGAAGAAGAAGAAGAAGAAGAAGAAGAAGAAGAAGAAGAAGAAGAAGAAGAAGAAGAAAAAGAAGATGAAGAACAAGAACAAGAGAAACAAAAACAAGAAGACGGATGACTTGTTCCCTATACTGTGCTTGACTTCATTGCTTTACTTGTAAGTACTATTTTTTATTGTAAACAATAGTTATCGCATATTACGTTAAACAGATACGCTTTATTGCATCTACATGCTTATCTAGTTATCTTAGTTGTCATGTTTCAACCACAGCGTCCTAACTTCTGTATCGTTTAGCTACTGTTTTACAATTACCTTTGAGTCGAGGCAGCTATATTTGGAGAACTGGTTGTTTTATTTTGTCCCCTTGCACTTATTTGGCCACCAGACGGCTCTACAATGATGCAAACGGCATCGTTGTCTGACTACTTATACTCTCAGACATTTCATGAGCATGCGGGGGAGTGTAACCTTTGTCGCCTGTACATCCATTTATTTTTATCGCCATGTCTCGGTTCATTGTTAAAGGTAACTTGCTTAGCCTTTGTCAGTTAACTCTTCCAGGTAGTTGTTACATTATCTCATTCTTTTCGAGGGGTCGCGTGGGCTCGAGGCATGGTGTCCGTCCTCGAGTGCTAGATGTTCCGGGTTCAATCCCCGGTAAGTGAACTTCTAGTAATTCCTTCCGTCTCTGGGTAGTGAGATCAGACGCCCGTGTGCATTGTTGCGGACGTAAAAAAAATCTTGGCAGTTGAAAATCAGAAAAGAGAAGCCCATCGGCGTTTCCCGGGCAACATTTGGAGTTAAAAATCTACCCAAAGTATTTCAGGATCCTTGCTGGTGCTACAGAGCCTGTGCACTGCGCTGAGCTTTTTCGGGCTCAGACTTGAATTAGAAGAAGAGCGGAGCAATTATGGCGACTGTTACTTGAAGCTAATGAGAACTGGGTGAACGAAGAATTAATTTATCGCATTCTCACCGAGCTATTCTTATTTGAAGTTAATGAATACCGGGCTTATTAAAATCGGTCTAGTTATGGTCTTTTCTTCTGTTAGTTCAACTCTTGCATGCCAAACAAAAAGGGGGAAACGGCGGACTTTTAATAAGGTTACAGCTGAGCATGTTGACTCTTCATTGGCAACTCAAGAACGGGATGGAGCACGTATAGGAGTATGGAAAGTGCAGACACTTTTGATTGATTGTTTCATTGATTCATTGATTTATTTATGCATTCATTCATCATTCATTCATTCATTCATTCATTCATTCATTCATTCATTCATTCATTCAGTCATCCAATAATGTCCAAATGATGCCACAACAGATGCATAAGATATATAAGACACACTGGTGTGAATAACGTTTATAAAGTGGTTTCAGTGGCGCTGAGTGGTTTCAAGGTATGGAATCAGCCTCGAGTGCTGGAGGTCCCGGCTTCAAACCACGGTGAAGGCTGGAATGTCTTTTTTTCACGATTTCAAGTAATTTCCCCGGTTTCCAAGTAGTGAGACTGGACGCCCGTGTGTATTGTTGCGCACGTTAAAAAAAATCATTTGGCAGTTGAAAATTAAAAGAGAGTAGCCTAACGGCGCTGCCTGTGCAAAATTTTGAGTTAAAAATCAAACCAAAGTATTTCAGGGTCTTCGTCGGTGCAACAGAGTTCGTGCACTGCTCTGAGATTCTTCAGACTCATGTTTGAGTTAGAAGAAAAACGGTGTACTTATGAGCAACACTCGTGTGCCATGATGTCCACCCGTTGAACAAACAAACAAACAAACAACACACGTTTTTGATGAATGACATTCCTATTTTTGTTTCTACCCGAACAACTGATCTCTGATCTGCTTCTGTTAATCATATAAAATGGTCTATTATTGAAAGGAACTTGTTGATGATAACGACCCGAACAGCTTTATTTGGGGGAGGGGGGGGGGAATAAAGACAAACAGAGAGAGAGAGAGAGAGAGAGAGAGAGAGAGAGAGAGAGAGAGAGAGGGAGGGGGGGAGTTAAACATGACACATCCCAGACGAAACACACCCAGCTCTCCTTGAAACCTCCGTACTGTTATACACAACGGAGTCTCAACAGGCAAAATAATAACGTTCCAAGACTCGAAAAATAATAACTGAAATCTTGGACATAAAGGCTTCATTAATTGTTTTGTCCACGGTTACAATGCCACGACGCAACTGGCTTTTGTTGCCCATATAAAAGATGTCGTGAAAGGATATACAAATAAGAAAGACATAAAAAACGAACTTTTGAACATTATGACATTGTCGCGACTTTGTAAGGGTTTGTTTTGTGTCTGTCTTGTCACAATGGTTTACGTACGCCTTTATGATTTGTTTATCTTTATGTTTGAACAGCTGTGGCGAGGGCGTCAGCATATTACTACCTCTGGTGATTACTGTGTTTTGTGTTGTTATTCTTGTTTTTGGTGCATCCGTAGGAGAAAGTATACAAGAAAAACAGAAAGAATAGCGGAGATCTAAGTGTGAACCGGGGTTATATCCTAATATTTCACCCCAAACAGACAGTCGAATATTCTAGGGGGTGGTAGATAGGCTGCGTGTAGTCGTGGGACCTAGGCTGCATGCAGTCGTGGGACCTGGGTTGCACTCTCTCGTGGGACCTAGGTTGTTTGGGGTTAGGGCCAGTTCTAGATGTTTTGGGGGTAGTTAAAAGCATCATAAAGCGGGAAACCAATTCTTACCATACTCGAAAATATTGGACAGTCCTGTGACGTCATCCTAGGCGGAGATATTGGGAGAGCATCTGAGCGGACAGCAGCAGCAGCTTAATCATTTCTGTCCAAATATATTTGTACACATTATGTAAATATTGATTGAATATTTAATGACGACGATTTTACCATTTATGCAATAGCTAGAATTGCTATGATCGTCAGTATCCTCAGGAGCAAGAATTATGAATGATGTCCCTTTGTTCTGTAACCCCTCTCCTCCAACTCTTTTCTTTTATTCAAAATATTATGCTCACATCATTCAAAATATTAATGTTAGCTGAAATTGTTATCAACGTTATCGTCATCATCATCATCCGCATCACTACCATCATCAACATGTCACCTTGTGATCTCTGTCAAAAATGTTTTTACAACTGGATTGAATTATTGTGATTTTTACACTTAACAGGCAGTCATAGAAGCAGAAGAAGAAGAAAACGAGGAAGAAGAAGAAGAAAAAGAAGAAAAAGGTATTTGGGAACTAAAGGTAAAGAAACAGAAGAAAGGGAACAGTAAAGTGGTACTGTCGTAATTAAATTAATTAAACCGATAAAATATGAGGCGGACTAGAGGGTCCATTTGCAGAAGCAAAAAAGATAAAAATAGACAGACCACTAACGACAAAACAGAATGTACACGGATCTTGTAACATTAAAAAGTATAATTATGCAGAAAATGAAGAGAAGGAGAGAAGAATGCCATGCAGGGGAAACAAAATAAAGATATAAATGATTCAAAATAAATTAATGCAAGAAATTTGAATTTAAGAGGAAAAAATCAATGTACAAGACAAGAAGAAGATAAATACAGCAAGGTTAATTCGGGGGGTTATGTAGACTCTAAGCAAAATATATTCTTCTATTTTTCTTTTGTCGTCTCACTGATACCAGTTTGTAACCCAGTGTCGTGGTTTTGTCATCTCACTGATACCAGTTTGTAACCCAGTGTCGTAGTTTTGTCGTCTCACTGATACCAGTTTGTAACCCAGTGTCGTGGTTTTGTCGTCTCACTGATACCAGGTTGTAACCCAGTGTCGTGGTTTTGTCGTCTCACTGATACCAGTTTGTAACCCAGTGTCGTGGTTTTGTCGTCTCACTGATACCAGTTTGTAACCCAGTGTCGTGGTTGTGTCGTCTTACTGATACTAGGTTGTAATCCAGTGTCATGGTTTTTTCGTCTCACTGATACCAGTTTGTAACCCAGTGTCGTGGTTTTGTCGTCTCACTGATACCAGTTTGTAACCCAGTGTCGTGGTTGTGTCGTCTTACTGATACTAGGTTGTAATCCAGTGTCATGGTTTTTTCGTCTCACTGATACCAGTTTTTAATCCAGTGTCATGGTTTTTTCGTCTCACTGATACCAGTTTTTAATCCAGTGTCATGGTTTTTTCGTCTCACTGATACCAGTTTTTAATCCAGTGTCATGGTTTTTTCGTCTCACTGATACCAGTTTTTAATCCAGTGTCATGGTTTTTTCGTCTCACTGATACCAGTTTTTAATCCAGTGTCATGGTTTTTTCGTCTCACTGATACCAGTTTTTAATCCAGTGTCATGGTTTTTTCGTCCCACTAATACCAGGTTGTAACCCAGTGTCGTGATTTTCTGTATTTGTCTTGAGCTGAAAACAACAATAGCAACCAGTTTTAACGTGTTACGCAGTTTAGATACTATCCCTGCCTGGTTCGGACTTAGTAAACATCGTATCGGTCGGGGGTTCCCAGCTCCCTAAAAGTTTAATGGGGTTCACAGGAATTTGTGCATTAGGATTATCATCCTTGGGGTGGTAATTCTGCAGTCTGCAATCCTGGAGGGAACAAACTGAAATGCACTGAAACAGCACAGTATAGAGCACGCCTTTGGTGGCAGGTAACCTTCAGTCTAATGTGGGAATGAGATTAACGTTAGGCAGGCCGGATCTGGATCTGGATAAGGTAAAAAAAAAATCTTGCTAGTTTCAGCTAGTTTTCAGCTAGATCCTAGAATGAGTGGCGGCTTTATCTTCATTTCATTTGACTTGACCGGAAAGAAGCGGGCACCACGTTCAGTCTGCCTTGGTAGCTTGGCTTTATTTGTAGTGATACTACTGGTTTTTATTTCCTAGGTTTTCGTCTAATTATGTTGTCCGATCTCTACTTTAATTGCCAGGTGATAATTTCTTCCATTTGGTTATTGTGTATAGGGAAGGAGTCTTAAACTGCCCTGATAAGGTCATTCTGTTTGCCTGGGGCGGCACTGGAACAGGTATGGGCGGGAGGGAATCTGGTGGTAGAACAACATGCCTGGCTGGTCTCGAGCTGTGGCGTTTCTTCAGGCCATTGAGCTGTCCTTAATACTTATTGTATGTCCCACCAGGCAGGCATTTGGATAATGGCCCTATAACTACATGTCTCATCACACAAAAACCGACACCAAATTCTGAAATCCGGCCAATATGCTTGGAAAAGCATTTCCAGAGTACAAATGTCCGGCTATATGTGTTTGAAAATATTTGTCACAAAACATGGCCCCATGTACTGCCGAGTTCAAGACTAAATCACTCCATATGTAAACATATTATCTGACTCTTGAGGAAAACACATACTTTGCTGTCCATGTGGGTTTCGAGGTACCTTTTACATGGGGGAAAAAGGGGGGTGGAAGAGGGATAAGGTGTCCTAAGAGTAGTCCCCCTGCCACTCTAACAAGCATATAAAAGGGGAATAACTATAGACTGTAATTCGGATACGTTTGGCCAAAGGAGCAGATATCACTATACAGTGTGCCCACTTGACCCTTTGAGAGCAAACGCAGAATATATAAAGGAGGAAAAGAAGAAGAAGGAGAAGTAGTAGTAGTAGTAGTAGTAGTAGTAGCAGCAGCAGCAGCAGCAGCAGCAGCAGTGGTAGAAGTAGTTGAAGTAGTAGTAGTAGTAGTAGTAGTAGTAGTAGTAGTAGTAGTAGTAGTAGTAGAAGTAGAAGTAGAAGTAGAAGTAGAAGTAGTAGTAGTAGTAGTAGTAGTAGTAGTAGTAGTAGTAGTAGTAGTAGTAGTAGTAGTAGTAGTAGTAGTAGTAGTAGTAGTTAGTTGTTGTTGTTGTTGTTGTTGATGTTTATGTTTATTCAACGGATCAACATAATGAAACACAGTATAACCAATAAGTGCTATGTTTTACTTCTAACTCAAGCATGAGAATGAAGAATCTCAGCATGGTCTCCGTTTCACCAGCAAGGATCGTGAACTACTTTGGATCTTTTTGTCACTCTAAACTTTGCCCAGGCAGCGCAGTTAGGCCACTCATTTTCGATTTCCAATTCCTAAGCGATTTTTATGTGCACAACAATACACACGGGTGTCCGGTCTTACTACCAGAGACCAGGAAAAATTACTAGAAGTCTATGTAAAAAAA
>CAJHNH020000017.1:27302-44802 GCA_905116865.2 Candidula unifasciata
TTCGTCCTAATCAAATTCAGTTCTAGAATTGTGAGCCCAATACGCCCGAGGTCATGAAATAGCATCCTTTGTAGTACTTTGGCGTGTAGAGAAATTGCAGAACCAAACTGAATGCTTCAACGACCTATAACGCGTTAGATAGGGCATTGGATATTTTTTGACTGCTTACAGTATTTTTGTTAAATTTTGCTTTAATTTTCTGAACAACGGACCAACATAATGGGACACGAGTAGTCACCCATGTGCTCCGTTCTTCTTCTAACTCAAGTCTGAATCCGAAGAAGCTCAGCACAGTGCACAGGCTCTGTAGCACCGGCGAGGATCCTGAAATACTTTTAATAGATTTTTAACTCCAAATTTTGCCAAGGCTGCGGCGTTAGCTTACCCTTTTATTTATTTCCAACTGCCAAGGGATTTTTTAGCGTGCGCAACAATGCACACGGGCGTCCGATTCCACTACCCAGCTACCAGGAGCAATTACTAGAACTCCAAGTTCACGTGAACAAATTCCATCCCTTACCGGGGATTAAATCCGGAACCTCTAACACTCGAGGCAGACACCACCGCTGGAGACCACTCAGCCCCCTGGCTGCTTACAGTAAAGCATTGTCTTCCCCTTGCAGTGTCTAGTCTTGATTGTTACAAATGACAGGCCGCGAGCAACAACTGCTAGCGAAATCGTTACGTAGCAACATTCGTTACAATGTGCCGGACACGTTCTTATTGTAAAAATAACAAATTTGATTACGTAATTCGACTGTAAAACACTGTGCGCCGTAAAACCCTACAGCTGTTGTCACGATTAAAATATGTCACATTATGTGTTTATTCTGAAGCTAGATAGCTAAAAATAACAGCAATCGTTGTCACACATGTCGGCATATTTGTTTGCTTTTAAACTACCGTTAACATTGTACGGAAGGCCATGAAACCTCTGTTAAATTACGAAGAAAGAACAAATGTACGAATGCATAAACTTTTTTAAAGGGTGGCAAACAGGGAACGCGAACCTGTTTTAACACTCGGCCCTTTCAAACACTCATATACAACAAAGCAGTTGTGTGTTACGTTTAACGCATGCTATTTGCATATAGCAAAATGCACAATATTAATATCAACTAAATCAAAATACAAGAATAAATGGAAGATCTGAATTTAACCTGTTCAGAAAAAAAGTTCATAACACGAACCATATAGTTCCGAATTGGTTCCGTGCCGACTCTTCTCCTGATATAATCGTTCCTAAATCGACCTTTTTTCATAAATGTTTTTGCGTGTACATGGAGTGACCATAGCTATTGCTACCCACCAAGCAATGAATTACATATTCGTCAACACTGCGCGTAACGGCACAATTGAAAGTTGATGATGATGATGATTAACTTTACTTAAGTACAAACAGTCGCCATCTGTGTCTTAGACGTTGTGAACGCGCTTCATAATTCCGACAAATCCGACTTGATGCCTCCTGTAGACGATTTGGCAATACAGAGCCTTACGTTGATTTTGACACTGTATCGAGAGTTGATCATTTAGTGACAGGGGCAAACGGCTGGACGTAAAACTGCTCATAAAAACAAAAACAGGCAACAATGTTGGGGTTGGTTTTGTGAAGTTGAAATGAATATAGCTAAATAACTGAGACTATACAACACACCAGTAGCCCAAAATGTAACCAACATCACAAATGTCAAGAAAACATACACGATGACTGCAAAAAAATGTATTAGTGATTTGTCCGATTTTGGCAAACATCAATATCGGATAAGCTTTCTGCGTTCTTTCAGGTTGTTGTTATGACAGTATCTTTAACTGACTATACTACTACTACTACTACTACTACTACTACTACTACTACTACTACTACTACTACTACTACTACTACTACTACTACTACTTTTACTAGTAGTAGTAGTAGTAGTAGTAGTAGTAGTAGTAGTAGTAGTAGTAGTAGTAGTAGTAGTAGTAGTGGTAGTAGTAGTAGTAGTAGTAGTAGTAGTAGTACTTTTACCCTACCAGGACATCATACAGGCGATAAACGTCCAATGCCACAAAGTGCCACCATGTGGGAGAGGTCCTGGAAACCGTGTTAAGCCATTAGACAACATTTATGGCCGGGCTATATTGCGGCCTCTGGAAAGAGCCAGGGTGGGGCTTCAAAAAAACGAAAAATTGCATCTCACAGAGGGATGAATAGTTGGATATAAGTTAAGAGAGGAATCTTTAACTGCTACATACGACATAGTGTCTTCGAATGCATCACACATTATATGGAAAACCGATTATAGCAGAAATGACAAAAGTGATGCTCTATCTATCTATCTATTGTTTTCTTCACTTCTACCGGGTTGCAGCCCAGTGTCGTGGTTTAAAATATTTGTTTTGAGCCTCTCGCGTGATTTCAGTGACTGTTTTCTGGATCTTCTGGCCGTATTCAGCTACTCCATCTATCTATTTTTTCCTGGGTCTTCCTCTGGCCTTTCTTCCCGATGTTCTACTGTAAAAGGCCTTATAGGCAATCTGATCCGGTTGCATTCTTACTAAATGGCCAAACCACTTCATTCTCTGTCTTTCAATATGTTTCATGCATGCTCTTGTTCCAACTTTGTCTCTAATGCTGACGTTTGTGACTCTGTCTCTTCGATGCTCTCTATAAAGCATGTTATTGTCATATAAGAAGGTTGTGGGTTCCCGTACTGACGGAGCCATACTTTCTTTTTAAAATGACCTTGACTCCCAGGTCGACCTAGTCTTGAGTAGGTACCAGGTGCAGTCCTCTGAAGTAAAGGCGGTCGGCGTGGTGCTGACCACATCACACATCAAGTGCTGATTGGTCTAAACAATTATGAGTCTATCCCTATATTCCCAATACACCTTAAGGAGTGGAAAAGGGACCTTTATTCATATAACAATATATAATATTAATATCTAGTAAAACATAAAAGAATATATTGAAGATCCAAGTTTTTAAATTGTTCAACACTTTTTAACAATTATCTCTCGGCTAAAATTCTAAGAGTATTATCTATAACTTTCTAAATCTATGTTTATAGCACAGGTAAATTAGTTTTATTATATTTAAATGCAAGTATGTAAATACGAACACTAAAAGAACACTGTTCAACACAATATTCTTATCAATGCTATGCTATCAGTGTCAAACTTGGACACTGTCTTGACACAACAGAAGGACAATTGTCACGACAGAAATGAAATGAAAAAAACTGTGCTAGGTGTAACCTACTATCGACTTAGGTGTAATATCAGAGAAGAGTCGGCACAGAACCAATTTTGAACTTTATAAGTAGGCAACAGATAAAATGGTTTGGCCATGTAACATGACTGGCGTAAGACAGGGAGCCAAAGAGAGCAATGTGACACAGCTACAGCCGTAACAGAACCAGACGTCGACCACGCAGACTATGGATCGCGGAAATATCAGATACTGAAAATTACTTTATACGAAGCGAACAAAAGGGTCCGTTACAGAGATCTCTTTCTCCTCTGAAGTATCTAATACTTCCATGACAAGTGAGAAGAAGAAGAAGAAGAAGAAGAAGAAGAAGAAGAAGAAGAAGAAGAAGAAGAAGAAGAAGAAGAAGAAGAAGAAGAAGAAGAAGAAGAAGAAGAAGAAGAAGAAGAAGAAGAGAAGAAAAAGATGAAAAAAAAAAAAGAAGAAGAAACAGGAGGAGGAGGAGAATTAAAATTTGTAGAAAGCATACATTTCTAAAAGCATGCAGATTTATTAAAAATTCTACGGTAGACCCATTGACTTCATTTCTTGTAGTTTGCACTATCCATGCGAATTTCAACTAGTGTTACTAGTGTCAAGAATTATTTCAAAGTCACAATGCATCTGCCCGAGCGGCAAGTAGCAACCAGCTGCACACAAACAAGCCTGTAAAACGGATGTACACGCAAACGTCAAAGGCAAAGTCCAAATGGGTTAACAACCAAGACTTACCACCAGAGCTTACACTTGGTGAATAAAGAAGAAGAAGAAGAAGAAGAAGAAGAAGAAGAAGAAGAAGAAGAAGAAGAAGAAGAAGAAGTTTGAGGAAAAGTACGAAGGAAACTATACGTGTACCTCATGTTTAGTGGACAGGCAGTTGGCCAGATTTTCATCCAAAATTAGTTAGAAGATTTTATATTCGGTTTCAAGTTTATGGGAGAATAATGAGATAGACGTTTAACTGTGAATGAATAGATCAAGATTTATTAAAAAAAAAAAAAAATTATAGCGACGAATAATGATGAATAGTTATAAAGTTAGACATGCAGACGAGCGGACGGACGTTGGACAGATAGACAGACGTATATACGTACTTTGATTTCAAAAGATTGTGAATTTTGCACACTCTGGGGCTCAATATTTACAGACAAACTTACAGACAGACAGAGAGACAGCAGGCAGACAGAGAGACAGACAGACATGCAGACATAGTGGGAAAACAAACCACTGTATTATACAAATTAACACTACCTTTGTCAGTGAAATGACGCCATTTAATTAGTCCATTTGAAGACACGTTTTAATTACTGATCGTTTTAAATAGTTATAAAAACATGAAACAGATGCAACTTTAAAATAGCCCACTGATCAAATGTATCGATAGTAATTCCTTTAACTCAATCAAAATACGTATGATTTATTTATCATACTTTTCGAGTATACATTTTGTGATTTCGACACCTGAAACTGTCATGTCAGTTTTAAAGAAATGTTTGCAGATTTACCATCTATTTTACGTCGTTTTTAATAGTACGAGAGGCCGTGCGCACAAAGGTTCACAATTTTTCAAAACTTATGCAAGCTTATTTTGTCATAGGCGTTTCTTTGCTCTGATCCTAATTAATGTTTCTTGTTAACTTAAATAACAGCTTTCACTTGTCACATTATTCAACGTGATTTAAAAGTTGAGAAAAGACTTGTATAATTAACAAGAAGTATCCAAACCTTTATGAACAGAATTTTAAATTGTGGATATCACATTGCTGAGGAGCCTCCAAGGGTTCGAGTGCATACCTCCCATACCAGAAGTGCATGTTCAATTCCCCCTTTCCTGATAAAATGTGTGAAAAGGGGGACGGGAGCGCTTCGCACTTGCCTAGACAATGTTTTATGGGGTACACCTCCCCCCTTGCCCCGCCCCTTAACCGCCGTCCACCATATAAAGTACATGTCTTTTATACATACTTTTTTTTTTTTTAAATGTGTAAAGAATTACATTTATGAACCATACAGCACATTATTATTATTATTAATATTATTTTTAGTAATATTATGCACTTTAACAAGTTTTCTGTCTATTTTAGATCCCTAGCCAAACAAAAGTTATAAAATATTGCCCTTACCCACATTAGTCTTTCTTTGTGTTGTCGCCCCTGGTATTACCTCCCCTACCATCCCCGACCACCCCCCCCCCCCCCCCCCAGTCAGTATGGAGGTAAATTGTAAGAGCCTTGTAAGTTGGGCTACCCAATAATTTATCCATTTTTTGGGAAAGAAACGACGAAAGTCAAATGCAATGGTCCTCACCATAATCGTACCTTAATGATTTAGTATTATTGACGTTACGGTTTCTGCAATAAGATTTTTTTTCACTTTTTTTTTTTTTTTTTACCACTTCGCTTGTCAAGGGGCCGTCCTTTTTAGGATGAACATTTTTGTTATTTGAAGCCCCACCTTGGCTCTTGCCAGGGGCCGCAATATAGCCAGGCCATAAATATGGCCAATTGGCTGAACGCGGTTTCTGGGACTTCTCCACGGTGATCCTCATCCACATGGTGGCACATTGTGTCATCGGGTAATTATCGCTTGTGTGACGTCCTTGTGTGGTAGAAAGTTAGTAAGTCAGTCCTGAGGAAAAAAGATGCTCACTAAATGGGATGAATGGAGGAGGGGTGAGAAAATAGGTGAAATATCTGGCAGTTACTGGTATCAAAGTCGAGAAAGCAATGGCAAACTACCGACGTTAATTTGCATGGAAAACCACAACAGCCAGAAAGTGCTGGGGTTGGTTCTGCAGCGTCCTGTAAAGGATATGCAACTAATTAAATTTACTGGTATCAAAAACGTATAACAAACAGAGGATAACCCTGTGCCGGGCACATCTCGAAAAAAAAAAAAAAAAACAAGCAGGGAATGAACAGGCACAGAGATAGGAACTAAAGGAACTAGACAAAAGAGGGCATCTAAGAGATACCCTAAAGTAAACTTTGATGAGCTTGTACTTATGTTGTCATTCCTTTGTGGAATGCATTTTTCGTTATTTGAAGCCCCACCCTGGCTCTTGCCAGGGGCCGCAATATAGCCCAGCCAGAAAAATGGTCTAATGGCTGAACGCGGTTTCTGGGACCTCTCAATTGGTGATCCTCATTCACATGGTGGTACTTTGTGTCATGCGATGTTTATCGCGTGTGTGATGTTCTAGTGGAGTAAAAGAAGATAGATAGAGATGAGCTTGTTCCGGTCAAATTGGACGCTAGGCACGGTCACTGTTTTGATCCATAGCAAATTTTTTGCTTCTGCTTGACGGTGGCCGTTGCATTTGTGCTCCATTTGTAGACTGAGAGGATATAGTTTTGTTGCCCAGCTTCTGAGTTGAGTGCATGGCGTGACACTGTGAGCTGAAGATTTTGTTTTTGAATTTTTTTTTTTTACTGTGACCAACGTGGTGTTGTGAATTGTAGATTTAGAAAATGGTGTCGCAATATTGGTGGTGCCATTATGTGATTAAAATTGATTGCATGTGCAACTGGTGATCTGTTTGTGACCTGCTAGTGCTACCATCCATGTTGAACTGCATTTCAAATGTCGGACTGTTTGTGTCAGCACTTCGGATAGCTATCGTATTCTTTTAATGCGAGTGTATGCTAGTTCATATGCTGAGACAGCAGTTTGTCCGTTTTTTCAGAAGGGACTGTGATAAACATTCTGTGTATTTTTCGTTGGCACAGGAGCGGAGAAACTATAGGGTCACACCGTTTGCTTTGAAGCTGAACCTAAGATTATCAGATTACCAGGTTAACAAACTTTAATGAGAAAAGCTGCATATGTGTCCCGATGTTACTTGCAATGTTTTGTTGTTTTAAAGTCCCACCCTGGTTGTCGTCGTTCGCCCTAATATAACTCAACCTATAGGTTGGATGGGGTTTCTGCGACTTGTACCTGTGATCCTCGTGCGAATATTGGGACTTTTTGTCACCGGATGTATATCGCATGGTGTGTTGTCCAGGTGGGGTTGAATGTCGTCATCACCATGAGAGAAGATAAAAGTTCTGAACTGGTCTTAGTCTATGATATCTAAGGGAGTGCACAGGATACAAGGGAATAAAGAAATAGACAACGAGCTGTGTGTGATCTGAATGGCACAACAGCATAGTGATGATGAGGATCATGATGTCGAGGAGGGTGTGAGGTTCAAGATTTTGCTCTTCTGGTCAAGATAAAAAACTGAACGAAAAGTATATCAGTAAGCTATACAATATAAAGAACACAAACAAAACGTGAACGTTGCGGCCGTAGGACCTTCATCAGCACATACATAAATCAAACAATACCACACACAAGAAGGCTAACCCGGTCAACGAATGCCCGCAGAAGTCGGATGTGTTGGCCGAAAGGTGCAAATATCGCAGCCATGCTGTAAACGGACACAACGCAATTACATCTTCGGATGAACGCAGAAGAAGAAGAAGAAGAAACAATACCAGACAAATACACAGAATCACTTAGCTTAATATCTCGAAGCAGCCAGGTCGGGGTCTGGTCGGTTCGATCATAGTCAAAATGCATATTGTTGTAGAGTTTCTCTGATGTTATCTTTGCACGATATTCTCCTAGTTTTCCAAATTATTCTTGGTACCCCTAGATAACATTTTAATTTTTGCTCTGTGTGTGTGTGTGTGTGTTTTTTTTTTTAAGGCAGGAATTGTAAGTAAAACAAGCATGATGCAGCTTTACTGTATTCTTTGTTTAATACTTTATTTTTCCTCGTATGGGCTCGGGTATGAAGAAAGAATGGACCTACTCCCTTACAAGCACGTCGTGAGAGTAGACTAAGTGGTAGCTTCATTCTAAGTCGCAATTTAAGAAAGCAAATAAGCCAGATCTGTTCAACAGATCTGCATGTAACTCTGATCCTGACACAACTGTGGAATGTGTATGAGTGCCAGGGGAGGGGTGTACATCTTTTAAAGGCCCGCTGGTGTTTGAGACGAAAGTTAAAGCCTTAATTGTTGAAATTCTGCTAACAGGGGTGCAGTTATCTACACCGAAGGATCCGTCGTTTGACCCCTACAAAGTTCATTGAATTTCACGGTTCTGGTTTAAAGGAAAACTGTAAAAGAAGATAGCGGGGCTTTTGTCTCGACTACAAGCTTCTTCTTCTTCTTCTTCTTTTCTTCTTCTTCTTCTTCTTCGTCTTCTTCTTCTTCTTCTTCTTCTTCTTCTTCTTCTTCTTCTTCTTCTTCTTCTTCTTCTTCTTCTTCTTCTTCTTCTTCTTCTTCTTCTTCTTCTTCTTCTTCTTCTTCTTCTTCTTCTGCTTCTACTTTTTCTTCTTCTTATTCTTAGTCGTCTTTTTCCTATTATTCGTTCGTCCCAAAGAGGGCAATTAGCACGAGTGACACATCCGATTTCAACAAACTATTCTCTTTCCTATTGTGTTTGGACAGCCTTATTGGGGTCCAGTGTGTCAGTTTTTAAATTCACAAAATATGTTCCCGGGACTCTACACTGTGAGAAGCACCGTTAACCTCACTATCCAGACATAAGAACACTTTTCACACCCTACCACGTGATCTGCTTGAGACTTCCGGCCTGTCTCTTTATTTATGTTTTGTTTCAGTGGTTCCCAACTGTTGGGGCAAGAAATCAAGTGATCTGTGCAAAAAATTTAAGGTGTCCGTGATTTGTAGTAGGGAAAGAAGGAAGGGCGTTTTTATTTTTTAATAATTAACCACAAACGGAAAGTCAAATATTATAGGGGTGGTGCAAAATTCTCATGTGTGTGCGGTTACTTTCATATTCGTCTCAGGGGATGCATGCGTTGTTGGTAATGAGAGAGCTGATAGACTGGCAGGCACTGCATTAATTGAAGATGGCCGGCCCATGGATCACGCAGACATTGTCATTGCCCTTAGGACGTTCTGAGGATTTTGGAAGCAACGTGTCAACATCACTTCTAAGAGTACGCGAATTGGGAGTAAAGATCGGCACAGCCAAGCATGAGAAGCACACTGGACGCACACGAAGTCTTGTTAACCAACATAGGACTGGTATTAATGAAAATGTTGAGAGGCGAATCTGAGCGCCTATGGTTGTGTGCAGTGTGCTGTAAAGATATCTAGCTCATAACTCATAACTCAGGGGTGGTGCCGTTTGAAAATGAACACCGGCTAACCGTAACCTTAACCCGTTCCTGGGAACACGGACCATATAACATTTTTACTGGACCTTTCACAGGAACTGCAGGGTTCTTTGAGTTCGGGGCGGGAGGAGGGGGGGGGGAATACACAACCCTCAACCATTCTTTTGTTTATAAACATGACAATTAGAACATTATGTGTTCCGTAGCAGGCCTTTGTAAATAAGATGGGTCCTCCGGTCTTATCGTTTGAGAACCACTGTTGGAAATAATTAATGAATGTGTCAAAGGTCACAGTGCTATGATGTAAGCGTCCTGTCGGGGACAGGAAACGACAGCGATTACCGCAGTCCTGATGTTATTTCATTGCATATGTAAATACACATGACATGCCCGGTTTCATTTTGTTGATGACAACTTTCGTTTGTGACCGCCATCGTTCCTGAGCAGAAGGGCCCTCCAGACCACACGCTTTTGTCCGTTTCCCAGGAAAGTGCAGCTAGGTCTATTGTAGGTGTTGGCTGTGTCCGTTCTTGTGATGTAAACGTCCTCTTATCTGTGCTAAGGTACACCTGATGTTCTGTATGGTGTTCGGGTTTATTTAGCAGCAGGCAATCATGCATAACACTTCTATACAGGGGCGCCGACACGAAGATAGCATTGTGGAGTTTACAGCGTCTTGATAAATTTCAGTGGAGCAAAAGGGATTTCATTTGGCTTGAGCCATGTTTACACACACACACACACACACACACACACAAAATACATACACTACATACACACTTAATCATACATACAACCATATACAAACTAAGGCATATATACACTACACACAAACTATATGAAGAAACTCCACAGGGGAGCATGTACAGCAGGAGTCTACCAATCATCAGTAGAAGTAACCTCTCGTCGACAAATGTTTCGGCCCACGAGCTTCTAGACATTTTCAGAGAGTGGGCCCACCTGAGTTCATGATGCTCAGGGTTGGTTTCCCCTGCTGCACGTATTACCGGATGTTATGTTTATATCATAGATAACAGCATATACAAACTAAGGTATACATACACTACACACACACCTTCCTTTGAGAAGGAGCGTTGGCATAGGAGCTAGACGCTAGCCTGTCGGCCTAAAAAAACCTAGGCTCCAACCCGCAAGGTGCAGTAATAACATTACTGTTAACAAGGAAACGTTGATTTGTGAGCTGAGACAGCAGCTGCATGAGAGAGTAGCAGTGACACAAGTAGACCAGCCAGACAAAGAGACTGATCAACATAAAGTCACATCCTGTTTACCGAAGTGTATCGTTTTCACTTCCTGTTATCAATTTTTGAATCACTGTTGGAATTTGAAAATCATAAAATGGCGTAGTCTGCGTAATACATCTGAAAAAGCAACAATAAAAGTGGTCTAGGTACTTGGGAATAATAATGACCTAGATAGTGATCTGACTTTTGGGGACTATAAGATTTGGGTAGTTTGGAAATATCTATTATACCTGTGAGATTGTTGATTTCAAGAATGTGCGACACGTCTTCTTCGAGAGAGTTGATTTTCCCAATAAAGTTGTAGCTGGTTTCACAAGGCCTGCAGATCTCATACATCGGCTGCCAATGTCTGTTCATTGGAACTTTCCGTTCCTTGTCCAACAAATAGGACAC
Source organism: Candidula unifasciata (assembly GCA_905116865.2). Lineage (NCBI taxonomy): Eukaryota > Metazoa > Mollusca > Gastropoda > Stylommatophora > Geomitridae > Candidula > Candidula unifasciata. The sequence continues at coordinate 38,332 of CAJHNH020000017.1, forward strand.
AAACTCGGGAAAAGTGACTCCTCCGGTCTGTGTGGAATTCTTTCTGTATTTCAGGACGAGCCTCTTATTTATGTAGGTGAAATAGCTGGATGAGGGTTGTAGGAACTTGTTTCTGTAGCCAGAGAGAAGACGTTCAAATGGGTCTCTGACAAAAGTAAACTTGAAGTAACGCTTTAACATGTCTTGCATAACGTGTTTGGGGAAGACATCCAGGTGTGTCTGCAGCTTATTGAACACCCAGTGTACATCACTAGATTTAATGGCGTTGGGGTCAGTTCCATTGAACTTGCCGGCCAGGATGGCGAAGATCTTGCCCAGGTTGGTGGATGCCACCTTGGCGATTTGGCAGTAGAGGATCTGGTAAAGAAGACATACAACATCAATATATTTTTTGTCCTCTCAAAAACTTCCCCTTGTTAGTGCTGGGATCCAATTGTGAGTGGACAACAAGAATAGAGCCTCACTGTTTCGCTAACAAGCATGTCTTAAGATGTGACTTCGAAGTAGGAGAGCATCTGCACGAGAGGCAATGAACCAACAGGCTGTATACAAATTCGCCAGATCGGTATAATGGATATGTACACAAAACTTAAGTTCCGGAACAAGACTAAAGTTCGGAGAGGGACGAACAGCCATAACTTTTCGCCTGAGGTACTAGCCGGTGAACACGAAGAAGCAGCAGCAGCAGCAGCAGAAGAAGAAGAAGAAGAAGAAGAAGAAGAAGAAGAAGAAGAAGAAGAAGAAGAAGAAGAAGAAGAAGAAGAAGAAGAAGAAGAAGAAGAAGAAGAAAAAAGAAAGAAATAAAAAGAAGAAGAAGAAAAAGAAAAAGAAGAAGAATAACAAGAGTGGAAGATACGATTGGAGCACTGTAGGAGGTACCAAGCAAACCGCTTCAAGGGGATCGAAGTGTCACTACGCCAAGTACATTTTTTGTTGGCTTGTACTTTACCGAACAGGTTTCATTTTCGTTTCTGGCCAACGTGACACTGACATCTGATAAGGTTAACAATTTGGGATAACATCTGATGCTTTTATCTTCTTTTGTCATATTTCGACAGGCATCAAGTAAGGGAATTGAATCGTTTGAATTTATCGACGCTAATGCTTACGATGTTGACAATATAATAAATGAGTTATAAATCTTAATTTGCACCAAAGATAATAAAGAAGAACTCTCACCATGTGGTTCTTGTCGACAAGAACACTCGCCAGCATGCTCGGGGTTAGGGCATTCTGGCTGGTGTTGAGGCCAAGCTTCTGGCACGTTCGTCTGGTGTGACTCCTCCACCAGTTGGGCTGGAATTTGTTCGGGCCCGTAGCCTGGAGGCATCACAGATAACACTAACATCATGACGTAGTACACAAGAATTTTTCAACATTAGGGTCACGTACTCGACTTCCGCAATCAGACTTCTTGAATAACGGTTTAAAAAAGATTTTTAACAATCTTCTCCTTCTCCTCTTCCTTATTTTCCTTCTGCGCAAAGCTGGTGTAGAAAAAGCAATCACAATATTTTAGCTTACCCTGTCCTCCCTCATTCTTTCATTTTATATATTTCGTAAAGTTGTTGTTGTTAATACATGGTGCCAAGCTGTTTTAATCTCTATCTCTCTTTCTTTCTCTATCATCTCTTTGTATCTCTCCCTTTCACTCTCTCTGTTTCTCTATATATGTCTGTCTGTCTGTCTCCTTCTCCATATCTCTATCTTGTCTCTCTATCCACCTCTCTCTCTCTCTCTCTCTCTCTCTCTCTCTCTCTCTCTCTCTCTCACACACTCACACACTCCCAGTAACTTCAGTAACTTACTGTAATATTGCCTTGCTCCTTCTGCCATTTCGCCAGATGTGCACCTGATGATAGTGACGTGACATGACCCGGTAAACTCTCCTGGTTCACTGTCATGAAAGTACGAAAACCCCTTTGTTTATAAATATCCTCACCAACATCATCATCATCGTTATCATGACGATTATTATCTGAATCGTAGTCATCGGCACCGTAATAGTCAGCACTCTTGTCAACGTCAGCTGAAACAACCGCAGCTCAGGTCTAATTCATAAATCAAAACTAACCATAAGAAAAGATTGATAGCACTTGTGACTCGAAAGTTTTAAGTAGAGGGTACAATGTAAGATTTTCTTGATCCACCAGTGTCATCCACGACACTGTTTTTGATCATCCAGGGGCATCCACAGCACCACCAGCGACCATATAGTGTCATGTCCATTACCGTCTTTGATCATCTAGTGTAACCCACGACACACCGTCTTTGATCATCCAGTGTAACCCACGACACAGTCTTTGATCATCAATTGTAACCCACGACACACCGTCTTTGATCATCAATTGTAACCCACGACACACCGTCTTTGATCATCTAGTGTAACCCACGACATCGTCTTTGATCATCTAGTGTAACCCACGACACACCATCTTTGATCATCAATTGTAACCCACGACACACCATCTTTGATCTAGTGTAACCCACGACACACCGTCTTTGATCATCTAGTGTAACCCACAACATCGTCTTTGATCATCTAGTGTAACCCACGACACCGTCTTTGATCATCCAGTGTCATCCACAGCACACTCGCTTTCTTTCTTGACGTATCCTATCCACACTTAATTCAAAAGTTCTTGCAACTTTGCGCATGTTGTGTTTTGTGATATTTAATTATTCATTAGAATTCGTTCATAAATCGTCTTCACAATGTTTCTCTTGTCAAATGTAGATAGACTTGCTTGAAGTAGCTATCGCTTTTACAGTGAAAACATCCGCTAATTATCTCCATGACATTCCTGCAGATCCCCGGTAGTTTATCCAAGAGATTTCTGGTAAAGTTGACCTATCCGGGCTGTCTTTTTAACCGAGCTGCCAACCAAAGGTAAGGGCCTAGTCTGCCCTTGTCATAACATGACATTAATTTCCTTGGTTCACACGCGTGTCAAAGCTTCAGTTAATCACACAACCCGTGGTATTCTCTTGGAGACACCTCAGTTAAGTTATTTTGTGTAATCTTGTTAGTAATTATAACATTGTCTTTGTATTGAATTATGCTGAGTAAGACTTTCTGGTCCAAACGTCCACTTGTTTGTGTTTGGAATTTATTGTTAGTCCATCACGAGTGATGAAGACCACTTTTTAATTCAAATTAGTAATGATTAGTGATTAAGAATACAAAGGTGGCTGATTAGTCCAATATGAGCCTGGAAAGTTCTTGAACAGTACGGGCAACAGGTGGAGGCCGCAGTAAGTGTGGGATTAGCAGTAGGGTTCTTTCTAGTCTGCTTCCATTTCTCTGCCTGTGTAACCTCCGCTGCCTGGCAGGCCGATGCACCATGCATGAGGGACGTAAGCCACCCAGAACGGTCTTGTGCACCAGCCTCCCACGTCGCTTTGTTGATGCCAGAAAAATTGAGAGCAGTTTTGAGTGTGTCCTTATAGCGCTTTTTCTGTCCTCCCTGGGATTTCTTTCCTTGCTGGAGCTCCCTATAAAGTACTCTCTTTGGGAGGCGATAGTCTGGCATGCGAGCTAGGTGACCAACCCAACGCAGCTGATAATTCTTTATTTCGAACGTTGTCTCGGGTGGTTAAGTTGATGCCTTTTCTCGGGCATCTCATTTCGCAGGCGGTAATTTTACGTAGGCTAGACTGATGAAGTGCAAGTGTGGCACAGGTAGCACATTGTTGGCATGATCTTATTAGATGAACTGTATTTGTTCCTTATGTCGCACGGCCTTGTACTTATCCATAGTCTAGTATTACTTGCAAGGACACATCTTTTTCTTCTTATTCCACATTCCGAGCCCTTGAGGTTCATTGCTGCAGATTTCACCAGCCTCCATTCATCTCTCTGGTTGGCCCTTTCTTTCCAGTTGGTGACACCGAAGGTTTGAAGGTGGTCTGTCTGGGCATTATCCCTTCATCGTCTTCTTGGTCTGCCTCGTGGTCTACGACCAGTCATCTCCCTTGCGCATACAATTTTCACGTCTCTGTCATCTGACATTCTCTCAATATGCCCCAACAGTTTCAGTCTATTAGCTCTCATGATGTCCGTGATCAGTGGTGATTTAAACATAATATCAATTTCGTTTGTGCTTCTCACTCTCCATTCCCCGCTGTTTGCATCTTTGATGAGTCCAAAGATTCATCGTAAGACTCTGTTTTCGAAATCATGTAATAAGGCTTCATCTCTTGTAAGGACACACGAGGAACCAAAAGGCTAGGCAGTTCACGTTTATTCTGACGCTCTGACCTTAACCTTCGGATTGTTTGGATACCGCGCCGATTTTATGGGGCCCGACACCCCTACCTACCCCCCCCCCCCCGCGCCCCTCCCCCCGTGTGAATGCAAAGAGTTAAAGCATTGAATGTCCATGAGTGAATCAACTCTAAATACTTACAAATACAGCGAAGTGCCGTGCTGTAGATTTTCCAGTTATTTGTTAATATCATACTCCCAGTACGTCACAGGACAGTCCAACATTTAAAGGGTGGTAAGACTTGATTTTTTCTGGGCTTTCTAAGGCTTTTAACGACCACAAAACATATAGAACAAGCCCTAACCCCAAACCCCCTACGTCCTACGAGAGAGTGTAACCTAGGTCCCACCACTGCATGCAGCCTATCTACCATCCCATGAAATATTCGACTGTCCTGTGGATTTCCTCTGTTTGGGGTAGGATATTAAAAAAGCACCAGCAGTCCTTCTTTCGAACAGTGTACAGGAAATAGAACAAATAATCACGTCTGTCCATAAAACACAGTGAGGATCAAACCCTGTTTTTTTTTGAATTAAACAAAAGTAATGTCCATTTACAAAAATTACCTGTGGCCCAAACCAACATTACAATGAAAAATTGAAAATGTCGCAAAGCTTTGAATATCTGGGCTCCATTATAACCATCAATGGAAACTGTTCAACAGAAGTCAAAAGAAGGTAGGTATTAAGCATTAGCAATACACAGATTAAACAGCATTTAACAACTATGGCTCAGCAACAAGGAAATCAAAGAGAGGTTACTGAGAGCTTGCATCTTTCCTGTAGCAACATACGGGTGTGAGTCGTGGACTATCTCATGGTGGTAAAGGACAATAATTAGGGCTTTTAATCTTTAGAAAGATTCTCAGAATAACATGGGCAAAGAAAAAAAAAAATAATGACATCCTTAAAAATCTTAACATTGAGGAAGATTGGCTACTAAACTTCAGAGATATTCTGGTAAATCAAGCGCAACAACGGATTAAAAATAATAACAGAAGGTGCGGTAACAGGAAGAAGGGGCAGAGGCCGACCAGCAGGGAGTTGGGAACATAATATAAGTGACTCCTTGGGTAAAAATGTACACGAGGACGGAGAGCTGGGGTTACACCAAGATTCTTTCTGAAAGACGTGACGAAAACGATTTTCTGCAAAGGACCTGCTAGTGATGATGATGATAATAAAAATACTCACAATCTTTGTCTGGAGAAAGTTTGGCCAACTGTCTGTCAGTGATCTCCAGACATGGACAGTTGGCTACATCTGCTGTTGTCTTCGTGTTGAACATCAGTCCCAAACCACAGAATAGAACCACCGATAGCAGAAGCAAACATATCGTTAAACAGCGACCAATGAACATTCCTGAATGAGGTCGGCGGCAACAGGGATGTCCAGATGAAAATAAGATTAGTTTTCACTCAGCAAAAGTCCTAATTTGTTATCTAGTGGGCTTGTTCTAACATTTACAAGATAGCTTAACCGTGGGACCCTGTTATAGGGAAAACAAAAATAGACCCACTGCCTAGACAAAAGCATGTCGTAAGAGTCGACTAATTGGGAGCTTCCTTCAAAGTCGAAGTGCATCTGCCTGAGAGGCAAGGAACCAACAGTCTTATACGAATTAGTCAGATTTGACAAAAAAAAAAAAAACGGATGCACACACAACACTCAAGTTCTGGAACAGGACTGCATTCCAAAAGTGGACGAACAACCAGAACTTTCCGCCAGAGTTTACAGCTGGTGAAAATAATGACAAGATGGCTATGGTCAAGATTTGTTGGGAGCAAGTTAGCATTGCAGAGTCGATCATTATGGTCTGGAGAGAATGGTACAGCTGGGAGTCATCAGAGGATCTGATCAACACTCTACACTCGGAGGAAAGGCAGGATGGATACATAATCCAACAGCTACAGGCACCACAGGAATTGGAACTCACTTTTCGCTGGCTGCTGAGAATGAGGACGATTGCTTACGGGAATATCTCGAGCTCTTTAATGCCAGTTCTCAGCTCAATACTCAATACTCAACACTTTCAACACTCACACGCAAGTTTTCTAACACTTAAAAGGCATCCTTGATTAGATAAAAAGAATGTTTCAAAATAATTGCATCAGTTCACTCCTTGAAGATTCCCCACCCCCATCAGTTCACTCCTTGAAGATTCCCCACCCCCATCAGTTCACTCCTTGAAGATTCCCCACCCC
>CAJHNH020000017.1:49802-79802 GCA_905116865.2 Candidula unifasciata
ACAATAAAAATAGGGATGTTTAAAAACACTTAGGCCCACAGAACCAATAAGATAGAATCTAGGCAGTCGCTGCGAGAAACGGTACTGCATATAGACTAGGACAAGAAGACACCTAACACACACAAAAAAAAAAAAACGTAAATTTTCAAGGGATTGTAACTCTTTCTGCTCCTAGCAATCAGTTACATCTGAATGGTTATTTCCCTTCAGTACCAATTATTGCGTCGATTAAGAGATTTTAGTAAAGATCCCTTTTCACGCCTTAAGGTGCATCGGGCATATGGGAAGAGCGCCCATATTTTAACAGACCAATCGGCACTATGTGGGTAATGTGGTCAGCATTATGCGAGCCGTCTTTACTTCCCCAGGACAACCATCCTGGTACCCATTTTAGGCTGGGTCGACCTGCGACGCCCCATACCATGATAAAAATCCACGCAGCCAGCAGTGGGTTTCGATCGCGGAACGTTGAAATTACGAGTCGGAATAACGACGCCTAAGGCACGGAAGTCGCCTAATTAAGGGATTTGACATTTTACAATTGGTCAGAGCGCGCAAAACACAACAACCTGGCTTTCCGAATGGGCTGTACCAACTAATTCATTCATGAGATGTTTCTATTTGAAATCATGTATAGTGTCGGCTCTGTGGCTAAGTAGATGCGAATGCTTAGTAATGCCGGGGTTCCGGGTTCGATCCCAGCTGCGGGCAATGCGCCTTGCGTTGGTTTCGACAGTGGTATCAGGGGGCCGACCTTGCAGAAAGCAATGGCAAACTACTGGACGTAAATTGCCTACAGAAACCACACAACCAGCTAAGGGCTGCTGGGGTGGGTTCTGCACCGTCCTGTCAAGGAAATGCAACTAACCTTATACTGTTACAAATATTATTTTCAACCAGTACTGAGTTACATAATTTGTAGGAACGACACCTTGTACTGGATTCATCGAGAAACGGCAAATCAAGTGGTTTGGCCATCTCGTTAGAATGCAGCCAGATCAAATACAATCACAAGCACTACATCTCAGAAGATCAGCTACAAGAACAAGAGGACGGCAGCGGAATAATGGATCGATAACATAAAAGACACTCTAAGCCATTCATAGCATGACAATAGCCAGTGACAGCCAACGTGCACTGGATCACAAATTATTCCTCCCCACAGCGCATAACGGCAGAAGTGGTTTATGATGATGATGATGACTGTTTTGCATGGTCAGCGTCTGTGACTAAGACGTTGCGAACTCGCTTCGTAATGCCCAGATAACGTGGTCGATCACAGCTACATGCGATTTGGCCGCAGACCGCCTTGCATTGGTTTACACGGTATTGAGAGCCGTTCGTTTCATAAGCAATGGCAAACTACTGAAAGTAAAAGTTTCAGAAAAACCACAAAGAGCAATAAAAAAATGAGGCTGGTTTTGAGTGAGTGACGTTCTACCCCAACCAGACCAGACAATGAACGATAAACACGAGTGACACAAAGTGCCACCATTCGGATAAGAATCACCCAATGCACAAGTCTCAGAAACCCTGTTGAACCGTAAGGTTATATCAGGGTCCCCACACTCTACCAGAAATGTCGTAAGAGGCGATCAAGGGTAGGGTTGGGCTAAGGGTTGGCTACCTCATCCTGTAAAAAAAATACTAGCCACATAAACCAGCCAACCATGATGGCAGATCGGGTGTGTTGAGTGAAGCGGAAACATGGAGAGCAATTAATAAACTACAGACATGCATTAACTGGTGCCTGCTCAGAATTACAGGAATTCTTCTTCTTCACTTTCACCAGCTGTACACTCTGGCGGAAAGTTCTGGTTTCTCGTCCACTGCTGAACTGCAGTCCTGCTCCAGAACCTGAGTGTGGCCTGTGCATCAGTTTTACAGATCTCATTCTCTTGAATACAGACTGTTGGTTCATTGCCTCTCCGGTAGATGCACTCCGACTTTAAAGGAAGCTCCCCAATTAGTCGACTCTTACAACATGATTTTGGGGAGGCAGTGGGTCTATTCTTGTTTTCCCCACAATGGGGCCCCGGAACCCACACGGGGGTAAAAGGAATTAAATGGTGTGATAGAGTCACAGTTGTAGAGATTTGGGTGAAAAGTAAGCAAGTTCCAGGGGACCAATAGTGGAAGAAAAGTCACTGGCGTTTGATAGGACACAACTTGAGGTGAGTTTGCATGGAACCCACAGGGGCATAGAAATAAATATAGACCCCCCAAAAAAAAAAAAAAAATAGAGAAGGAAGCTATATAATGAAATTAACAAGATGAGGGAGGGCATGGAAAGAGCTGTCTGTGACAGCAAAGGATAAAACTACTTTGCGTGAGTTGGATGAGGGTCTGTGTCCCACTGGGTATAGAAGACCGTAGTAGAGGACCTCATTCTGGGTACATGCTGCTTCCTAGTCGTATTGAACAATCGCATCTTGATAAGTGTTTTTTCCCCCATATCACATCGGCTGAGCTTACTTCTGAGAACATTCTATTGTTCTAAAATATCACGTGCTGCCTTGCAAATATTATCTCTTTCTGAGCCTACCAGTGGACAGTGTGCTGTGCTGTAATCAATGTGCATCAAACAATGTAAAGTGTATATTATATATTTTAGATTTAGTTTCATAATGCTAAAGAAATCTGGCTAGATATGCTAACATACAGCACAGTATATGCTGTCTCCTTGAAAATAATACACTCGTGCTCTTGTCTTTATGTGTATTATCTCGTTAAGCAATTGAGACAACATCTTCTGGAACTGGAAAACGAGGCGACAAAGGAAACTTCGTGTGAGACTGAAAACCAAACTCTTTAGAAAAATATGCATATGCGAGTTTCTCGTGAGTTGGTTGTGCGCCTATGCTCCAATGAGAGTTAAAACACAGAAACGGAACAGCAGCTGAAGAAGAAGAAGAAGAAGAAGAAGAAGAAGAGAATAATAATAAAAATAATAAAAATAATAATAATAATAAGAAGACGAAGAAGAAGAAGAAGAAGAAGAAGAAGAAGAAGAAGAAGAAGAAGAAGAAGAAGAAGAAGAAGAAGAAGAAGAAGAAGAAGAAGAAGAAGAAGAAGAAGAAGAAGAAGAAGAAAAAGAAGAAGAAGAAGAAAGAAGAAGAAGAAGAAGAAGAAGAAGAAGAAGAAGAAGAAGAAGAAGAAGAAGAAGAAGAAGAAGAAGAAGAAGAAGAAGAAGAAGAAAAAAAGAAGAAAGAAGAAGAAGAAGGAGAAGAAGAAGAAAAAAAAAGAAGAAGAAGAAGAAGAAGAAGAAGAAGAAAAAGAAGAAGAAGAAGAAGAAGAAGAAGAAGAAGAAGAAGAAGAAGAAGAAGAAGAAGAAGAAGAAGAAGAAGAAGAAGAAGAAGAAGAAGAAGAAGAAGAAGAAGAAGAAGAAGAAGAAGAAAGAAGAAGAAGATGAAGATGAAGAAAAGAAGAAGAAGAAGAAGAAGAAGAAGAAGAAGAAGAAGAAGAAGAAGAAGAAGAGAAGAAGAAGAAGAAGAAGAAGAAGAAGAAGAAGAAGAAGAAGAAGAAAAAGAAGAAAAGAAGAAGAAGAAGAAGCAAAAGAAGAAGAAGAAGAAGAAGAAGAAGAAGAAGAAGAAGAAGAAAAGAAAAAGAAGAAGAAGAAGAAAGAAGAAGAATAGAAGAAGAAGAAGAAGAGAAGAAGAAGAAGAAGAAGAATATAAGAAGAAGAAGAAGAAGAAGAAGAAGAAAGAAGAAGAAGAAGAAGAAGAAGAAGAAGAAGAAGAAGAAGAAGAAGAAGAAGAAGAAGAAGAAGAAGAAGAAGAAGAAGAAGAAGAAGAAGAAGAAGAAGAAGAAGAAAGAAGAAGAAGAAGAAGAAGAAGAAGAAGAAGAAGAAGAAGAAGAAGAAGAAAAAGAAGAAGAAGAAGAAGAAGAAGGAGAAGAAGAAGAAAAAAAAAAAAGAAGAAGAAGGAAGAAGAAGAAGAAGAAGAAGAAGAAGAAGAAGAAGAAGAAGAAGAAGAAGAAGAAGAAGAAGAAGAAGAAGAAGAAGAAGAAGAAGAAGAAGAAGAAGAAGAAGAAGAAGAAGAAGAAGAAGAAGAAGAAGAAGAAGAAGAAGAAGAAATATAAAAAGAAGAAGAAGGTGCAGAAGAAGAAGAAAAAAAAAGAAGGTGCAGAAGGAAAAGGATCATGATATAAAATGAACTGCAAAAGTGCACCAAGTTTCTTCCTAATGAATAAGAAACAGACAGAACAACTTCAGTAATGTCTGATGCTAGAAAACTTAAGACATGGCAAAGCGACAGCGAAAAGCATTACCGACCTTACACACACTCCTTACCTCTTGGTGTGTTTTGATTGAAATGAAATCCTAGCAGACAGACAAGACGCGATAAATATACCATTCTAGAACATGTTAAGTATATATTCCTTGCAGGATAGGCCCTATTCTGACTGAAGTAAAATCGAAATAACCTAGATCGAGTCATATTTACAGCCATCATATGAAAAGAAGCGCTAAGCAGCGATGTGTATAAGATTACCATTCAACGGCAAGCGTTGGAAAACGGTAAAGTAATTATTTTTAATACCGCTATCACTGAAGCGCAGATTGACACATCCAGATGAGTTGATATGCAAGGCTGGCGTTATCAACAGTGATTAATGAAGCGATACATTTTTTATAACACATATTCTCTTTTATTTCAGACTTTCAGAACTATGAATGGTCGTCCCTGCTAGGTTTAAGGTACGTTTCTGTCATTTTCAACGATCGGACTGGAAAACACTTCAGTTCTCGTCTTGATGCAGCTTATGGTAGCTCTACCGTCGCCTAAAAATGTACCTGTCAGTCGGTTCGTCTGCCTCCTTTTCTACCTAATTATAAGGCTATAACTGTCTATTGCAGCAAAGACGCCTGTGCTGGTTGGAACATATCACCTGCATGGAGTACAGCAGTATTTCAAAAGACCTCATGCATCGTGAACTAGACATAGAGAAAAAATCTGGGATCTTTATTAATACCTTACCCCAGATGACGTCACAACATTTAAGAGGGTGTTAAGACTGGGTTTCCCAACTTTCTGAAGCTTTTAACGACCCCAAACATCTAGAACCGGCCGTAAACCAAACCCACCTATGTCCCACGAGAGAGTGCAGCCTAGGTCCCACCGACTGCATGCAGCCTAGGTCCCACGACTGCGTGCAGCCTATCAACCACCTCCTGCAATATAAGATTTTCAGGTGACTTGTGGATATTTCCTATTTTGGGGTAGGACATTGATAAAGCACCAGAATCTGCAGGATGGTCAACGTTGCGCTGTATGGACACATGCCTAAAGATACCAACATTGACCCAAACAGTTTAGACAGATCAGCTGCAGACTGACTCCTGTGGAGTCAAATAGAGAAACACCAACCGTCGCACTTTGCAAGATGACTAATAAGCTGTAGAGAGTGGTTGACGTCTGAGAGCAAACCAGCCTCATTAGGGTAGCCTATGTGGCAGAGACTACCACTCCACTGACGGCTGACTGACTTTCTACCCCACCAGGACATCACACAAGCGATAAACACCCGATGACACAATGTGGGTGAGGATCACCGTGGAGAGGTCCCAGAAACGGCCTTCAACCTTTAGGGCATATTTATGGCCAGGCTATATTGCGGCCCCTGGCAAGAGCCAAAGTAGGGCTTCCAATAAAGAAGAATGTCGTCCTAAAAAGGATGCAAGGATATCTAAAAAAGGGACCGCTTCACTCCAGGACAGGACTTTAAAGCAACAGGAGTCACTGTGCCCCAGCTCAACTGCTCAGCTCCATGGTCTTCGAGTACTGACGGTTGCCTATACACATATACATGCGCTGGGAAGGGGGTCGGGGGGGGGGGCTATACGAATAGACTTATTGCCTGCTAACAGGCAAGTCGTATATGGCAACTAATTACAAACTTGCTGAAATTACACGCGTTGACTAAAGCTCGCAAATATAGCAGCCTAGATGTAAACCACAATACAAGGAGCCAACCGTGCCAAACACAGAAGAAAAAAGGTTATTCAAGCTCTGCATTGTTAGGGTCCATCATCCAGAATTCATACATCGTTTTAATCTTCCTTGATCGTCTTGACAGTTGTGAGCGACGTTCTGGTAAATAAAGGAGAAGGAAAAAAGAATCGACATCTGAGCACTTTGGACACTCCTGTAAGAGCTCCGTCTCCATCTTCAGCAGCAAGCGAGGAGTTCCAATTCTGATACCATCAGAAGCTGTCTAATTGTACACCGGTCACACCTTTCCCTTGAGTGTTGAGCGTCGGCCGGATCGCCTGGTCACTCCTCAGATCCCGATGATCTGTTTGTGCCGTTCCGGTAAATGATGAGCCCAGTTAAAAACGTTTACTGTACCAAGAACGACCTGGACACCTTTCTTTCCCAGCATTGCCATTGAAGTCTCCAATCACTATAATTGTTTGCAGGTATTTTTTGTTTTTAATTTCTTTTATTCTGGCGTTTAAAAAAAAAAAGGTTTAATGTCGAGAGGATCAACTTCATTGCACCGGGTTTCATCCCATATGGCTCGATCTCTCTTCGCAGAACTACTAGCTGCCGGCCTAGGGCATAGCACAAAGCACGAATTTCATAGCTACGGCGACGATCCCCAGGGATCTCCGTAAAAACTAAGGCTGTGAACCGAACCGTTCATACGTGGAACGAACCCACCATCTTCAGAGCGAGGTAAACGGCTTTACCACTGTGTCACGGAGACCTTTTGGCGTTACTTGAAATTTCAGTTAACTGACACCGTCTTTAAGCATTATTTCCTGATGGCAGCTCATATACGTTGTAACGATTTGATTTGATTTAAGAACCGACATCACAGCCCTCGGGGCATTCCCATAAGCGCTCCGTCCCTATCTTCAGCAGCCAGCGAAGAGTTCCGATACTAATGGTGCCAGTAGCATTCTGATTAAACGTCCGTCTTGCCTTTCATCTGAGCCTCGAGCATCTGCCAGAACTTCTCGTCACCGCCCGCTGCATCAGTCTCACCAGACTGTGGTGATCCATCTGCTCCTCCGTATTGTACACGCTCTCCCACAAGGCACTAATCACGTCTGCCTTATCGTATATCAGTATTCCACCAAGTTGTGCAGAGCCAGCCAGTCTGTCCGTCTGTTCATTTCCAAACACACCGGCGTGACCCGGTGAAAAAATCCAAACAATACTCCTCACTTGTGTCCTCTGCAACGAAGCATGCCACTCTGCACGAAGCATGCCTGTCCTGATCTTCCTCAGCATGCTTACTGAGTCAGTTACAATCACGATGTGTGTGTGTAAGTGTGTTGTGTTCTCTAGCCAGCGGAAAGCTGCAGTGACCGACTCCACCTATATTCTTAAGCTGGATGTTGTGGTATCATATGCTAGGCTCTCCTGCACCAAACGTCGACCATTCACTTTTGCTACAAAGCCCCAAGCACTTCTTTTGCCTCTTGACACTGAACCGTCTGTGTAAATGATCAAATCCTCTGAGCGAGCATTGGGTACCGGCACCATTTTAAACAACTTATGGAGAGTAAGTAAATGAGTATGTAAATTTACCCAACCAAGACAATACACAGCGTAATAAACACCCGGTGGCACAAAGTGCCAACTAGCGGATGAGGATCACCCGCGAAGAGCTTCCGGAAGCCCCTTTCAGCCGTTAGGCTATATCTATGGTCCGGTTATATTTAGGGCACACGAGAAAAGCCAGGGTATGGCTTCAAAAAAAAATAATAGTAATAATAATAATGCATACCACACAGGGACGACTTTGACACGCAACACCTGTTGATGTAGAGAGAGAAAAAAAAAACCGCTCTGGTTGTCTCAAAGTGTTCAATTTTTTAAACTTGTAATGTTGTATGTAAGTTATCAATATTTTAGTGTGTGCTCTCTGAATTTGTTTATAGTTAAACAAGTCAAAAAATGTATCATTTGTTTACTCCTGTGGCCTATTGGTTATGCGATGTTAAATTGATATGTTTATAGATGGATAGTGAGTGATGAGGTTGATATGTTGCCGGTACGTCCCTGGAAACTACCGACTGGAAGCCAAAATAAGAAGTGAGGGAGACAATGATTCATTCATTCATTCAGTAGCATGTCCCTCGCGGAACCTCGCTGCCATAACAACACTCCGGAAAAACCTTCCTATCCTGAGCAAGATGTCCTGCGTCTGATACACCCATCTGGAGATCATCTGCCACATCCTGCACCCATCTTCACCTTGGCCTTCCTCTTCCTCTCTTCCCAGGCATATACCCCTCCATTATTGTTCTCTCTAGACTTCCATGACGTTTCAAGTGACCAAAATATTTCAATTTTCTTTGTTTTATTGTCTTTACTAGCCAACCCTCTTCAATATTCAGCTCTTGAAGTATGGATGCATTTGTTCTTTTCTTTACCCAAGATATTCTTAGAACCTGTCTGTAACATTTATATTCAAATGCATTTATGGGCTGTTCCGCTTGTTTAGTAAGTGTCCAGGTCTCACAGTGACAATGATACTTTGTTCTAATTCCCTACAAACATAGAAGATCCCAGTTGCCGACAGGGAGCAGTATTCTGAGGGTGTTATAGGTTAAGGGTAAAGAGTTAGTGGTTCTTCTTCTTTTCCTTCTTTTACTTATTCTTTCTTTTTTCCTGTTACTCTTTTTCGGCAGTTTCCGTTGCCTCCACTTCGTGTTCTGTATCCGATTTTTATTTGTGTATGTATGATAGTGATGATCTGCAGTATTCTTTATTGAAATTATATCGCTTTTACATCACATCTCTTTCTTTCTCTCACTCCCCCTGCACACCCCCCCCCCCTTTCTCTCACCCCGACATTGTTTCTTCATCTAGTAGGTTAATCTGCGATTGTCTAGTGCCTTAAAAAAAAAGGGGGAGAGCATAATGGTTACGACGAAAATTTCGAATTACCTCCCTTAATGTATGCGCGAGTGCGTTTGTATGGGGTGTATGCATGAGCGCGCGCGTGTGTGTGTATATGTGTGTGTGATTGTGTGTGTGTGAGAGAGAGAGAGAGACACACACACACACACACAGAGAGAGAGAGAGTGCGTATGCATGTTTGCGTGGTTGTTTTTTGTGGGCGTCTATGCGAGTGTGTATGTGTGCCTGTGATGAGTATGACGTGTGCTTGAGTAAGAGCGTAAATGCGCAAGTGTTTGCCTAGATAAGCGTGTGCGTGTGGGTGTGTGCGCGCGTGTGCGCGTGTGTGTGTGTATGGGGGCGTGTGTAAGTAAGTGTGTGTGCGCGTGTATGTGATGCGTGTAACGTGTGCCTAAGTGACAGCTTGGATTTGCGAGTTTCCGAGTAGGTCTGCGTGCGCGTGTGAGTGTGTGTGAGCGTGTTTATGCATGTGTGTGCGCACGCGTGTTGCATGCGTAAGTGTATGCTTGTGTAAGTGTGTGTGTGTGTGTGTTTGTGTACCGCGTGCGCGTGTGTATATATTTTATTATATGTTTTTGTACTACTTATGCGCAGGGTTTTTTCAGACTACACAAGAACCGATAAACAAGGCGCAAAGAAAACATTGGTGGGCGGGAGGTCGGAGCAAAGGGCCTAATTCCTGTAATAGTAACACCAGCCAGGGTAATGTTCTAGGCTCATAGTTTTATAGACCAAGTGGAAACTCCGGGCTGAACTAGCACCCAGCATCACGTTGACCGCCATTACTCGAACACAAGATCTCCAGGCCGGCAAACTAGCCTAACTGGCTGGCCCATGTATTTTTTATGGGTTCTTTTCACGTTTTCTGGTTCATCTACACACTGGCTGGCCTTTCATTCATGCTTTCTCAGTCTCTAATTTGGAGGGGTGTCACGTTGGCTTAACTCCAATTACATCAGCGGCGATGTCGCGTGTTTTTTACTACACGACGACACAGCTTTTAATGATCCCAAAACATGTATGATTGGCCCTTACCCAAACCCCCCTGCCCACAGCCTGAGCTTAGGTCACACGAGAGACTCTTTTCGAAGAAAACAGTACAATGTGACACCCCTCTGACCTAGACAAGACTGAGAAAGTGTGTAGATGGGCCGGGAAACGTGAAAAGGACCTATTTATGTTATACAGAAAACTACCATCATCATCAACTGAACTGCTGAATGGAGTGGGCGAACATGCCTGTCTACTATCTGCAATCTTTAACAACTAGTATCAATGCATGTGTTGACACTGCCAAGAGTTATCTCCCGTTGCCTTCTCTTTTGCAACAGATACTTCCAATAGTCATAACAAGAATAGACCCACTACCTACCCAAAAGCATGTCGTAAGAGTCGACTAATTGGGAGCTTTCTTCGAAGTCGGAGTGCATCTGCCTGAGAAGCGAGGAACCAGCAGTCTGCATGCCAATGAGTCAGACCTGTAAAACGGATGCACACGCAACACTCAGGTTCTGGAACAGGACTGCAGTCCAGAACTGGACAAACAACCAGAACTTTCTCCGGAGTTTACAGCTGGTGAAGGCGAAGAAGAAGAAGAAGAAGATAACTTGTTCTCCCACCCCCCCCCCCCTTTTTTTTATATAAATAATTGATGACTGTTTTATCTGATGTTTGTGTTGTTTTCGAGCCCACGCCTCTGTCAAAATGTCTTAGACCCACACTTGGAGTGTATGGGTTCGAGTCACAGCGGGCCTGGGCATTAAGGACAGGCATCGAACCCTGCAGAACGAGAAATTAAATTACATGGTAATCAAAATCCCCAAGCAGGTCGTGTGGTACAGACGCCTTTGTGTTAAGAAGTCAATGTGCCTTGCACATTTTGGCTGCCCAAGGAATTCTAAGAATTCATCTGTAAAACCACATCTTCGAGACCTCAAGAAGTTGTTTTGCTTATTATTTGTCCAAGAAAAACCACCACTCCTCCCCCAACCTAGCCTTCCGTTAAATATTTCATAAACACAGTATCACTCAACCAAGCAATAAACCACCCTCTTCCCCTTTACGGTGTCTTGTCCCGGAATGCACGTACCATGTAACCAAACATATATTCCCATAAATTGTATGACAAGGTAACTGGATCCTTAACGTCCCTTAGTACCATAAACAGGATCAAAATATGACACTCTCGTGTCGCCTGGTCTCACTGATCCAGTTCTAGTGGTCGTATATAGTGCCCTGTATTTTTTGCCATCTTGGCTCAGAAATGCTTATCTTTAGTGCGGACTTTCTGAAACAGTCATCCAACGTTAATCCCTTTGTTATCTGAACTTTTGACGATTTTAAAAATGAAAAGAAATATGTCTTAATGTGTGTCTTTGATGTCGTTTATGGCTTGTAAAGTACAGTTTTATACATCTGGTTTTTGGGTAGGTCGATTTGTGGTGTCAACAGAAGGTGTTACGAAAAAGTAGAAAGGATTTATATTTCGGAGTCACAAAATAAAGTGAATTGGTTGGCAGACTCACAGACATCTAGTCTTTGTCATGTTGTCAGTGTTTTTGAATTTCTTTCTCTTCTTCTTTTGTTGTTTTATTGATACCAGGTTGTGGCCCAGTGTCGGGTTTTGCCGTCTCACTTATACTAGGTTGTAGCTCAGTGTCGTGGTTTTGTCGTCTCACTGATACCAGGTTGTGACCCAGTGTCGTGGTTTTATCGTCTCACTTATACTAGGTTGTAGCTCAGTGTCGTGGTTTTGTCGTCTCACGTATACTAGGTTGTGGCCCAGTGTCGTGGTTTTGTCGTTTCAATGATACCAGGTTGTCGCCCAGTGTCGTGGTTTTGTCGTTTCACTGATACCAGGTTGTCGCCCAGTGTCGTGGTTTTGTCGTTTCACTGATACCAGGTTGTCGCCCAGTGTCGTGGTTTTGTCGTCTCACGTATACTAGGTTGTGGCCCAGTGTCGTGGTTTTGTCGTCTCAATGATACCAGGTTGTGGCCCAGTGTCGGGGTTTTGCTGTCCCACTTATACCAGGTTGTAGCTCAGGTTGTAGCCCAGTGTCGTGGTTTTGTCGTTTTCTCACGTAGCCCAGTACTAGGTTTCACTGTGTGTAGCCAGTGTCGTGGTTTTGTCGTTTCACTGATACCAGGTTGTCACCCAGTGTCTTGGTTTTCTGTATTTGTTTTGCGCTTCTCGGCTGGATGGGGTGGTTAATCTTTTTCTGCAGGATTTAGCTACACTATTTATCGATATCTTTTTTGGTCTACCTCTCGCCTTTCTCCCAGACGTTCTGATGTAAAAAAGTGTGTTGTATTTGAAATTTACTATTCCAAGCTTCTATGTTTCGTGAAGGCAACTGATATATTAGCGCGGTTGGTTGTCGTTACAATTGATGATTTTTTTTTTTTTTTAAATTCCCATTGTTTTGTCAACTCGAAGATCCATTTCTATATTTAAAACAGCATTTAATTGCTGTTTCGAAAAGCACCTTTCCTTCTTTCCCAACAATGGTGTTATATTGTGATATAGGACTCATAACCTATGGCGATGGCGAGTGTGACTAACAAAACCAGCCTGAGTTAGGAAAAGTCTCCCACAATTATAACATGTTATTTTAGGACCGTTGTTCTATCATTTGTATTTAGCGTGTTTCTTCACAGAAGTTCAGTTGTATTCCTTTCTACACTCATTTCTTCCTTCACTCTCATTCCTTTCCTGATGTGTCCCCTCTACACTACACGGTCTGTGGCATTATGTTGCCACGAATCCATCTCAATACCTGTATCATTCATGTCTCGCTTGCTCACATATTCAAAGAGCAGTAGAGGTCGGCCTTGACATTTTCTACCCATAATTAATTCACCATAGAGGATTTCCTTCCTTATTCTACCATCCTCCACTCTCCAACAGTGTTGCCACTTTGGATGTTTTACATCCAAATTTAGATGTTGTTCCTTGCATTTAGATGGCGTTTTTGACGTTTAGATGGTAGATGTCTTTCTATATGTTTTTCATTTGGGGTTAATTTATCAAATCTAACCTAAGAAACAGGATGAAATTTGACCTCCTAAATGCTAACTTGACAATAAAATTCGGCCTGATAAGAGTAGGAAAAGGTTGTTCCACTTATCAGCTCCCTGATTGAGTATTAAAAGAAATTGGAACAGCTAAAGCATACCAGAGTAATTTTGGATCTAAAGCTTCAAGCTAACTTTGTCCTGTGGATCTTGTAAGGCAGACTTCTGTAAAGATGAGGACATGATTCTATATGGTAAATCATGACAATTGCTATGTAATTTGTGACTCTTACCCTTTGGATGTATTTTCTAGATGTTTTCCACGCAAATTTAGATGTTTTTAGATATTTTGTGACTCCGTTTTGGATGTTTTTTGTCAAAGAAAAGTGGGAACACTGCTCTCCAGTGGCGACCCAGCCATCTTCCTTGCCTTGAAAGCTACAAATGTAACAATGCTAATAATGTTCTTCTTTCATCTTCTTTCATCTCTTCTATTCTTTATACCAGGACTGGGCAATGGATTTATGGTCCGGGGCCAAATTTAGAACTACCAACCTCATCGCAGGCTATATAGTGAAACATATTATAAACATAACAACCGGATTTCCTCACAACGTAATATTTGTACGGGATCATATAAAATCATAATCCCATGCTATATCACTGGCCAGGCACACTTACTCACTGAAGCCCTTCTATGTAATCCTAAATGTGTCCGTTCAAGCTGGTTTTTTGTTTGGTTTTAAGGGCCATTGTTGTATAGAAATTTTACTCCAACCAGTAAAAACTGCTTGGTGGAGCAGTGTTGGTCTGCCTTTCATAGTTTGCCCACCTCTGCTCCGTACCCCGTTCTGACAGGTTTAGAAAAGTTTTTCTAGTTAAAGTCTAGGCGTTTGCTGCAAACATGCTGGCATGCATAGCTTCAGAAATTATGTCTATCCATAGCTTGCGTAGTCAACCTCTAGTCTGCTTCAATTATGTCTAAGTGACAGGGCTCTCTATGGTGGACTTTGTTGTGGTAGTTGTGACACATGCCCGAACCATTTGATCTGTTATCTCTTGATATCTGTAAGCACTAGTTCCGCGCCAACCTGTTTCCTAACATCATAATTTTTTCAAAACAAGGGTTGCAAAACATAAAAACAGTAATTGTTAGATGACAGCTGAGGCTACTGAAACATCACGAAAGTTCTAAAACGTGTACTGATTGACACTCATACAAAAGAAGGAAACGATTGTGTTGTTTATCCATCAAAAGGGGTGGAAATCACTCGTCATCCTTAGAGAGTAGCTTATTGGTAGTACCAATATTACTGATACGGTTGATACCAAATATATACATGTACACACACGGAAACACACTTCATTTACGTCAACACCAGTACCTCCAGCCACTTGAAAATGTATTGTGCTAACTCGTATACTAATTAATCTTTAAATTCTTGATCAAATTTACCTGTCTACCCTAGAATGGTCATAAATATGTAAACACTTAATTGACTGACAAATCTACGACAGTAGTAAACTTGATACTCGAAACGACACTGTAGTAGACACTGGCAGAAAGCCAGGTGCCATATTTATTCTTTCATTTACTGCCTGTCCCAAGGCTACCTTCTTCTGTAATCTGAGACCACAAATTGGTTTTTATTTTAGGGGTAGCCATAAATACACAGGTTTTAGATTATTTACTCTATTTTATTCAGTTAAAAAAAAGTTTCTTTAAGATCCCCGTGTAGCTTCCGAGATCCCTGATGTTGGGCCAACAGAATAGACCCATCGCCCCCCCCCCTTCCCCCATCCCTTCCCCCTTTTCTGAAGCAAGTAAAATACGACTAATGGAGGTGTTTGCAGTCATAGGATTTGTTGGCAAAAAGACACATACATCGCAGCTCAGCTGATAACTAGAATACAACTGAGCGACGCAATAGGAATAAACTCACAGGGAGCAAGTACAGCAGGGATCTACAGTTCTTCAGTAGAAGTTATCTCGTCGACAAACGTTTTGGCCCACGATTCCTAGACACTTTGAGGTGGGCCCACCTGAGTTCATGACCTCATCGCCCCCCCCCCCTGCACGAATCTCCGGATGGTCCCCTTTTTTCCGATAGGGACAAGAACTTGGTGATTTACGTACTAGATGGAGGTCGTTTGCGGCAGCCTAATTAGAACATTTGTTGGACGACCGAAGACAGCTTACGTTCGCGGCACAGCTGGATTTTGTTAGCAATGGCAAGGAACACTGGCAGACAATTCGGACACGACGCAAATAACAGAAGAAGCGGCTTACTGCCATTAGGCGAGATTCGCACAGCGGAAGAGACTTGGGTCTCATAACGTAATAATCCGTTTGTTAACAATAATAATAATGCGGCCACCCCGGCTGCGAAGACTGCGCAATGATTTTTTACATTCATTATTTTTCTAATTTGAAAATTTCCATTTTGGAATATGTATTCTTCATCTTCTTCGTCTTCTGAATTCGACGGTGCTGTACTTTATAGAAAATTTGATTTAGGAGATCTGATTTTACAAAAACTTAATTGTCTCTTTTACGATATGCTTGTTGAGAATCAGTGGATTCATTCTCTCGCCCCACTTCTCTCAAATAGGTCCCGTAACCGAAAGATTTATGAATGACATCAAGTATTGAACAAATTAAGGAGAAGACGTATAATTCTCCACCATCTGAAACAAATCAATCTGTCTCTTACTTTGTCCCTCTGTCCCTCCCTCGCTCCCTGTTTCTCTATCACCCCACTCTCCCACAGTTTGTGTGTGTCTATGTGTGTGTGTGTATGTGTGTGTATCAGTACGTCTGTCTCGCTTGTGTCTTCCTCGTGTGATGGCCAATAAGACACCTTTTTGGGGGGGATGCCTAGTTGACCATGTTCTTAGTGCACTTGTATCCATGGCGAGGCATAAACGCCTTCAGGAGGTGACAGGTTCAATTCCCGGCACGGTAACCATAGCTTTAGATTTTTATGTTGTCTAGTGTGTTCTTCTATCTTTCTACTTCTTTCTATGAGTGCCGATCAATACACTTTCTGTTACTGGATTAATTCCTCTTGTGAGTGCGCTGCAAGTGTAATTTTGAATTTATATTTGAAGGGAACCATTTTCCCTCCATATTCTACTTGACATTCCCACTATTCATTTTGTTCGCCGGCTCTCTAGCGTAGTTGGCTAAACCGGATTTCGCGGTGACCGGGTGACGAACTCCTTGTGGTCCGGGTTCACTCCCGGGGGTAGGCAGAAAAGCCACATTTTCTCCCAGATTTACGGTATTTACAACGGAATCAAGGCCGAAAGGTTGCGATATCCATAATACCGAGCCTAAGGGTTAACAACTCATGGCTTCTGGATACTAAAACAAACAATTCATTTAGTTCTAGGGTCACAACCTACTTCACATGAAAAAATACAGCTGCCAGGTGAAAGATGGGAGTCGCCGTGGCAGAGCGGCTAGACAAGCGCCGTGGATCGGAATTTCGTGGATTCGCTCCCTGGCTGAGCCAGACTTCTCTTAAAAAATGACCTTAGCCCCTAGGTCGACCCAGCCTTGAGTGGGTACCGGGTGCAGTCCCTGGAAGCAGAGGCGGCCGGCGTGATGCTGACCACATCACCCATCTTGTTCGGTTCGTCTATAAAATATAGGTCTAGCCCTATATGCCTTATACACCTAAAGGCGCGGAAAAGGGTCCTTTACTTACTTCAAGTGAAAGATGACTGTTGGACAGGACATAATATCAGATGGGCCTGTGTGCTCAAATTGTAACCCTATGAAAAAAAATTCCCTTTTTTCATCCTTGTATAACCCTCCTCTCTCTCTCTCTCTCTCTCTCTCTCTCTCTCTCTCTCTCTCTCTCTCTCTCTCTCTCTCTCTCTCTCTCCCAGCGGTTTTCAACTTATGTGTCGCTACTCTTTTGAGGGTTAAAAGACCCTTTCACATGTGTCGCCAAAGACCAGCGCAAAACAAATATGCATTTAAGTTATGAAGTAGAAAAGAAAATAATTGTATGGTTGGGGTCGCCACAACAAGAGAAACTGTATTAAAGGGTTGCCACAACATGAGGAACTGTTAAATGGTCGCCCCAACATGAAGAACTGCATTAAAGGGTTGCCACAACATGAGGAACTGTATTAAAGGGTTGCCACAACATGAGGAACTGTTAAATGGTCGCCACAACATGAGGAACTGTATTAAAGGGTCGCCACAACATGAGGAACTGTATTAAAGGGTCGCCACAACATGAGGAACTGCATTAAAAGGTCGCCACAACATGAGGAACTGTATTAAAGGGTCGCCAAAACATGAGGAAGTGTATTAAAGGGTAGCCACAACATAAGGAACTGTGTTAAAGGGTCGCCACAACATGAGGAACTGAATTAAAGGGTCGCCATAACATGAGGAACTGAATTAAAGGGTCGCCACAACATGAGGAACTGTATTAAAGGGTCGCCATAACACGAGGAACTGAATTGATAGGTCGCAACGATATGAGGAACTGTATTAAAGGGTCGCTACAAATATGAAGAACTGTATTAAAGGGTCGCCAAAACATGAGGAACTGTATCAAAGGGTCGCCAAAACATGAGGAACTGTATTAAAGGGTCGCCACAACATGAGGAACTGTATTAAAGGGTCGCCAAAACATGAGGAACTGTATTGAAGGGTAGGAAAAACATGAGGAACTGTATTAAAGGATCGCCACAATATGAGGAACTGTATTAAAGGGTCGCCACAACATGAGGAACTGTACTTAAAGGTCACCACAACACGAGGAACTGTACTAAAGGGTCGCCACAACATGAGGAACGGTACTAAAAGGCCACCACATCTTGAGGAACTGTATTAAAGAGTCGCCACAACATGAGGAGTTGTATTAAAGGGTCACCACAACTTGAGGAACTGTGTTAAAGAGTCGCCACAATATAAGGAGTTGTATTAAAGGGTCACCACAACTTGAGGAACTGTATTAAAGGGTCGCCACAACATGAGGAACTGAATTAAAGGGTCGCCATAACATGAGGAACTGAATTAAAGGGTCGCCACAACATGAGGAACTGTATGTAAACGGGTCGCCACAACATGAGGAACTGTATTAAAGGGTGCCACACAACATGACGGGACTGTATTAAATGGTCGCCACACAACGAGGAAACTGTGTTAAAGGGTCGCCACAACATGAGGAAACTGCATTAAAGGGTTGCCACAACATGAGGAACTGTATTAAAGGGTCGCCAAAACATGAGGAAACTGTATTGGAAGGGTCGCCACAACATGAGGAACTGTTAAATGGTCGCCACAACATGAGGAACTGTATTAAAGGGGTTACCACAACACATGAGGAACTGCATTAAAAGGTCGCCACAACATGAGGAAACTGTACTAAAGGGTCGCCACAACATGAGGAACTGTACTAAAAGGCCACATCTTGGAGGAACTGTATTAAAGAGTTGGCCACAACATGAGGAGTTGTACTAAAAGGCCACCACAACTTGAGGAACTGTGTTAAAGAGTCGCCACAATATAATGAGTTTGTATTAAAGGGTCACCACAACTTGAGGAACTGTATTAAAGTGTCTCGGCATTAGCAAAGTTGAGAACCACTGCTCTTTGCAAGGTCTCAAAGTATTTAACCGATTTACTCTCACCTTCTTAAGGTTAATTGATTTCATGACTTTGTGTGGCGATATTTGTCTGTACTGTTGACATGACTTCGGAAGTTCTTACCTCTGCGGTTATTTGCAAGGACAGTTGAATCAAATATGCTTCTTTTGTCTGTGACTCCATTGTCTGCACAAATAAATAAATGAATGTAAAGCCAAGCAGTGTTTAGCAACTGCAACCACGACAGCTAGGACCGAGCAGAGAGATCGTGTGTTCCCCCACATCATTATCGACACATGTAATCGTCGTTAATACATTGCATATCATCATACCGTGATCATTATCATCATCAACACAACGTATCATTATCATCATCACCACCGTTAATCATATATCATCATTATGTCGCCATCGTTTATCAAAAATCAGCGTCGTCGTCGTCATCCTCATCTCATCGACGTCATCATCATCATCATCGACGTTATTGTCATCCTCATCCTCACCTACGACATCATGAACATCACCATCAATATCTTAGTCAGCATCGTCATCATCATCATCATCATCATCATCATCATGTTAAGTCATATTGCACCGTTATACATTACCTAGGACTCACAACTTAGTTCCTCAATTCCGTTCTGAAGTGCTCAGTCTTAACGATATCATGCGTGCAGTCCAGTCAGCCCTGTTGGCGCCGCTCAACAGCATATTTATTCATAATCATTTCCATTAATTTCTGACATTTTAACTTGCTGGCTGAGTGTCCATGATGTGCTACAATACATCAGAACGAACAAACCCTTTACTAGCTGTGAGATAACGTCGACACCCTGAGAAATACAACTGACGACATTATGTCTCCACAGACAACAGATGATAGTGGTCAATGGTTGTTTGTACACAATCGCGAGGACACTAAGTCTCTAAGAGAAAGAGAAAGAGAGAGAGAGAGAGAGAGAGAGAGAGAGAGAGAGAGTGGGGGAGAGGGAGAGAGAGAGAGAAAGAAAATTTAGAAAAGGAAAGAAAGATGCACCCTAAGACGAACAAAGACAGAAACAATAGAGAGAAAGAGGGAAAAAAAGGGAGAAAGAAAAAGAGAGAAAGAGAGAGAGCAGAGAGAGCAAGAGAGAAAGGGTTAGAGAGAGAAACAGAGAGAAAGAGAGAGACAAAGAAAGAAAAAAAAGAGAGAAAGAGAGAGATTAAGACAGTGCGAAACAGAGAGAAAGAGAGACAGAGACAGCGAGAGAAAGAGAGAAAGAAAGAAAGAAAGAAAGAAAGAAAGAAAGAAAGAAAGAGAGAAAAAGACAGAGTAAGAGAAAAAATAGATTGACACAAGACATAAATCAAGGCGAGGGCAGAGAGATATAGAGATACCTGGATATACAAAAAAAGCACACACACACAGAGAGAGAGAGAGAGAGAGAGAGAGAGAGAGAGAGAGAGAGAGAGAGAGAAGAGAGAGAAAAGATAAAAAGAGAGAGAGAGATAGAGAAAAAGTAAAAGATAGCAGATAAAAAAAAAACAGAGAAAGCGAGACTGAGGCAAAGACAGAGAGAGAGAGAGAGAAAGAAAGAGAAAGGGAAAGAGAGAAAAGACAGAGAAAGTTAAGACACAGAGACAGAAATATAAAGATAGAAAGAGAGAGATAGATAAAGAGAGAAAGCTGAGATAGAGAGCAAAAGAGAACGAACGAAAGAGAAAGAGAGAGTCAGAAAAAGAAATAAACATACGTACACAAACATATCGCGTACAAAAGAATTAGATCAGGTTTTTCCAGTTCGTGTCAGATTTCCTACCTCACTTTAAACACTTCGCTTCCCACACAATGCACAATCCATACATTCATGATTTTATAAAATCGACTGTTTCAAATAATTTAACCAAAAAAAAAATATTTCACAAAGCAGTTGTATTTTTTTTTCTTCAAAGAAGCATGTCATGTTAATATAATAAAATGCATTTTACGAATATGAAACAAAAATACAAAAGCATGGGTGGTAGAATGCATGCGCACACTGGCGATCGCACACATACACACACACATACACACCTACTTAAACACGCAAACCCACCCACTCACTTACAAACACATCATTAGAACCCACATACATATATACATAAACATCAACACGTCATACATACATACATGCATACACACATACACACACGGACACAGACATGCACACACACAAACACACACACACACTCAAAAACACATTTTCTCCCAGACGTTCTGATGTAAAAAAAAGTGTGTTGTATTTGAAATTTACTATTCCAAGCTTCTATGTTTCGTGAAGGCAACTGATATATTAGCGCGGTTGGTCGTCGTTACAATTGATGATTTGTTTTTTTAAATTCCCATTGTTTTATCAACTCGAAGATCCATTTCTATATTTAAAACAGCATTTAATTGCTGTTTCGAATAGCACCTTTCCTTCTTTCCCAACAATGGTGTTATATTGTGATATAGGACTCACAACCTATGGCGATGGCGATTGTGACTAACAAAACCTGCCTGAGTTAGGAAAAGTCTTCCACAATTATAACATGTTATTTTAGGACCGTTGTTGCTATCATTTGTATTTAGCGTGTTTATTCACAGAAGTTCAGTTGTATTCCTTTCTACACTCATTTCTTCCTTCACTCTCATTCCTTTCCTGATGTGTCCCCTCTACACTACACGGTCTGTGGCATTATGTTGCCACGAATCCATCTCAATACCTGTATCATTCATGTCTCGCTTGCACACATATTCAAAGAGCAGTAGAGGTCGGCCTTGACTTTTTCTACCCATAATTAATTCACCATCGAGGATTTCCTTCCTTATTCTACCATCCTCCACTCTCCAGCAGTGTTGCCACTTTGGATGTTTTACATCCAAATTTAGATGTTGTTCCTTGCATTTAGATGGCGTTTTTGACGTTTAGATGGTAGATGTCTTTCTATATGTTTTTCATTTGGAGTGAATTTATCAAATCTAACCTAAGAAACAGGATGAAATTTGACCTCCTAAATGCTAACTTGACAATAAAATTCGGCCTGATAAGAGTAGGAAAAGGTTGTTCCACTTATCAGCTCCCTGATTGAGTATTAAAAGAAATTGGAACAGCTAAAGCATACCAGAGTAATTTTGGATCTAAAGCTTCAACTTCATCATCCAAACTAACTTTGTCTTGTGGATCTTGTAAGGCAGACTTCAGTAAAGATGAGGACATGATTCTATAGGGTAAGTCATGTCAATTGCTATGTAATTTGTGACTCTTACCATTTGGATGTATTTTCTAGATGTTTTCCACTCAAATTTACATTTTTAAAGATATTTTTTGACTCCGTTTTGGATGTTTTTTGTCAAAGAAAAGTGGGAACACTGCTCTCCAGTGGCGACCCATCCATCTTCCTTGCCTTGAAAGCTACAAATGTAACAATGCTAATAATGTTCTTCTTTCATCTTCTTTCATCTCTTCTATTCTTTATACCAGGACTGGGCAATGGATTTATGGTCCGGGGCCAAATTTAGAACTACCAACCTCATCGCAGGCTATATAGTGAAACATATTATAAACATAACAACCGAATTTCCTCACAACGTAATATTTGTACGGGATCATATAAAATCATAATCCCATGCTATATCACTGGCCAGGCACACTTACTCACTGAAGCCCTTCTATGTAATCCTAAATGTGTCCGTTCAAGCTGGTTTTTTGTTTGGTTTTAAGGGCCATTGTTGTATAGAAATTTTACTCCAACCAGTAAAAACTGCTTGGTGGAGCAGTGTTGGTCTGCCTTTCATAGTTTGCCCACCTCTGCTCCGTACCCCGTTCTGACAGGTTTAGAAAAGTTTTTCTAGTTAAAGTCTAGGCGTTTGCTGCAAACATGCTGGCATGCATAGCTTCAGAAATTATGTCTATCCATAGCTTGCGTAGTCAACCTCTAGTCTGCTTCAATTATGTCTAAGTGACAGGGCTCTCTATGGTGGACTTTGTTGTGGTAGTTGTGACACATGCCCGAACCATTTGATCTGTTATCTCTTGATATCTGTAAGCACTAGTTCCGCTCCAACCTGTTTCCTAACATCCTAATTTTTCAAAACAAGGGTTGCAAAACATAAAAACAGTAATTGTTAGATGACACCTGAGGCTACTGAAACATCACGAAAGTTCTAAAGCGTGTACTGATTGACACTCATACAAAAGAAGGAAACGATTGTGTTGTTTATCCATCAAAAGGGGTGGAAATCACTCGTCATCCTGGGAGAGTAGCTTATAGTGGTACGAATATTACTGATACGGCTGATACCAAATATATACATGTACACACACGCAAACACACTTCATTTACGTCAACACAAGTACCTCCAGCCACTTGACAATGTATTGTGCTAACTTGTATACTAATTAATCTTTAAATTCTTGATCAAATTGACCTGTCTACCCTAGAATGGTCATAAATATGTAAACACTTAATTGACTGACAAATCTACGACAGTAGTAAACTTGATACTCGAAACGACACTGTAGTAGACACTAGCAGAAAGCCAGGTGCCATATTTATTCTTTCATTTACTGCCTGTCCCAAGGCTACCTTCTTCTGTAATCTGAGACCACAAATTGGTTTTTATTTTAGGGGTAGCCATAAATACACAGGTTTTAGATTATTTACTCTATTTTATTCAGTTAAAAAAAGTTATCTTTAAGATCCCCGTGTAGCTTCCGAGATCCCTGATGTTGGGCCAACAGAATAGACCCATCGGTCCCCCCCCCCCCCTATCCCTTCCCCCTTTTCCGAAGCAAGTAAAATACGACTAATGGAGGTGTTTGCAGTCATAGGATTTGTTGGCATAAAGACACATACATCGCAGCTTAGCTGATAACTAGAATACAACTGGGCGACGCAATAGGAATAAACTCACAGGGAGCAAGTACAGCAGGGATCTACCAGTCATCAGTAGAAGTTATCCTCGTCGACAAACGTTTTGGCCCACGATTCTCCTAGACACTTTCGGAGGTGGGCTCACCTGAGTTCATGAAGCTCAGGGCTGGTACCCTGCTGCACGAGATTACCGGATGGTGTTTTTCTTTCGGATAGGGACAAGACGACTTGGTGATTTGCAGAAGGTACTGTAGGATAAGAAGTTGCGGCAGCCTAATTAGAACAGTCAGCATGCCTGGACGACAGAGCGACAAGCTTACGTTTGGTTTACCGGACACATGTTGGACTTTTGTTAGCAGGTGGCAGAGGAACACTGGCAGACAATTCGGACACGATGGACGCAAATAACAGAAGAAGCGGCTTAATGCCATTAGGCGAGATTCGCACAGCGGAAGAGACTTGGGTCTCATAACGTAATAATCCGTTTGTTAACAATAATAAAAATGCGGCCACCCCGGCTGCGAAGACTGCGCAATGATTTTTTACATTCATTATTCTTCTAATTTGAAAATTACCATTTTGGAGTATGTATTCTTCATCTTCTTCGTTTTCTGAGTTCGTCGTAAAAAAAAAAAAAAAAGGCTAATGTCATACGGTGCTGTACTTTATAGAAAGTTTGATTTAAGAGATCTGATTTTACAAAAACTTAATTGTCTCTTTTTTACGATATGCTTGTTGAGAATCAGTTGATTGATTCTCTCGGCCCACTTCTCTCAAATAGGTCCCGTAACCGAAAGATTTATGAATGACATAAAGTATCGAACAAATTAAGGAGAAGACGTATAATTTTCCACCATCTGAAACAAATCAATCTGTCTCTTACTTTGGCCCTCTGTACCTCCTTCGCTCCCTGTTTCTCTATCACCCCACTCTCTCACAGTATGTGTGTGTCTATGTGTGTGTATGTGTGTGTATCAGTAAGTCTGTCTCGCTTGTGTCTTCCTCGTGTTATGGCCAATAAGACACCTTTTGGGGGGATGCCTAGTTGACCATGTTCTTAGTACACTTGTATCCATGGCGAGGCATACACGCCTTCAGGAGGTGACAGGCTCAATAACCGGCACGGTAACTATAGCTTTAGATTTTTATGTTGTCTAGTGTGTTCTTCTATCTTTCTACTTCTTTCTATGAGTGCCGATCAATACACTTTCTGTTACTGGATTAATTCCTCTTGTGAGTGCGCTGCAAGTGTAATTTTGAATTTATATTTGTTGGGAAGCATTTTCCCTCCATATTATACTTGACATTCCCACTATTCATTTTGTTCGCCGGCTCTCTAGCGTAGTTGGTTAAACCGGATTTCGCGGTGACCGGGTGACGAACTCCTTGTGGTCCGGGTTCACTCCCGGGGGTAGGCAGAAAAGCCACATTTTCTCCCAGATTTACGGTATTTACAATGGAATCAAGGCCGAAAGGTTGCGATATCCATAATACCGAGCCTAAGGGCGAACAACTCATGGCTTCTGGATACTAAAACAAACAATTCATTTTGTTCTAGCGTCACAACCTACTTCACACGAAAAAATACAGCTGCCAGGTGAAAGATGGGAGTCGCCGTGGCAGAGCGGCTAGACAAGCGCCGTGGATCGGAAGTTCGTGGATTCGCTCCCTGGCTGAGCCAGACTTCTCTTCAAAAATGACTTTGGCCCCTAGGTCGACCCAGCCTTGAGTGGGTACCGGGTGCAGTCCCTGGAAGCAGAGGCGGCCGGAGTGATGCTGACCACATCACCCATCTTGTTCCGTTCGTCTATAAAATATAGGTCTAGCCCCATATGCCTTATACGCCTAAAGGCGCGGAAAAGGGTCCTTTACTTACTTCAAGTGAAAGATGACTGTTGGACAGGACAGAATATCAGATGGGCCTGCGTGCCCAAATTGTAACCCTATGAAAATAAATTCCCTTTTTTCATCCTTTTATCACCCTCCTCGCTCTCTCTCTCTCCCTCTCTCTCTCTCTCTCTCTCTCTCTCTCTCTCCCCCCTCTCTATCTCTCCCTCTCTCTCTCTCTCCCAGCGGTTTTCAACTTATATGTCGCTACTCTTTTGAGGGTTAAAAGACCCTTCCACATGTGTCGCCAAAGACCATCGCAAAACAAATATGCATTTAAGTTATGAAGTAGCAAAGAAATTTATTGTATGGTTGGGGTCGCCACAACACGAGGAACAGTATTAAAGGGTTGTCACAACATGAGAAACTGTATCAAAGGGTCGCCACAACACGAGGAACTGTGTTAAAGGGTCGCCACAACATGAGAAACTGTATTAAAGGTCGCCACAACATGAGGAACTGTATTAAAGGGTTGTCACAACATGAGGAACTGTATTAAAGGTCGCCACAACATGAGGAACTGTATTAAAGGTCGCCACAACATGAGGAACTGTATTAAAGGGTTGTCACAACATGAGAAACTGTATTAAAGGTCGCCACAACATGAGGAACTGTATTAAAGGGTCGCCACAACATGAGGAACTGTATTAAAGGGTGGCCACAACATGAGGAACTGTATTAAAGGGTTGCCACAACATGAGGAACTGTTAAATGGTCGCCACAACATGAGGAACTATATTAAAGGGTCGCCACAACATGAGGAACTGCATTAAAGGGTTGCCACAACATGAGGAACTGTATTAAAGGGTCGCCAAAACATGAGGAACTGTATTGAAGGGTCGCCACAACATGAGGAACTGTTAAATGGTCGCCACAACATAAGGAACTGTATTAAAGGGTTGCCACAACATGAGGAACTGCATTAAAAGGTCGCCACAACATGAGGAACTGTACTAAAGGGTCGCCACAACATGAGGAACTGTACTAAAAGGCCACCACATCTTGAGGAACTGTATTAAAGAGTCGCCACAACATGAGGAGTTGTATTAAAGGGTCACCACAACTTGAGGAACTGTGTTAAAGAGTCGCCACAATATAAGGAGTTGTATTAAAGGGTCACCACAACTTGAGGAACTGTATTAAAGTGTCTCGGCATTAGCAAAGTTGAGAACCACTGCTCTTTGCAAGGTCTCAAAGTATTTAACCGATTTACTCTCACCTTCTTAAGGTTAATTGATTTCATGACTTTGTGTGACGATATTTGTCTGTACTGTTGACATAACTTCAGAAGTTCTTACCTCTGCGGTTATTTGCAAGGACAGTTGAATCAAATATGCTTCTTTTGTCTGTGACTCCATTGTCTGCACAAATAAATAAATGAATGTAAAGCCAAGCAGTGTTTAGCAACTGCAACCACGACAGCTAGGACTGAGCAGAGAGATCGTGTGTTCCCCCCACATCATTATCGACATTGTAATCGTCGTTATCATTACCATCATCACCACCGTTATCATTATCATCATCACCACCGTTATCATTATCATCATTATGGTCGCCATCGTTATCAAAATCAGTGTCATCGTCGTCATCATCATCTCATCGACGTCATCATCATCATCATCGACGTTATTGTCATCCTCATCCTCACCTACGACATCATGAACATCACCATCAATATCTTAGTCAGCATCGTCATCATCATCCTCATCATCATCATCATCATCATGTTAAGTCATATTGCACCGTTATACATTACCTAGGACTCACAACTTAGTTCCTCCATTCCGTTCTGAAGTGCTCAGTCTTAACGATATCATGCGTGCAGTCCAGTCAGCCCTGTTGGCGCATATTTATCCATAATCATTTCCATTAATTTCGGACATTTTAACTTGCTGGCTGAGTGTCCATGATGTGCTACAATACATCAGAACGAACAAACCCTTTACTAGCTGTGAGATAACGTCGACACCCTGAGAAATAAAACTGACGACATTATGTCTCCACAGACATGATAGTGGTCAATGGTTGTTTGTACACAATCGCGAGGACACTAAGTCTCTAAGAGAAAGAGAAAGAGAGAGAGAGAGAGAGAGAGAGAGAGAGAGAGAGGGGGGGGGAGAGGGAGAGAGAGAGAAAAAGAAAATTTAGAAAAGGAAAGAAAGATGCACCCTAAGACGAACAAAGACAGAAACAATAGAGAGAAAGAGGGAAAAAAAGGGAGAAAGAAAAAGAGAGAAAGAGAGAGAGCAGAGAGAGCAACAGAGAAAGGGTTAGAGAGATAAACAGAGAGAAAGAGAGAGACAAAGAAAGAGAAAAAGAGAGAAAGAGAGAGATTAAGACAGTGCGAAACAGAGAGAAAGAGAGACAGAGACAGAGAGAGAAAGAGAGAAAAAAAAAGAAAGAAAGAAAGAAAGAAAGAGAGAGAAAAAGAGACAGAGTCAGAGAAAAAATAGATTGACACAAGACATAAATCAAGGCGAGGGCAGAGAGATATAGAGATACCTGGATATACAAAAAAAGCACACACACACAGAGAGAGAGAGAGAGAGAGAGAGAGAGAGAGAGAGAGAGAGAGAGAGAGAGAGAGAGAGAGAGAGAAAAGAGAAAAAGAGAGAGAGAGACAGAGAAAAAGTAAAAGATAGCAGATTAAAAAAAAACAGAGAAAGCGAGACTGAGGCAAAGACAGAGAGAGAGAGAGAGAGAGAAAGAAAGAAAAAGGGAAAGAGAGAAAAGACAGAGAAAGTTAAGACACAGAGACAGAAATATAAAGATAGAAAGAGAGAGATAGATAAAGAGAGAAAGCTGAGATAGAGAGCAAAAGAGAACGAACGAAAGAGAAAGAGAGAGTCAGAAAAAGAAATAAACATACGTACACAAACATATCGCGTACAAAAGAATTAGATCAGGTTTTTCCAGTTCGTGTCAGATTTCCTACCTCACTTTAAACACTTCGCTTCCCACACAATGCACAATCCATACATTCATGATTTTATAAAATCGACTGTTTCAAATAATTTAACAAAAAAAAAAAAAAAATATTTCACAAAGCAGTTGTATTTTTTTTTCTTCAAAGAAGCATGTCATGTTAATATAATAAAATGCATTTTACGAATATGAAATAAAAATACAAAAGCATGGGTGGTAGAATGCATGCGCACACTGGCGATCGCACACATACACACACACATACACACCTACTTAAACACGCAAACCCACCCACTCACTTACAAACACATCATTAGAACCCACATACATATATACATACACATCAATACGTCATACATACATACATGCATACACACATACACACACGGACACAGACATGCACACACACAAACACACACACACTCAAAAACACATTAACAACACACACACACACACTTATAGACACACGCGCGACAACACAAATACACACGAAGAAACGTACACACATACACACACAAAGAAGCACATGCTGTCACAGACACACACAGACACACACAGACACACACAGACACACACAGACAGACACAGAGAGACATCCTTACACACAGACACACAGAGTAACACACAGAGTAACACACACAGACACACACACACACACAGAGACATCCCTACACACAGACACACAGAGTAACACACAGAGTAACACACACAGACACACACAGAGAAGCACATGCTGTCACAGACACACACAGAGACATCCTTACACACAGACACACAGAGTAACACACAGAGTAACACACACAGACAGACACACACACAGAGAAGCACATGCTGTCACAGACACACACAGAGAAGCACATGCTGTCACAGACACACACAGACAGACACACACACAGAGAAGCACATGCTGTCACAGACACACACAGACAGACACACACACAGAGAAGCACATGCTGTCACAGACACACACAGACACACACACACAAAGAAGCACATGCTGTCACAGACACACACACAGACACACACAGAGAGAAGCACATGCTGTCACAGACACACACAGAGAAGCACATGCTGTCACAGACACACACAGACACACAGAGACACACACAGACACACACAGACACACACAGACACACAGAGACACACAGAGACACACACAGACACACACAGACACACACACAGACACACACAGAGAAGCACATGCTGTCACAGACACACACAGACACACAGAGACACACACAGACACACACAGACACACACAGACACACACAGACACACACAGACACACACAGACACACACAGACACACACAGACACACACAGACACACAGAGACATCCCTACACACAGACACACAGAGACATCCCTACACACAGACACACAGAGACATCCCTACACACAGACACACAGAGACATCCCTACACACAGACACACAGAGTAACACACAGAGTAACACACACAGACACACACACACACAGACTCAGATACACAGAGACACACACACTTAAAGACTCACAGTCGGCCACACACACACACAAACACTTGCGCGCCGACAAACACACGCAAAGACAAACACACAAAAACGCACATACACACACTCATTCAGTCACACACACATACAGGCACATACGCAATCACACACACGCAGAGAGAGAGAGAGAGAAAGAGAGAGAGAGAGAGAGAGAGAGAGAG
Source organism: Candidula unifasciata (assembly GCA_905116865.2). NCBI lineage: Eukaryota > Metazoa > Mollusca > Gastropoda > Stylommatophora > Geomitridae > Candidula > Candidula unifasciata. The sequence continues at coordinate 79,687 of CAJHNH020000017.1, forward strand.
AGAGAGAGAGAGAGAGAGAGAGAGAGAGAGAGAGAGAGAGAGAGAGAGAGAGAGAGAGAGAGAGAGAGAGAAGAGCCCATCAGACAGGAGAAAAAACAATTTGTTATTACATTGCA